>CM064480.1:17346750-17711838 GCA_032716605.1 Paralithodes platypus | reverse complement strand
TTTCCCGATCGGTAGCTCCTACCCAGGTGTTCAAATATCCTAATTTTGAAGGAACGACTAGTGCATCCCAAATACCTAGCCTCACAGCTAGGACAAGTAAATTTGTATACAATATTTGAACACAGAAAGTCAGGCACGCGATCTTTGAAGCTAAAAAATGACCCAATTCTAAACTTATTGGTGAAAACAAATCTAAAGCTCACAGCAGGAAAACTATTTTTTCAGAACATTTAGTGCAATTTTACGAAATTCATTGCTGATAGATCCATAGTAAGGCATTTTAACATAAATTATCTTCTTTTTTACATCAAAATTTGATTGAACACCCTGAGCTTGTTTTACATACAAAAAATGTCTAAGTATAACCATTGAATATATCTTCCTTATAGTTATTAAGTCATAAAATATTTCCTTAATTTTTCAATTTCAACATGTAGCGAAACATAGCTGGAGCAAACAGCATAGGCTCTTTCTAATAGTGTCTTTATTGAATTAATCTTAAAAATCTTAGGGCAGTAGCTAAGCCAGTTTAAACCTAATCCTGTATGCAGTGGGCTTTCTATAAACCTCAGTAGCTAATCCCTGATCTGTCTTTATCACTTTAACATCCAAAAATGATAGTGACCCATTCACTTCATTATCACATGTAAATTTAATATTTTGATGTTGCTTGTTCATATATTCAAAAAACTTATATTATCTTCTACATCTCGAAATATTAAAAATGTATCATCCACATATCTCCTATAAAATATAGGTTTGAATGATAGGGGACACTCATCAAGCCACTTAACCTCTTTATTGCATAAAAATGAACCCGCAAACAATGGACCTAGACTTGACCCCATTGAAACTCCATCAATTTGACTATACAATACTTTGTTAAACAAAAAACAAGATTCTGTAGTTACAAACAAGAACAATTTCTTAACTATATCCTTACTAATATTGAAAAAGTTGTCAGATATATAGTTGTTATATATATATATATATATATATATATATATATATATATATATATACTGTATATGGTACATATATACTGTATATGGTACTCCAAGGACTCGAACCAAGGAGACGCACACATAAATTCGGCGCACTAAGCATTACACTATCAAGACAGTTAATGTTTTATGCACAAGCTTACGATATAATATTAATTCTCGAATACTGAATATTAATCTGAGCTTGTACAGTTGGTCAAAGTTCCAGCTGACCCACCCTCGCTCTGGGGCTCGCAGAATTATCTGGCAATACTGGTGTAGGAAGGAGGTGTGTCTTACAAAGATTGGGATTGGTAGATCTGATTTCGGCTATATCATTGTTAGAACATACACTAAACAAGGGAAAGTAAGCCTATCTCAAATAAAAATGCATACATCGCTATGTATGATCCCGAACATTCACCTAAAGTTAGTAGATTTGCTTAAATGTTCAAGTTATTATATCCACTGATTGGCAACGCATATAAAACCTGCTGGCTGCCACAACATACTTTACTCGATTTTATAAGAATACATATTTCTGTTTTATCGGTGGCTGCTTAACTCTTTCACGCTTTTATGACGCAGAGGTTGCCAGATTATCAATAAGAAGTAGAGATTCTCTCACTCTTATAATTACCTCTCCAAAATTAGTTTTCTGCCCACAGCTAACTCAAAGACAACTGAAGAGGTTGAAGTAACTAAACTAAAGGTTTCTAATTACCCCTGATGGTAACAAAGTCTTTAAAGTATCCCTAATAGGCTCAAAATTGCGTCATAAACGTGAAAGGGTTAATGAAGGAGCATTTAGTCTTCACAACGTGAACATTACATAGTCTAATTTGCAGTAATATACATGACACAGGTAACACATTAATGGTAAGTGATATCCCTGCACCACTACACCAGTATTGCCAGCTAATTCTGCGAGCCCCAGGGCGAGGGTGGGTCAGCTGGAACTTTGACCCAACTGTGCTATGGTAACGTAATTATTAGACGAATGGAAGGGGTAAGTGATGGAGCACTTAACCACAATGGAACGCCTCGCTAGGAATTACTCCTGAACCTGAATACATTCATATTTATTCACCAACCCACCATTAATTGACAAATATTTAAACTTAATTAATGAAGTCAATGAAACTGATGACTATATGTGGTACTCCAAGGACTCGACCTAGGATACGCACACTGAAATTCGGCACACTAAGCATTACGTTTCACTCTTAGGTTGGAGAGTTGCACAGAGAAGGGGTGGGATTGTGTTGCAAGACGGGTACTACGTACCCTACATAGAGGATGTGGTATTCACTGAGAGAGCTCTGAGGAACACTGATTATTGTAATAGCGGTAGAATATGAGGAACACTGATTATTGTAATAGCGGTAGGATAGTGAGAGAGATGCAACATTGTGGGGAAGAGAGATTGCAGAGAATCAGTGAGTGGACGTGAGTTAATGATACAAAAGGCTTTCTTTTCTACTTTGTATAGAAGTGATGTGCGAGAGGATCCTCCCCACACATATGAACAATACGCGATACATGGACGTACTTTTCCCCTGTACAGAGCAAGAAGGTTTGCAATAGTAAAGAACCCCTTTTAGACAGTTGAGCACACCCAGCTTCTGGGAATCCATTTTAGCAAGAGTTGTAATATGGTCTTTCCAGGAGCGATCCGAAGAAAAAGAGACACTGATAATACTGAGAGAAGGTGAAGGGTTGATTTTTGTGCTGTTGAAGTATAAGGGATAGTCCTCTGGGAGTTCTTGCCAGGTAGATAAATCGAGAAATTGGGTATTGGAAGCAATGAAAGAAACAAGATTTGATCTGCCCCAATTGGAAATGCTTGTTAGATCAGAAGATAGGTTTTCTATGGCTTCATCATGTGAGTTTTTGAGGGATTGCTTGCTGGGGCATTCTGGAATACTTGCTGAATAGTGTTAAGTCATCTGCAAATAAATGGTAATACTGGAGGTACAGTTGAGAAGATAATTTATGAATATTGGAAAGAGAATTGGAAATAGGACAGAACCCTGAGGAGCACCGGAGTTGATAGGATGAGGAAGTGAACGATGACCGTCCACAACCGCAGCTATAGAGCGGCCTTAAAGGAAATTAGAGATAAAGGCACAGATGAAGGGATAGAATCCTAAGGAGGGTAGTTTAGAAATTAGAGATTTGTGCCAGACTCTATCGAAGGCCTTCGATATGTCTAATGCAATAGAAAAGGTCTCACCGAAGTCCCGAAAGGAGGACGACCAAGAGTTATTAAGATATGAAAGATCACCAGTAGAGCGACTCTTAAGGAAGCCATACTGGCGATCTGAGAGTATATTATGAGAAGGGAAATGCTTAAGAAATGTTGAAGTATGAATAGTATAAATACATTTGGAGATGCAATAAATGAAAGCAATTGGCCGATAATTGGAGGGTTGACAGCGGTCATCCTTTTTTGGGACAAGTTGAATGAGAGCCAAATTTGAGCAAAAAGGGAAGACGTTAGAGGAGAGACAGAGACGGAAGAGTTTGCCTAGGCAGGGAGTCAACACGGAAGCACAATTTTTTAGTACAACAGGAGAATACCATCCAGATTGTACGCCTCCTTAGTATTAAGCCCAGAGAGGGTAAAAAGTACATCTTTAGACGAGATTAGAATATTAGGCATTAGTAGGAGAAAAGGGGGTGGAGGGGAGGAATAGCACCGGAATCATGCAAGGTGGATTTTCTAGCGAAAGTTTGAGCAACAAGTTCAGCTCTGTCAGAGGAAGAAGTGATGGTTGTGCCATCAAATTGGAAAAGGGGAGGGAAAGACAAGGAAGAACAATTGTTGAAGAGGTTTTTGGCTAGATGCCAGAAAGCTTGAGAAAAGCTAGAGTTGGATAGTTCAGTGCATTTATTATTGATGAGTGTTTGGCCAGTCGAAGGACAGATTTAGCTTGATTCCGGGCAGAAACATTGGAAGAATGAGATTCTTGAGTTTGAAGGTGTTGGTATCGTTTGAATGTTTCCTCCTTATTTCGGACAGCAGTAGAACAAGCGTGAGTAAACCAAGATTTGTTTGCATTAGTCTGAGAGAAAGAATATTGAATGTATGCCTCCATACCTGGGTAATGCATTCCGAGGGTCCCCGGCTTATACCCAACCACTCCCTGTATGCTTTATTATTTTCTTAAACTGCTTGTTCAACCTCCTCACTCCACCATAGGCACTATACACATTATGAATTCAATGGTATTTAGACTTCTGGATTCACAAGTAATTGTTACTTTAACTCTAACGCGATAATTTGATGGACTTGACAATTAGCAGTTATGGGGAGTATTGAAAGTCCTTCACTGTTATATTAGTATCTCCTAGCCTGGTATAGTTTGTTGTGGGTTAAGGGTTTAGGTTTGTGTATTGTGTCTGTGTGTGTTCATATACGGTGTATGTATGTCTGCTTAGTTATGCTCACCTTGATTTTGTAACTACATTGCTTGTCATAGTTGTTTAATTATTGATTTTTTTCATGGTCGATCGGGTTGGTTGGTAAATAGGTTGGAGAGCTATTGGAGTTTCTATATGAGCATTTCTATATTTGTCTCTATGAATATACGTATACTGAATATATATATATATATATATATATTTATATATATATATATATATATATATATATATATATATATATATATATACACCCGGTATATATATATATATCTGTGTTTCAGTTTGGATGTAGTTTGTGGACATGTGTGTGTGTGTTTTTTAGAAGTTAGAGGAAAGGCTATGAATGTTGCAAAAGTTGATAGTGAGAGTGTCAGGCCGCGGCCCAAGATATTTTGATGGGTCTTTGGGTGAGTGTCCAGCCTGTGTTGTGAGGACTCCGAGACTGGGTCTTTTTGTGTCATCATTGATTTTATTTCATTTTTATTTTGACGTATTGGAAAAAAAGTATAGTGTGCTTGTGTGGTGTAGTGTTAAAGAGAGAGAGAGAGAGTGATTGTGAGAGGTAGATTATTATTATTTGTTCTATGTGGATGAGGGAGACAAAAGGCAAAACTGCCTGTGACGAGTGACTCCCCCAGAATTAAAAGAGTGACAGGGCCAAAATCAAAGAACGTTTGAACCAAAATGGCTGGACACATAGAGTTTGAAACAATTTAAGTCATAGGATGAGGGAAAGATGGATTCAGGGAGATAATTCCAGAGCTCAGCTGTTGAATAGAAGAATGATTGGGAGTAACGTTTCACTCTTGAGTTGGAGAGTTGTACAGAGTAGGGGTGGGATTGTGTTGCAAGACAGGTACTACGTACCCTACGTAGAGGAGGTGGTATGCACTGAGAAAACAATTATTATTGTAGTAGCGATAGAATTACGAAAGAAATGCAACATTGCGGCAAAGAGACAGAGATTGCAGAGAGTCAGTGAGTGGACGGGAGTTAATGATACAAAAGGCTTATCTTTCTACTTTGTCTAGAAGTGCTGTATGAGAAGATCCTCCCCACACATGTGAACCATACTCAATACAAGGATGCACTATGCCCCTGTACAGAAAAAGAAGATGAGCTGGGGTAAAGAACCCCTTGAGGCGGTTGAGCACACCCAGCTTTTGGGAGGCCGCCATAGCAAGACTGGTAATATGGTCCTTCCAAGAGAGAGCAGAAGAAAAAGAGACACCGAGAATACTGAGAGAAGATGAAGGGTTGATTTTTATATTGTTGAAGAATAAGGGATAGTTCTCTGGGAGTTCACAGCAGGTAGATTGATGAAGAAATTTAGTTTTGGAAGCATTAAAGGTAACAAGGTTTTCTCTACCCCAATTGGAAATGGTATTTAGATCAGAAGATAAGTGTTGTATGGCTTCATTAAGTTTGCTTTTTTGCTAAGTTTGCAGTTTTGCCTTTTGTCTCCCTCATCCACATAGAACAAATAATAATAATCTACCTCTCACAATCACTCTCTCTCTCTCTCTTTAACACTACACCACACAAGCACACTATACTTTTTTTCCAATACGTCAAAATAAAAATGAAATAAAATCAATGATGACACAAAAAGACCCAGTCTCGGAGTCCTCACAACACAGGCTGGACACTCACCCAAAGACCCATCAAAATATCTTGGGCCGCGGCCTGACACTCTCACTATCAACTTTTGCAACATTCATAGCCTTTCCTCTAACTTCTAAAAAACACACACACACATGTCCACAAACTACATCCAAACTGAAACACAGATATATATATATACCGGGTGTATATATATATATATATATATATATATATATATATATATATATATATATATATATATATATATATGTATATATACGTATATTCATAGAGACAAATATAGAAATGCTCATATAGAAACTCCAATAGCTCTCCAACCTATTTACCAACCAACCCGATCGACCATGAAAAAAATCAATAATTAAACAACTATGACAAGCAATGTAGTTACAAAATCAAGGTGAGCATAACTAAGCAGACATACATACACCGTATATGAACACACACAGACACAATACACAAACCTAAACCCTTAACCCACAACAAACTATACCAGGCTAGGAGATACTAATATAACAGTGAAGGACTTTCAATACTCCCCATAACTGCTAATTGTCAAGTCCATCAAATTATCGCGTTAGAGTTAAAGTAACAATTACTTGTGAATCCAGAAGTCTAAATACCATTGAATTCATAATGTGTATAGTGCCTATGGTGGAGTGAGGAGGTTGAACAAGCAGTTTAAGAAAATAATAAAGCATACAGGGAGTGGTTGGGTATAAGCCGGGGACCCTCGGAATGCATTACCCAGGTATGGAGGCATACATTCAATATTCTTTCTCTCAGACTAATGCAAACAAATCTTGGTTTACTCACGCTTGTTCTACTGCTGTCCGAAATAAGGAGGAAACATTCAAACGATACCAACACCTTCAAACTCAAGAATCTCATTCTTCCAATGTTTCTGCCCGGAATCAAGCTAAATCTGTCCTTCGACTGGCCAAACACTCATCAATAATAAATGCACTGAACTATCCAACTCTAGCTTTTCTCAAGCTTTCTGGCATCTAGCCAAAAACCTCTTCAACAATTGTTCTTCCTTGTCTTTCCCTCCCCTTTTCCAATTTGATGGCACAACCATCACTTCTTCCTCTGACAGAGCTGAACTTGTTGCTCAAACTTTCGCTAGAAAATCCACCTTGCATGATTCCGGTGCTATTCCTCCCCCTCCACCCCCTTTTCTCCTACTAATGCCTAATATTCTAATCTCGTCTAAAGATGTACTTTTTACCCTCTCTGGGCTTAATACTAAGGAGGCGTACAATCTGGATGGTATTCCTCCTGTTGTACTAAAAAATTGTGCTTCCGTGTTGACTCCCTGCCTAGGCAAACTCTTCCGTCTCTGTCTCTCCTCTAACGTCTTCCCTTTTTGCTCAAATTTGGCTCTCATTCAACTTGTCCCAAAAAAGGATGACCGCTGTCAACCCTCCAATTATCGGCCAATTGCTTTCATTTATTGCATCTCCAAATGTATTTATACTATTCATACTTCAACATTTCTTAAGCATTTCCCTTCTCATAATATACTCTCAGATCGCCAGTATGGCTTCCTTAAGAGTCGCTCTACTGGTGATCTTTCATATCTTAATAACTCTTGGTCGTCCTCCTTTCGGGACTTCGGTGAGACCTTTTCTATTGCATTAGACATATCGAAGGCCTTCGATAGAGTCTGGCACAAATCTCTAATTTCTAAACTACCCTCCTTAGGATTCTATCCCTTCATCTGTGCCTTTATCTCTAATTTCCTTTAAGGCCGCTCTATAGCTGCGGTTGTGGACGGTCATCGTTCACTTCCTCATCCTATCAACTCCGGTGCTCCTCAGGGTTCTGTCCTATTTCCAATTCTCTTTCCAATATTCATAAATTATCTTCTCAACTGTACCTCCAGTATTACCATTTATTTGCAGATGACTTAACACTATTCAGCAAGTATTCCAGAATGCCCCAGCAAGCAATCCCTCAAAAACTCACATGATGAAGCCATAGAAAACCTATCTTCTGATCTAACAAGCATTTCCAATTGGGGCAGATCAAATCTTGTTTCTTTCATTGCTTCCAATACCCAATTTCTCGATTTATCTACCTGGCAAGAACTCCCAGAGGACTATCCCTTATACTTCAACAGCACAAAAATCAACCCTTCACCTTCTCTCAGTATTATCAGTGTCTCTTTTTCTTCGGATCGCTCCTGGAAAGACCATATTACAACTCTTGCTAAAATGGATTCCCAGAAGCTGGGTGTGCTCAACTGTCTAAAAGGGGTTCTTTACTATTGCAAAGCTTCTTGCTCTGTACAGGGGAAAAGTACGTCCATGTATCGCGTATTGTTCATATGTGTGGGGAGGATCCTCTCGCACATCACTTCTATACAAAGTAGAAAAGAAAGCCTTTTGTATCATTAACTCACGTCCACTCACTGATTCTCTGCAATCTCTCTTCCCCACAATGTTGCATCTCTCTCACTATCCTACCGCTATTACAATAATCAGTGTTCCTCATATTCTACCGCTATTACAATAATCAGTGTTCCTCAGAGCTCTCTCAGTGAATACCACATCCTCTATGTAGGGTACGTAGTACCCGTCTTGCAACACAATCTCACCCCTTCTCTGTGCAACTCTCCAACCTAAGAGTGAAACGTAATGCTTAGTGTGCCGAATTTCAGTGTGCGTATCCTAGGTTCGAGTCCTTGGAGTACCACATATAGTCATCAGTTTCATTGACTTCATTAATTAAGTTTAAATATTTGTCAATTAATTGGTGGGTTGGTGAATAAATATGAATGTATTCAGGTTCAGGAGTAATTCCTAGCGAGGCGTTCCATTGTGGTTAAGTGCTCCATCACTTACCCCTTCCATTCGTCTAATAATTACGTTACCATAGCACAGTTGGGTCAAAGTTCCAGCTGACCCACCCTCGCCCTGGGGCTCGCAGAATTAGCTGGCAATACTGGTGTAGTGGTGCAGGGATATCACTTACCATTAATGTGTTACCTGTGTCTGTCATGTATATTACTGCAAATTAGACTATGTAATGTTCACGTTGTGAAGACTAAATGCTCCTTCATTAACCCTTTCACGTTTATGACGCAATTTTGAGCCTATTAGGGATACTTTAAAGACTTTGTTACCATCAGGGGTAATTAGAAACCTTTAGTTTAGTTACTTCAACCTCTTCAGTTGTCTTTGAGTTAGCTGTGGGCAGAAAACTAATTTTGGAGAGGTAATTATAAGAGTGAGAGATCTCTATTTCTTATTGCTAATCTGGCAACCTCTGCGTCATAAAAGCGTGAAAGAGTTAAGCAGCCACCGATAAAACAGAAATATGTATTCTTATAAAATCGAGTAAAGTATGTTGTGGCAGCCAGCAGGTTTTATATGCGTTGCCAATCAGTGGATATAATAACTTGAACATTTAAGCAAATCTACTAACTTTAGGTGAATGTTCGGGATCATACATAGCGATGTATGCATTTTTATTTGAGATAGGCTTACTTTCCCTTGTTTAGTGTATGTTCTAACAATGATATAGCCGAAATCAGATCTACCAATCCCAATCTTTGTAAGACACACCTCCTTCCTACACCAGTATTGCCAGATAATTCTGCGAGCCCCAGAGCGAGGGTGGGTCAGCTGGAACTTTGACCAACTGTACAAGCTCAGATTAATATTCAGTATTCGAGAATTAATATTATATCGTAAGCTTGTGCATAAAACATTAACTGTCTTGATAGTGTAATGCTTAGTGCGCCGAATTTATGTGTGCGTCTCCTTGGTTCGAGTCCTTGGAGTACCATATACAGTATATATATTTATATATATATATATATATATATATATATATATATATACCATATACAGTATATATATATATATATATATATATATATATATATATATATATATATATATATATATATATATATATATATATATATATATATATTCATTGTTCTTAAGTAATTAGTCTATCGTTTCTATGCTTATTCATTTATATGTTGGTAGAGTAGAGGCACTGTAGATATGTAACCTAATTGGATTCTTTAAAATGAAATTGGGTATTGCAGTCCTTCTAAATAAACGACAGATGTCTACAATTCATGTCTACCAAATATGTCAAATATATCAACACATACGGTGTAAAATGCAGTAACAACTAATAAAACGATTAGTTAAAATAGCTATATCTGCAGTCACCTCTAATAATTAGAAAGGAAACCCATACAGAAATAGTTTATAACCCACAGTCCTTACAGATCATCAACTGATTGGATTTCTTGATTGGAAGAAAAGGATAGGTTTTGTAACCTTTGATCTTTTGTCCAACAAGCCCATTTAAATGCAAGTAAATAATAAAACAGCTTTGGCTTGCTGCGAGCACGAGAGAGAGAGAGAAAGAGAGAGGGGGGGGGGGTATATTTGATGGTGTTTCTTCTGTATGTATGCTTTGTGCATGTTTGTATTAGTAGTGTGTATGAGAGTAAAATACATTCGTATTAGGTATAATTTATCCATCATATCTCTCTCTTTCTCTCTCTGCACAATTTCCTCAATTCTTCCAGGATCACCTCTACCAAACCTGACCCCACACAATCCTGCTCCTCAGAATTTTCATTCAATTTACCTTCCCCCTGTGTAGATTGCTCTCACTCAGGGTAAATGTCTTCCCTTGTTTTCGTCGATTATCTATGCTGAAGGTGTGGAGGCATAGTTCTCAGGCTCTCACGGGGGATTGCACGGCAGAACAAATGCATCCAATATGTTCCTATGGGTTCTGTCTTTGTGTTGAGCTGATATAGGTTATATTTGGTTTAGTTAAAGTGTGACCGAATATCTCAATATATACAGCATTTCGAACAATAGATCTCAAATAATACAATCATAACTAGTACGGCTAACTCCTATTAGGTTAGGTTAGGACTATAAGTAGGCATTGGAATGGTTGGACCTGTTTGAGTTGGCACTGGTTACGATCAACTGGTTGAAATGGTCTCCTGGTTGAGTTGACATGGAACCAGGTTAATCCTTTCAGTATATGACGTCTTCTTACTTTGGTTTAATTTTGGTTAACATTTCATGATTTTACTTGGCTTAGAAAGGATCTGTAGGAATTTGGGGATAATTACGAAAGTTGTATCGTATTTATTTCCTAGATACCATTTCTTAACTAAATAATATCTGTTAATGATGGCCAAAATATAAGGAACAATGGGGTCATCATTTAAAAGGGTTAAGGTTAAGCTTTGTTAGGTATTATGGTGCCTTTCGAACCCACACTCACTCAATATAATAACAATATACCACTAAGCTGTAACTTAAACATATAATTGAATTTGATCTTATACTAATCAAGCCTTGCCTTCAATAAACGTAACATAACCAATAGCTTGTTCCCAAATTGTAGACCAAAGCTCTTGAACATTAGCCTCTATATCTCATGAGCGATTAGAGTAATCAAGCTAATATTACTACCATTTGGGAAATGTCAATCAGGGAATAGATGAGGGAATCTACAGCTCATTTGCTTTAGCTTTTCCCATTTTCGAGCAATATATTTTAGTTTGTCCTCTAAACTAACAAAAACGCCTTCCCAGATTTCCTTCACACTAAAAATTGCCCACCTACAACCCCGACAAGCGAAATTTGTAAATTTTCTATTGAAAACTGAAAGCCGCCATCGCTCGCTCAGAAAATAATCGACAACTGAATAGGGTAAAGCATCTATTATCGCCAAACTTATGGCATGAGAAGTCTTAAAATGTCCAAACTAATGGAGTGAGGACAGAGAAGGTCCGTAAAACACCCCTTTGGACCAAATTGTGTTAAGCCAGCATATTGAACTCCATATGAACATTACGGTTCACATTGTCTGCAGTAACTGACAAAATATACATGAGTGTCATGTTGAGCCATTCAGGACGAGTCAATGCACAAACCTAATAAACTCACTTGTTAACCCGGGAATGGCGCCGAGACTCTTAAGAGGTATTGGTGGTGAAAGGCGACGGGACTCTTAAGATCCAAGGCCTAAGAAAAACCTTTTAAAAGACCCCAGTAGCACTCAAAACAAAGGAATATGTGATTAAGTGAGATAATTCCCCTCCATACCTTCTATCACTCCTCCTCATGTGTCAAAACACCCTCCTTACCCCCTTCAATTATCACCTATTTTTCTTATTATTCCCTTGTTTATCGGTTTATTTATCGCGCCAATATCTCCAATTTTGGAGGTGTGGTGGAGTGGTCTTGCCACTGGCCTGGTAATCCAAAGGTCCCGGGTTCAAATCCCGATGTATCAATGGGAAGATATTAATGGGATGGAATTTGTGTTGTACCTGGTATCAGTGGTACGAGGTGGCTTCAGAGATGGGGTCGTTTCGGGCCATGAGTGAGCACCGTGCCTCATGTGAAGGCAAGATGGCAGGTGCTCGTTGTACTCTACGTGCTTCACATTTCTCACTCCCTAGACTGAAACAAGACCTCACGGGCTTCACTGTTCATTGTAAAGCGGTGAATGTTAAGGCTCTCAGCCTATGCCCGAGAGGAAGTAAGTTGGAATATAGAAAAAAAAAAAAAAAAAAAAAAAATCTGGTTCCAATTAAGGTCATCAACTGAGCATATAGGGAGCGTGGGAAGAGAAGGAAGGCAAGACTGAGGGCTCAGTCTGCCTTCAGGCCTCAGAAAAAAAGGGTATACGTCGCGTTCGCCTCTCACCTCATGAATGGAGAGTCGGCAATAATTTGTCTTTTTCACCCCCCAAATACTATTCCCACTTGTTTTATTGCTGTTACATGTTAATATCTTCATATTAAACGTAAAATAAGCGCAAATGAATAAGTAATAGCGATATTTATGGAAAATGACGATCTAAGGCGAGAATGAAGCCAAATATCCTGGCTTGACGGGAGGGTTTTAACTACATATAGCGCGCCACTCTCGGGTCAATAACAAATATAATAAATCACCGCTCCCTCGGGCAGTCCGGCTTTTCCCTCCATTTTCAGTGGGTTCCCTCCCATGAAGGTATCCGAGGTAACGTTATTGTGGATGCTGCAGCTTCCCTTGCACACTCCTCCCCTGCCCTTGAGCCCCTCCCTCTCCCTCCCTCCTCCGTTTCCAGGCTAGCTTTTGCCCATTGCCGGTCGCTGTGGGATGCCTCCCTCAGAGGTGAGCTTTCCCGCACCGCCCTTGCTCAGTACAGGCTAGATTCTTCCCCTCACCTTTGGTCCCGTTCCCCCCTCCGCCCCCTTGACACTGCCCTGGTCCGTCTCCGCATAGGCCATGTTGGACTGGCCTTCCACCTCTTCCGTCTTCGGCTGGTACCTGACCCTTTCTGCCCGTGGTGCCGGACGGTGGATGAAACGGTAGAGCACTTCCTTCTTCACTGCCCTCGCTTTTATTCCCATAGGACCCTCCTCCGCTGCAGCCTCCGCTCCCTAGGGGTCACCAACTTTACCCTCCCCGTCCTGCTGGGGGGCCGTGGGCTGGACCCGGCCCTCCGTGACCGGGTGCTCCAGCACACCAAGGTCTTCCTGCGGCGTACCGGTCGTCTCGGCCGACTGTGATTACCTGCCTGTGTTGGTCTGCGGCAGGGTTAATTGGGCCTGCCCACACAGCTCTACAATCAACAATCAAGATCATAATAAATCACCTATGTCAGTTAAAATAACTGTAAAGACATCATTGTACTGAAAGTGTTAATCTATATTTATTAATTTCACTCCAACACCAAACACCTCCCCCAAAAATTAATGAATGTAAGCATGTGATCCACCGGGATTCGAACCAGGGTTACCACATACAGATTTTAAACACTAACCATTATACCATCAAGGCAGTTATAAGTATAGCACATGACTACGATTAATATCCATTTACCGAATACTGGACATTAATCTAATGTACTACACCCACTGCACTTATGAATAGCCTATGGTTAAGGAAAAGGGAAGGATACTCATAGGGCACAGATCATAATAGACCGACCTTGCTACGAATTATCCCTGAACCTAATGATAATCTACATTTATTAATTTCACTCCATCACCAAACACCTCCCAAAGAAATAAATTAAAATAAGCATGTGATCCAATTGATCTAATTGTCGATATGTAATAATATAAGAAATATGTATAATGTATAATGTTTATTTACATATATGTGTAAATGTATGAAATGTACCCTCTCACTCTCTTAAATCAAATTGTACTTGATTATGAACTAATGATGTACCAAAAAATATGAGCCATTGTTCCAGAGGAGCAATGGCTACTTGAGTAGCGATGTATCACTTTTTATAGTGGCTGACCTTTCACAGGATGAAGGGTGGCTGCCCGATAAACTCGCTCCTCGTGGCAAAAATCAAATCAAATATCTCTCGCTCTCTCTATCTGTAATAAATAACACCTGTGGTTCTATTAAACCTTCCAACATTTCTTTTCAAAGATCTCACGTTATTACATTCTCCCCTCAATCACTCTCCCTGACTCTTTTCGTGATGCAAAACTCAATCATAATATAATTGATATTAGAATAAGTTCAAGCACGGAATGATATTTTGTATAGCAAATATATATACCAACCTTCTGAATTAGTCATCACTCAACCATTCCAAAATGTTTGGCTTATTTTAAACTTGAGAAAGAACCATAAAATGCACAATTAAAGAAGTATTATATTTTCTCCGTCAAGTCAGAGGTGTATGTCTTACACATATATCTTGCTATTGAGAATAGGTTTGGGGTGAAATTTATGGAGGATAAGAAAGTAATTTTATTGTTACGACTTCTCTAACGACAGCCTTAATGGCGTCAGCAATCTTGTTCAGCGGTGAAGAAATAGAAGAGGCTGAAGAAAGAGAGACGGGAAAGAAGAACATAATATTATAAAGACAAAGGTAAAAACTACTTAAGAAAGGTAATGATGTCACGTGAACAATATCAGATAATTAGTTTGCTGGGAGTGTATTACCTCTGCCAGCGAAATTGAACGGGGTTATGTTTTTGTCTGTCTGTAATTAAGGTATTTCAAAAGTTATGAACCAATGATCACGAACTTTGGTGGCCAGATACGATATGCGTCAAGGAAGAAGTTATTCCATTTTGAGACGATCAGTGGAGTGCATGACTCAGCCAGCGTAGGCGGAGTTACGCACTTTTCTGAGTGACCCTCTAGTTAATACTATATATTATTATTAGTTACTATATTCGAATCTATTATGATTGCAGTTTTCATTAGTATGTAGAACCTAGAAATGAAATATAGCAATCAACTCTAAAATTATACATACTTTTTCTCTTCTCTTGCAATAATACAGTTGTACAACTTGGCCACTATCGGTAACACTCGTAACTCTTAAAATGTTTGCTTACGTGAAAATGTTTGTATTTCGTTATTGAAAGGAACTAATTATTCTAAGAGTGAAATCCAAATTATGTAAATGTTGTATAATATAAGTCTATATATAATTCTGAACGAACAACAGTACATATTATAGGAACACTTGTGAACTATCTTTAAGAAAAGACATGTGGGCTACATTAACAAAGATTATGCCGTTCACTAGGGCTCTCTGTGAAAAATCTATGCCTACCGTGTAAAATTGAACGCCTGTTTGTAACATATATGATTCAGATAACAAGTGTTTCAATCGTTATGCGTTCTAATATGAAGAGATATAGAAAATAACACTGTTTATGTGTACATATATGTTACAGGTAATAGTTTAATGTTTACAGCGTAGGGAGATCTAAACATGCTATGTAGGACAATAGATAGTAACAGACACCACACATTCATGTCACCAGTTTTTCAAGGCTGGGCAGTATTTGTACTATAGTTGTTGAACTTTGGAGAATTAAAAAAAAACTATAGTTGGCAGAAAACAATGAGAGTGAATTTATGGAAAGTAGTGCTGAAATTAAATACAGCACAGGTTGAACTCCTTTTGTGAAATACAATATAGTACTTGGTATTGGATAACGATCGGTGCAAACATTATGCCTAGAGTTTCATGAGTGATTAATTGTTTCATCGAACTTATTGTCGTGAGCTCAAACATAAACGATGGGAAGGAGGGGGTTGGCCATAAAATAATCAACATATATGGCGGATTTAAAGAAGTTGAGTTTACTCTACCTAGATTGAAAAGGTCCGCTCATATAAAATGTAAATGAATAACAAATACCGGGAGTATAACTCATTATTAAATCACCATAGAAAGGTTGTAGTTAGGTAATGTAGAAGTATTGATGGATGGTAAGCAAATGGCTACTTCTCGAACACTATTGGTTGTTTACCTCGAAAGAACCACGAGGGTGCACCTTAACAGAAAAAGGGAATAGGTTAAATAATGCTGAAGAAATTGAATCATGATAATATGGCTTAGCTTGACGGTCTGTCTGTCAGTTGGATGAAGTTATATGATGAGAGCTGGATGAAAGCCGGAACGAGGGTCGCGGTGAACTTAAGAGTGGAGATAGTGTTTCCTCGATGATGGACAAAGGTGCTATGACGCGTCGCCGTCTCGCTAGACACATCATCACCTGTGCCACTAATCTAGCAGATATTGCTAAGTCTGTAGCGAAAGTCTAGCTGTAAATATCGTACCACATTTTTAATATTGCGACATGGTTATATGATAATCATCATTCCTAAAGACTTGTAAATACTATACTTTCGTATAATAGGCCTTATTTAACTTATTAAGCTTACATAGTTACTGTCAAGCTTACAAACTTACATACTGTACATACTGTATATAGGGTATGATACATAGATAACGTATGTTATATATACCACTAACTATCGTGAATCCAAAATACACTCCCCCCCCCCCCCCAAACACAATACCTGAACCCCACCTTATATCTAGAGTTGCCCAGAAGCAATCTTGTGTCGCCACATATCAATGGCGCTACAGGCTGCGCGTCTGGGCCTCCTCGGATCCAGCATCATCAGGTGGAGCTTCTTCATGTGTAGAAGAGCCAAGCTCCATAGCGTACAGTCGTGCGACCGGACGAACTGTAGTCCCAGTAGCTGCCTTTAGCAGCGCTACTCGCCCTACTGAGCTTTCGCCCTCGTACACCTCCAATACGCGGCCCAACTTCCAGTACAATCTAGGATTCTCATCATGGATGAACACTATCTCGCCTACAGAGGGTGCTGATGGATGACCAGCAATCTTAGATGTCCTCTCACGCAGTGCCAATAAGTATTCATTCACCCATCTCTTTTTAAAATCACAAATAACTCTAGAAATATATTGGTACCATCGTGACACCGCAGCTTTGGTGAACATTGAAGGGTCCTCTAACTCTGCCTGAGACTGCAAATCAGTAGGAAATACAGTCAACGGTTTGCCGTAGAGCAAATGCGCTGGTGTTAGTGGCAGTGGTTCTTGCAGGTTGGTATATACATAGGTGAGAGGACGATTATTAACAACCACCTCGACTTCAGTGAGCACAGTTACTAGTTCGCTCCTCTTTAACAAGGCGCGTCCAGCAACTACCCGCAGGCCTGACTTCACGATGCCTACACACCGTTCCCACATTCCACCAAACCACGGCACTTTGACTGGTATAAATTTCCACTCGCACTTCCGCTCTCCCAAGTACGCAACAACTGTTGGATCGTCGCTAATATCTTTCAAGTACCTGGAAGCTTGAAGAAAAGTGGGAGCATTGTCGCTAAGAATCAAATGAGGGAAGAAACGACGTGCACAAAATCTTCTGAATGCCAGCATAAATTCTTCACAAGACATATTGTCACAGAGTTCTAAATGTATTGCACATGAAGTGGCGCAAGTAAATAGCAAAACATAAACCTTGTCCAGTTCCCTAGTTATCAGTGTGCCGGTATAGTCTAGTCCTGTAACTCTGAAGGGTTCTAGTTGATTAACACGGCACTCTGGCAAGGGTGGAGCAGGTCCAGTCGTAAATGCTCTTGCTTTTAGTCTACGGCACACCACACACCCTTTGACTACTCGTCGAACTCTGGGTATCCACCAGTTGAGACGCAATTTAGGAATAACGTGGTGGACCCCGTAGTGCATTACTTCCTCGTGTGTGCGTTGTACCAGTAGATCAGTGACATGGTGTGTTGCTGGCATCAGGATAGGATTGTTGGCACAGTCATCTCCACCTGACCACTTTAGACATCCCACACATCTAATTATGTCATTCTTCAGGTGTAGCCTTAGTTGACGCACAATATTAGGCATTTTCTTCTTACCAGAACTTCTTATGGATTCTAATTCCTGACTGAAAGATTTCCTTTCAACCTATCTAATTAGTGTTATCTCAGCCGCTTTTATTTCTTCTGCATTTAACCCGGCAACGGCGAGAAAGCTCTTAAGAAGTTTTACTGGGCAACGGCGGCAAAGCTCTTAAGAGGGAAGGCCTAAAAAAAAAAAAAAAATTAAAAGGCCCCAGTAGCACTTAAAACATGTTTTTTGTTTTTTTTCCTCTATACTTCATATCACTCCTCCACATCCCCTCCTTCCCCCCTTTCCCCTCCCCCCTTCAATTATCATCTATTTTCCCTATTATTCCCTAATTCGTTGGTATATTTTTGTGTAAGCATCTCCAAGCCGGTTCTATGGTGTGGTCATGTGACTAGCGAGTGTGTTGCGTAAGGGAGAGTGTGAGTGAGTCAGTCAGTCAGGCTTGAGGCCTCGCGAAGGGAGGGGCTGTCTCATATTGCTCCACAATTCATGAATGGGCTGCTCCATGTTTATTCGCGAATTTGACCATAAAAACATTATTACCACTTGTTTTATTGTTGTTACAGGTTACTATCTTCATAGTGAAGGTAAAATAGGCGCATATGAATAAGTAATAACGATATTTATCGTAAAATGACGATTATAGGCATGAATGGATCCTAATATCGTCGCCCAGAACAGTGGTGTTCAATACACACAGCTCGCCTTTTATGGGTTAAGCTTTGACCCAGATTGCAGAGTCGTCCTTGTAGCTTGGCCTTTATGTTGGTGATGTAACGCAACACCCAAGCTACGACCCTGACTAACTTATGGTACCCACCGATCCTTACCCACTCTAACATAGGACTCGGTGTTGATGTCTGTTGAATGACGGCTGACACCGTTTCTAAAGGCAAAGCCAACTCAACCTCGGCATTCCAAACAACCCAATCCCCTTCGTGGAGCAGCCATTTAGGGCCTTGCCACCACAGGTCGGACTTAATTAATTTGGACGCCGTTACTCCCCTACTTATCAAGTCACTGGGGTTTTTCTTGGTTGGTACATAATGATAGATGGCGTTTGGCAGTAGGGAGCGTATTTCATCCACCCTATTGCGCACATAGACAGGCAATGTCCTTTGACTATGCACCCAGCTTAGTGCAATATGGCTATCACACCATACGTGCACCGCCCTTAGTTGCAGTTCCTTATTGTATGAAGTGCGTACATGGTTAACCAAACTCCCCAATAGCAGCATGGCAATTAGTTCCAATTTGGGAATTGTGACCCCCTTTACCGGTGCAACTTTAGCCCGGGCGGTGAGTAACTGAATCCCAAACGACGTAACACAATAAATAGCTACTCCATATGCTGTGGCACTCGCATCACAGAATGCATGTAAAGACATGGGTCCAAATGCGGCCACTTGGCGCAGTAACTCTATTATACATAGGGTGTTATAATCTTCTAGCAAGGACCTACCCTGTTCAACAAGATCATCGGGTAATTTTTCGTCCCACCCCACGTTGCGTCTCCATATTTCTTGTATTAGAATCCTAGCTCTGATGGTGACAGATAATGCTAAACCCAAAGGATCAAAGAATTCCGCGACCTTACTCAACAGACTACGTTTCGTGTGCGTCCCTGTCTGTTTAGTATAATCTTTGTTCCGGTACATAAGTGTGTCTTTCCCTGGTTGCCATATCATCCCCAAGATTCTGGCATATTCTTGGTTATCAGAAGCTACCCCATCAATAATTAGACCATCCCGAAGCAACACAAAATTTGAAACCCACTCACGGAGAAACAGATGGGCCTCAGTGAACAACCTACTAGCCTGCCTATTGTTTGCGAGTAGTTCCTTTTCACTAACACTAGACCCTTGCAAATTGTCTATGTATAATCCGCGAGTGAGTTCAGTCGTGTTTTCTTCAGAATCATCAAGAATGTTATTTAATGTTCGCGTTTAATAGAAATTGTGAACACGTAGCGCCAAACAAGAATACCTTAAACCGATAGGTCACTATGGGACTCTCCGAGTCATCGATGTTTTTGAACCAAAGGAACCGGGTGACGTCTATATCCCCCTTCTGCAATTTCACCATCAAGAAGGCCTTCTCTTTGTCGCTGGTGAATGCGTAACGTCCCAGTCTAAAGCGCAGTAATTGCTGCGATAGGTCCGACACCATTGAAGGGCCGGTTAGTAAACAATCATTTAGACTGGGACTGTGGCATAGGTGGGCTGAGCAGTCATACACCACTCGGATGGGAGTGGTAACACTGCCCTTTTTAACCCCATGATGTGCGAGATAATGGATTTTCCTGGTATTCCTTGGTTCATCCACATCGACGACCTCAATAAACCCTCGGTTGAGATAATTTTTAAAAACCTCGTCATAAGCCTTGTAGGTGCTTGGTTCGTTAGTTTCCGCTGCAAGGCGCGCAACCTACCCAACGCTAAACCATAATTTGTGGTTAAACTGATATTCTCATGTTTCCAGGGTAGACAAACCTCGTATTGTTTTTCTTTGGCCAAGTAGCGCACAGATTCCGAGAACTTCTCTATCGCAATTTTTGATTCATAGTCATTCTCCACAGGTTTTATCCCTATGTGGTCGAGTTTCCACAGTCTTTCTAGATCGAACTCGGCAGCTAACTTTGGGTCATCAATGTGAGTCTCATCTTTAATGAGCTCTTCTGCCGCGGTCATGCTCATCCTCAACACGGACACCGTGTCAACCAGAACATTTGACTGGGTAGTTTGGACTGTACCGCTCATCCAGTAGCCAAACTTAGTGGGGATCAAGATCACTCCACTCTATCTTTTAAATCCAGGGTGTACTACATCATAATAATAATCTGCTCTTACCTGTATGTGCGCCTCCTTCAAGTCACCTACGGGATCAGACAGGTAAATACCTTTCCTACGAAGTGCATGCTCTACTTTGTGAATTCCTACAGATTGATAGTCTGGGAGTTCATCTACCACTACACACTGTAAGAAGTGTTTCTTCTTACGGTAGATGTAAGCAACTTCAACAACTTCGTAGTCTTTACTGTCGGTCACTCCTGTGAAACCTTGCAACCTAAGGGTCTCACTACCTACTATACAGTGTTTTCAACCGTCCAGCACCGATGTCTTTATGAAGGATCGTTGTGAGTTTTCCCCGACCTATCCCATTCCCTGCCGGTCGCGGTAGGGGTCTCCAGCAAGGAGCATGTCCTTGTCCTCGTGTTCCTAGTCACTGGCGACGAGCTCGACTGTCGTGTCGCAGTCCCTTGCCGGTCTATGATCGTCAAACTGCAGACAAAAGATATACACATGAATATAATAATAATGTTGGTTGAGAGAGAGATACCATGACCAGGTTTCGAACCCAGTGACCCCTCGTATATTACGGAAAGCTGGGCACCATTACCACTTGGTCATGACCTAGTGGTGATTGTGCGCAGTTCTCCCAAATATACCTTTGGTCATTGGGTTCGAAACCTGGTCAGGGTACCTGTCTCCCAACCTGTCCGAATTTTCTTTATAAAATAAGTAATAATATATGTCCTTATTTCTTTACATGGGTGGTAGTTCACTGCGGAACCTCGCAGAATCTGACCTGGGCCATGGATCGGTGACGGAAGATGAACAAAAGAAATATAAATAAAACTTAAATGATTAAACTGTGTTTTACCTCAACCTTCATATTTTGAGTATGACAAAAATATGAAAATGTATTTAAAGTGAATAAAGAAAATAACACTGAATAATGAAGCACTAAAATTATTGTTAAGAATAATAAATTATTAATGTTTACACTGTACAATGTATGTATTGATCAGACCGAGTTATTTACGTAGTAAAAATACAATGTGTGTAATACATAAAATCAGGAATGTTACAAAATATCTGAATTCATTATAGCAATATACTTAAATAAATATGTATATTACCTGCTCGTTCGTTCGCCCTTTCACCCTAGCGATGTGGCGATAAAGGTAGCTGAAATGAGCCAAAATCCACTTATTGCACTCTGTGTGGTACTTTGCCTTCTGCCCCGACTTCAGGTTGCTGAGTTTCCCATACCGGGTTTTCATGCCTTTAACCCAAAGCCTCAGCTGACCGACTGTGGCTAAAGAAGAAAAATAACTGTTAATAAATAGTTACATATACATTGAAATTTGTTGAAAGTGTTGGACAATAGGAAATTTGCTGGCGATCAGCACCAGCAATTATTCCTTGTTTATTTTAAACAGGTCATATGTAGGATACTTTAATAGAAGATCAAATATGTGACCGGAAGCATCGTCAAACAGGTTATAATCTAGTACACTTTTAAAAGCACCAAATATGTCACAACAAAAATTGTTTACACTATTCGCGTTTTTTTTTGTTTTGTCCTATGTGAGTAAGGGAGGCAAAAGGCAGAACTGCCTATATAGCGAATGCCTCCCCCAAAGTTGAAAGAGTGACAGGGCCAAAATCAAGGGACGTTCGAGCCAAAATGCCTGGACATACAGAGTTTGAAGCAATTTAAGTCATAGAAAGAGGGAAAGACTGATTCTGGGAGATAGTTCCAGAGCTCAGCTGTTGAATAGAAGAATGACCGAGAGTAAGGTTTCATTCTTGGGTTGGAGAGTTGCACAGAGAAGGGGTGGGATTGTGTTGCAAGACGGGTACCACGTGCCCTACGTAAAGGAGGTGGTATACACTGAGACAGCTCTGAGGAACACTGATTATTATAGTAGCGATAGAATAGCAAGAGAGATGCAACATTGCGGCGAAGAGAGAGAGATTGCAGAGAGTTGGTGAGTGGATGGGAGTTATTTTTATGAAAGGCCTTCCTTTCCTGGTGTGTGTGTCTATGACTGTGCAATAAAGAAAATATGTAATGCAAATGACAAATTCCTTGATTTTTATGTAACACAGATGATGGCAGCCAATTATTACACTATTGACATAAACCAACATTGTTCCTCACACAATGTCAATTTCATTTTTTTGGGAAACACTTGATTTGTTTTTCTTTTTACACATTTCTATTGCACAGTTTTACACAAACACACACTCTGAGGTTTTCAACTTACCAGTGACGTTGAGTGACTTTGCCTTCTCTTGGAACATAGCATCCTTTGTCTTCCGGTTTCTGAAGTGGTTCAGGCCTTTGTCGTACAGGTATGCAGTTTCCTGGTACCACTCGGACAGCTCCTTTACTTTTTCTTCATCGAACACTACGTACTGCCTTTTCTTGGGAGGCGTAGAATCGTCGGTGGTAGAAAACGTTGCTGCTCTCTTGCCTTCTAGTGTCGATACACGCCTATCCTCCTCTTCAGGTTTTTCCCATGATCCGGAACCTGACCGTGACCCTGATCGTGACCGTGACCGTGAAGGGGAGCGAAATTTCCTAGGTACTTCTCCACTAGTGCTTGGTAAATTGAGCATTGGCTCTGCTGGGGGTGTGGGTATCTTCTCCTTCAGGCCTTTCTTCCTCATCACCTTCTTCATTGGTTTCTTCTTTGGGTAACCTTTCCCATGGTGTCGATAGAACGTGGAAAACGGGTGCGCGGACGGGAGTAGAAACGTGTACTCTCGAGAGTGGAAACTAGGGTTATGACACCGTGACCCCACTGTCAATAGTAATACTATTGGTAGGTAGAGAAATGTGAGCGACCATGGATAAGATTGGCAGAAGGGTCAAGGCGTCCCGCAAATGCCCCCTCTCGCCAACGTTCGCCCTCAGTCGACACCTGTTGCGTGGCTATTGTATTGCATTTGCGGAAATTCGTTGAAACACTTGCTGTATTCGTGCAACCATCGTAGGGTTATCGCCATAGTCGCTCGAAATCGCTCAAAAGCAGCGTTGCCAATAATTGCAATTCGTTACATTCGCTCAAAAACTCGAAGGGCATTCGTCGTCAGTCGTCGATAATTGTTCGGTAATCGTACGGGAAATCGTCCGACATTCGCTCTATTCGTCCGACCATCGCCTAATTCGTCCACATTCGCCAGGAGTGCCGAATACGGAGACAATGGTTCGAATTGTATGACTCTAGTGCGACCAAAGACGAATGCAGTGCGACAATGGGCGAGTGCCGTGCGATATTCACCAACATGTTCAATTCGCTGCCTTTTTTTTTATATGCTAAACAAAAAAGGTGATCCTGGGTGAATCTGGGCGAACATGGGCGAGGCTAGGGCGACTGCTGCGCAATTTCCGCGATAATTGGAGAATATTCGTGTGAATATAGATAATTGTTTGGACATAGACAAAAAAAAAC
Source organism: Paralithodes platypus (assembly GCA_032716605.1). NCBI lineage: Eukaryota > Metazoa > Arthropoda > Malacostraca > Decapoda > Lithodidae > Paralithodes > Paralithodes platypus. Next base: position 17,687,331 of record CM064480.1, on the reverse strand, counting down.
TGTCGCCGGGCACTCGCCATCGAAAAGTCACACAATGGGATACCGCCTTAGTGTCGATCTGCATCATCTGCATTGTCTTCAGCTTAGCTATAAAATTTGTCTATGCAAAACTTTTGAGCATCAAATGCACACACAGGAGTTTGGATTTCCAAATAAATTAGAAATCGTAAATATATTGATAAAGTATTTTGGGTGACGAAAACATTAATGCTTACATTTCATTTCAACAGATGAACTCCCGGAGGTAAGGCTGATGTTGGTTGTCAGTTATGTTTCCTTTATCTCGCCTGAAAGTGGGATTAATGCTGCTTCTTATGTCCCATCGAAAACTAAGGCCCTCTCTTGGATATATATATGAGGAAACCAACGACCCTATAATTATAGTTTCTCTAAAACAAGAGAAAGGTAGGTAGTATTTTGCAGGTAACGTAAACATTAGGTTAATCGTCAAATACTCAGACAGGGCGACGTATATATATTATCTGACAGTTTTCAGTGTTTTTTCTGATATCTCACTGCTCTGTATTAAGATTTATCCATGTTTACCTAATAGTCTTTTATTTGTAATCCACATATCGTTGTAACTTGTGGATTTGTGCCACAGCCAGGGCATCCAGTGTTCAGCTGAGGAGTGTTCATACATCATATTTCCGTAATCTAATCTAAATAAATCGAACAATTATGTATTATGTGTTATTATCCTTAACCATGTTATAATAGGGCTCCAACATGAATTTAAATGACGTGTTAAACGCAAAATAATTATAGAATAATTATGCAGTCTCTTGTGGGTTGTAAAGTAAGAAATAAATATAGATGTGTGCCCACAGCTGTTTAGGGTATGTTTCGTGATTATTTATTCCCATTTCATACATTATAAGGAATTATAAAATATTTGTTGTGGTTCATTTCATTTGGTTCATGCGAGGACATTGATTATAGGCTAATTTCCTCTCTTACCTCGTTGAATATTCAAGGACCAATTACACAATTACTAAAATGTTAAGTTTAAGGATAACCTAATCACCCTAGCTTTGGTTATTACCTAACCACACTATTGATATAACATGGGTTAATTTTATTTGGTGCATAAATTATAACATTATCACAATACTCTGATGTAAACCAACTCAACCCTACAGGCTACAATTTCAATATAATGTTACTGATCGCTTTATATGAATATGCTATTTCATTGGTCACTACAATACATACTTTGTCAGTCCAAAATTATGTTTTCGAAGGAGAATGTTAGTAAGCCTGCCTTTGCTCCCATCCACCTCCAGTGTCCGAAAGCGTGCACTCATATAGCCCTCCTTCATACCACATCACAAGCCATCCACAGCCAGAACTAGTTGGTGGAAGACAAGGACGAATATAGCAGAGTGTACTGACCAGCATTGAGGTGATGATAGGCGGAGAACAAGAAAGAGACAAAACTAGAAAACTATTTTGTATAAGGGACCTTCTAGGGCCAGCAAGTTTTTACGGAGAGAGGACGAGATGTTTGACTAAGAATACCGGGTCACCCCCCCCTTACCAAAATCGATGTGCCTTTTTGGGCAAGAAACCTACTATAGACGAAGGCAAATTAAATTATGTATTAAAATATATACCAAGGTGATTGGTGAATGCTAGCTCTCAATTGATTAGTAAATCAAAAATTATCAGTTAGTACTAGCGTTAGGATCTGTTGGCCAGATAAGTAGTAGTTACATGTGTATGGTTATTTCCTAAGTCTTTTTGAGAGTTTATTTTAGGTTAAGCCTATATAATCGGGATACGCCTTTACAACGGCACCTCGCATCTAATTTCGCATCTAATTTTCGAAGAGTGGTGAGAGGGGAGAAGGCGTTTTGGCGAGAGAGGAAGCTGTTGGAGTGGCTTTATTATGTGTGTAATTAGTCTGTATCCGTCATCGAGGTGTCCCCGACTGGGTGCAAGCATGTGAAACAAGCTATGACGTACTACCACACTCATTAAATATGTCTGCCTTTGCTGGGATCGAACCCCAGCTCACATAGATTCACACGTGAGCGTGCTATCCACTAGACCAAGGAGCAGAAGAAATCTGACTCCAAGCAGATAATTAAGGCAGTACAGTCAAAATACCCGCAATCTATGCGGGTTTATATATAGGATTGTGTTTAGACTAATTTAGTTTGAGCAATAGTTAGGAGAAAAGTATAAAGACCTGCCCATTTGGAAACTATTTTGCAAAAAAAGAAATTGCATTATTAGAATAACTTATAAATATAACTCCGTCAAAGCATAATATCGATTGCGCGTGATATTTATTAATAAAGGAATAATGGCACACATTATCCAATGTAAAGTTTTTCTTTTTAGCCTATAATTTTTGCGACATGAAACCGAAGTCGAGTTAAGTCAATCTTTGAATAGCGGCTACACAGATAAATTGTGATGGGAATTGACATTTCCAAAGGAAATGTTTATACTGTGTAATCAATAAATGATTTAGGGTGGAGTGAATATGGGCAAAACATTTATTTGTTTGAATTTCACCTTGCTTGGGTGTTTAAAAGTTGTGAATACCATTATAAAACAACATATTAAAATTTTATTAAATTTGAACAATGTTAAAGGTCATCCCAGCACATTTTAGTTATGTAATAATTTGTCTATTATTGCTGTATGTACGCATGCATCAGAATACTATAAAATGTCCAAAAACAAATGCACCATAGTATTTTCAACGAGATTTGACAATATAAACATACTCAGCAAGATATTATGCACATTATCATTGCCTAAAGTCACGTTTAGACTCTAGTTTCGGCATCATTTGTCGTGACGCAACTCGGGTGAAGATAAATCCGTCGCGAGATTTCTCACCACACTCTCTAGCAGAGGCCGCAGTCACCTCCTTGACACACCGCTCCACTGATTGTGTGTGACAAGGAAACCTCGGAAAGAGAACCGCCGGAGTCACGTCAGCGACAATCAGTTCTTTCAGTTCATCATCAGTCATCGTCATCATCACTGGCGGTTCCGTCACCGACACCTTGCTCCAGTCGATCAGATTGTCGTACGTAGCAGCGTCGACAGCTTTGGCACACGGAACTTTCGTATTACACCAGTCTGTTCACAGGTCTTGAGCGATTTTGCTTTCATTATTCGTTGTAATCCCAGCTCACGAATGTGCGCCCTCTCGTCGGTAATCATCGCCAACAGCATGTTCTCCGGGTGTGCGAAGAAAGCGTTTCGCTGAAGAATGGGATCGATGATTTTCTTCATCTTTGCACTTAGGTAGCGGGACTTCCAGACCATTTGGTGTAGATGACTGGCTCCATTTTTGCAAGATGATTTTAGCTTGATCATAAACCACATGGGCGCATACACAAGCATGACGAATGTTACGAGTGTCGGCAGTTTGTACGATGGTTTGCATTGGCTGACATATAGCCGTAGAAGTCGATTTGCCGTAGTCAGCCAACGTGAGTGGTTTAATAATCCAGGGTTCCTCGTTGCGAGATCTAACGGGCAATCGCCAGAGTCCACGGCCTCGTACATCACACGCAGGTACTGTTGGTCGGTGCTCAAGTCTCATACATCGACGTGCGGCAACGGTTCTGCTAGCTTGATGGGTTTGAAGCTATCGACAGGCTGTTCGGTACATTAGGCCAGAGCTTTTCCGATCAGTCCCGAGAATCCTTGTGGTCCCGTGGTCGAACTATCCAGGTGCTGGAACAGGTGTCTTAGTGGTAACTCGTTGGCGTGCAGTAGTCATACGATCCATTGTAATGAGTGTTCAAATATTTCTTCGAGCTGTCTTATTACTCCTCCGATGTGTGTTAACCGCTGTTCCGTCACAACCGATCACCTTCACATCCTTCGTGCTCACATCATTCAGTTCCAGACTGGTCACAATTGCCTCGGTTATGGACTTGCTAGATCCATAGGATGGTGTGGCGTGGCTGAAGTAGGTAGATCCTGGCTCCGCAACGATGCTGATGTGCTCCTCCTATGCAGACTTTAGGTGGTATTTTTTGTCGATATCGTGGACATGAGTCATCGTTTTATCTTTCCTTCCTTCGAAGTACAATCCCTCAATAACAACTACATGCCATGCAGCAACACACTGCAGGTGTCTGGGGGTGATAATCAAATGTGTAAACTTGTCAGCATCAGGGAAACTGACAATCCACAATCTTGTTTAAATGCTGCCTAATAGCCAAACTTTAACGAACCGAACCGGGGATGGGTTAATTAGTGGACACAAAATTTTGAAATTTTTCATGTAAGTTTCTATGGTCAATACACAACTTTTGCACACCCAAGCAAATTATATTTAAAACTTTCATTTTGTCACTCCACCCTAGACTAATCTTAGACATTCAGCCTATTCTAGTTTGAACACTTATTTCGACCCGGATCGAGATCCATTCTCTATACGGAATATCTATTGCCTTTTGAGTTCATTGAATAAAATATGTTTCTGATCAACTGTCGGATTATTTCTACCCTATTAGTAAAAACATGTTTAAATATATACTACACTACAACTATAACTCTTCCTTTATATCCCTCAACAGAATCTCCCCCCCCCCCCCCGCCCACCCCAATCCCACCACCAACCACCACCCTGGCATTCTAAATGCTAATTTAGTGAAAACTTGCCTGGGTGTGGAAGAAACCATGACAAAGCACCGCGTAAACCAACATAACAAACAAAGCCAAGAAGTTACAACCAAAGTTTGGCAGGGTTACAATGAAAGTAATTCTGATTGAAATGAGTCGTGTATATTTTGTGGACAGAAATTATTGTAGACACTGGCTTATCATCTTAGGGTACTATCAATGCGAGGTTCATAATACCATGGTGAATGAAGAAGGTTTTTCAATATTACATACAATAATGAATCTCTTCTAAAGATGTACTTTCTACCCTCTCTGGGATTGATACTAATGCCCCTTTCCCACTGATGCGATTTCATACGATTTTCGTCACCGAGGACATAGTCTTGTCAATTCGCAACGAATTTGTGCGACGTCAACGATATTGACCGTTAAAAACCGTTGACAAGTTTACACTCGGCGACGATGTCGCCGATGCCTAAGACTTAATCGGCGACATTATGCGACAACATCGGCAAATTGAGCGATGGTTCGCCGATGTCCTCGGCGAGAACTGTCACATTTGAATATAATATTGCGAAATAATGCGAAGGATGAACGAATCCTCGGCGTATGTTGTGCGACGTCTTCGGCGAATTAAGCGATGGTTTGGCGAATACCTCGGCGAGATTATCAGAAAACCTTTTTGCATATATTTCATGGCACAAACATAAGGACATAAGAAAACGGGAGTCTGCAGAAAGCCGATCGGCCCACACAAGGCAGATCCCTGTCACACCCAACCCCAATTACAAGGCCTAATTATAGACCCAACTCACTAATGCCTTGAGGACTGACCTCACCAAAACGGTCAGAGATCGACACAAGATTACCCAACCCAACTCGTCGAAAATGTACAAATTTATCTTGAAGGGGGGTCTAGAGTTTTTTGTTTTAATTTTGATGGAGGTCTAGTGCGGAAACTAAGAAATAAAGGAATGAATGACCAAACAAACGGTCCATTTCCCCTTAACCCGGGAGCTGCGGGGAGACTCTTAAGAGTTCCCCCGGCGCACTGCGGGTAGACTCTTAAGAGCAGAGACTTTGAACACGTACCAAAACCGCGCGTTTATAGCCAGGCGGCTGAAAATTGGTGTGGGTATAGTACTACATGTCAACTCTCGATACCACCCCGCCAAACGCTCGCCCCGCACTCGTGCAAGCACCACCGCGCCAGTAACCACGCACTAGTCATGGAGCCTACACGTCCCTCACGCTCGCTCCCTGATGACACAACCAGCCCTCCTTCTGGTGGTGTTAGCCGCCGTGGAAGGCAGAGGGTGGCTGCCAAAGACCCTAGCTACCAGTACGACACGCCCTACAGCTCAGAGGACGAATCACCAGCACCAAAAGCACGTAAAACACGTGCAAGCAGGGCAATGGCACAGAGGTCATTGGTCTTTCGGGACACTGCCACCACGACCCAGGCCACTGCAACAACCACTACCACCACCACTGCCACCACTGCCACCCCTGCCACCCCTGCCACCGGTACCAGCGACGCAGGAGGCCGCCCTAGGGCTGCATTACCTGCGGGGGCAGGAAAAATGAAAGGCACGGGCGTAGGGAAAAGAACCCGTACGCCAGCCACAGTGCCCCTACCACCACCAACACCACCAGCCGCCCCTGGCCCGGCTGCCCCTGCCGCCCCTGCTGCCCCTGCCGCCCCTGCCGCCCCTGCTGCCCCTGCCGCCCCTGCCGCCCCTGCCCAAGGAACAGGGAAGGGGAAGGGGAAAGGGAGAGGGAAAGCGACTGGGAAAGCGACTGCTGGCCCTGGTGTCCCTGCCGGCCCTGCTGCCCCTGCCGCCCCTGCCGCCCCTGCTGCCCCTGCCGCCCCTGCCGCCCCTGCCGCCCCTGCCCAAGGAACAGGGAAGGGGAAGGGGAAAGGGAGAGGGAAAGCGACTGGGAAAGCGACTGCTGGCCCTGGTGTCCCTGCCGGCCCTGCTGCCCCTGCCGCCCCTGCTGCCCCTGCCGCCCCTGCCGCCCCTGCCCAAGGAACAGAGAGAAGGGCGACAGGCACCACCATCATCTTGCCATCAAGGCCACGCACCACTGCTGCCCCTGCCGCCGCCGCCCCTGCCGCCGCCGCCCCTGCCGCCGCCCCTGCCACCACCTCTGCTGTCCCTGTCCATAAGACTCCCGCACGTGCCAAAGTGACCCGGAAAACTCTTACACCATCTAAGTATGCCGCCCTGCTGTTTGATGGTGATTCGCAGGACATTGGCAGCCCGGGTTTCGACGACGAAGCCCTAGCACGGGACCAAGGGTGGGGGGATTTGGGAGTGGACAGTGGGAGTGAGTCCGACGTCGGTGACGAAAACGAGGAAGGGCATCGTCTGTCGAGTGAAGAGGAGGGTAATGATGATGAAGTGCTGTATCGCGACCATGGAAGCGATATTTCAGACGCAGAAGAAGACGCAGACGACATTCCGATCCCTGGCATGCCTTCGTTCGATTGGTCTGACGGGGTCAATTTTGTACCTGACGTGCCCCAGTTCAATCCTGGGACGTCAGGAACAACTGACGACTGGCCCTGTGATGATCAAGCGAACGAAAGCGACTTCTTCCTCGCTTTTTTCGACATGGAGGTAATGACGTACATCGTTGCCCAAACAAACGCCTACTACAGGTGGGTGTTTGGCAGATTGGACGTCCTTTCTCCAAAAGCGAGAATACGAGGCTGGGTGGATACGACTGTGGCAGAATTTCTGACGTTCTTTGCCTTGTTGTTCCTCATGCCTCTGATCAAGAAGCATGTGTTGCAACACTACTGGAAGCACGACCCTCTCATCGCCACCCCAACTTTCAATAAGTTCATGACTCGTGACAGATTTTTGTTGCTGCTAAGATTTATGCACTTTGCAGACAACGAAAATCCTAACAGGATTGACAGGATATGGAAAGTTCGGGAGGTGTTCACCATGTTGTTGGAGAGGTATAGGAAATACTTTTACCCCTTCCTCAATTTGGTGATTGATGAGTCGCTCGTGCTCTTCAAAGGACGTCTTGTTTTCAAGCAGTATATCCCCTTGAAGAGGCATAGGTTCGGAATCAAGCTCTTCGTGTTGTGCGACTGTGAAACTGGAATAGTGCTTGACATGATCGTGTATACAGGAACTGACATTGACGTACCGAAAGCCGCTGCCAATGACCCCATGGGCATGTCAGGTGCCATCGTCAGGAAAATGTTGGCACCTTACCTGGGCAAAGGCCACATCATCTACACTGACAACTGGTATACTTCTCCTGCTCTCTGCCAGTTTCTTTATGACAACAAAACGGGGTCATGTGGGACTGTCAGAAAGACAAGAAAGTTTATGCCAAAGTTCACAGGTGATGTCATTCCTCTCACAGATGCCTCCTCCAGTGACACACCTTCAGAAGACGACCTGGCCCAGGAACACCGCGAGAGGCATGTGCGAAGAAGGCGACGAAAGGGGCAGAAATACAAGCAGCTCGAGAAGTGTGGGAAACTGATAGCCCTGAAGTGGAAGGATAAGCGAGACGTCCACCTGCTTTCCACCGTCCACACAGGTGCCCAGGTGGATTCTGGCAAAATCCACTACCGAACCAGGAAGACAATCTACAAGCCCGACATGGTAGTGGACTACACCAAAAACATGCGCCTGGTGGACAAGTCTGACTGTCAGCTGTCAGGTGTTGAGTGTCTGAGGAAGACTGTGAAGTGGTATCACAAGCTCTTCCTCCACCTAGTTGACATAACGATGCTGAACGCCTACAACTTGTGGTTGGTGAAGAAGGATATGGCCCCAAACCAGAAGCTGAAATTCCGGGAGTTCGTGTACAACGTCTCCTACCAACTCCTGGAGAAGTATGCCACCACCACTCACAGACGTACGGCATGGCGTGGGGATCACGTTCCTGACCGCATCCAGCTGGGTGTCGAAAGACACTACACAACCAACACCGAGCTGATTGGCACTCGTCACAGGCAGGTGCAGTGCACCGTCTGCAGCTCCAGTGTGAGGAAACCCCATGTGACCAAAAGAGTCACCTCAATGTGCGCCGAGTGCAAAGTTGCACTCTGGCTGGGTGAGTGCTTCAGGGACTACCACACCTTCAAGAACTACTGAGTGTCGGCCCCTGCCCTGCCCTGCCCTGCCCTGGACTCGCCCCGTGCCCTGCCCTGGACTCGCCTCCTGCCCTGCCCTGCCCTGGACTCGCGCCCTACCTTACCTGACCTGACCTAATTGATCACGCTACCTCATAATGTAACATATATATTATATAATGTATAAGTTCCAAAGATGTCCCTGTGATATAGCTTTTACATTATATAATTGTATGTTTCATTATTTAGTTTATAAGTTTCAAAGATTTACATGTAATATGCCTTATTTTTTTAGTATATCAATATATATGTTTGTTATTAGCCTAAGTAATGTGTATATAATTATTTTCTTACCTCAAATGAATTGTACAAAAATAAATATGTTTCAATAAATCATGTCAAACCTACTATGATAATCAAATAAAACAATAAAAAAAGAAAAAAAGAAAACAAGGTCATGTCATTGTATTCTTACAATATGATATATTCTATGAATATTTCATATTGTTTGAATACAATGGCATGATCTTGTAAAAAAAAAAATTTATAAAATTGTTTCTAGACAATATAAAACCTTCCCCATAACCCCCTCCTGGATTCGATCCCACTACCCTACGACACTTTGAGTTTTCCAGTCCGCGACCTTACCAACCATGCCACAGGAGCTCATACCAAATATCACTCAAAACTTCGTGTCTACAATCGAAATGACAATATACAAAAAAAAATGAATTATCCCACCAATTTACGTTTGTAAATTGATGGGATTATCAATTATATCATGCCAAGGTTTATAATAGTTTGTCTCTGTCAAGAATTAGTAATTATATAACTTTATTCTGTCAAAAATTGCCCAAACACTCAGCAAAATTGCCCCTCTCAGTGTGACTCCACTCATTTTCACACGGTCAGGCGGTCACGAGGTGACCCTTGCCGCTCCTTGATTCTCCAGCTACAGCAGCTCTGTCTGGGAACAAAATTGGTATAAATACAATAATGGATAAAATACTCTTCACAAATACATTTGTATTGTATAATATTGTAAATAAAAATGAATAATAACTGTGTGGGTGTCGAAAATTGCTCAACCAGCTTTCTTATGTCTCGCCTACGCGCGTATATTGGATTATACATAGTCATGACTGTCATACAAATAATTGCAGTAGGTCTCGAATATACATTTAGATTGCATATTACTTCGAAATAAATAAGTAAACGTTTCTCTGGTGGCAATCTACCCTTTCGCAGGTGTAAGGAGACACCAGTCTATATTTAGCCCTCTATCACAACAGGCAATCTGCCTGTGTTGACTCAGCACCGTCGCTGGTGGTCTATAAATATAGTACTTTATTTACAGTCAATGGCCTACATGTTTCTGTGGTACTTCACATGTGTCTAAAATGCAATGTCTGCTTGCATAAAAATGCAATTCTGAAGTCCATTTATATGTACGACATACGCATGTCTCAGTTTCTCTCTCTCTCTCTCTCTCTCTCTCTCTCCATTCCTGACTCATGTTATTGTAGACCTGTTGATGGCAACGAACACCAGCCATCTGGTAGACATAAGGGTCAAAATACCAAACATCAATACGCCTGGGGCGCCTCCACAATTATCACTAAGCTGGTTATCTATCTAGAGATCTGCCTGACTTCCATCTCTCCACGACTCACTCACTCACTGCACCCCTGCATGCCTCCCTCCCACCCACCCACCCACCCCCAACCCCCCCTTTCAGGCTTCCGTCTGCTAGAAACACATTCACAATTTGCGTAAATATCGCATCAATTGGGCTATATGCGGTATATTCCTTGTTATATGGGACGCCTACATATGTACACGTCTTTATTATAGCATGAGAGTGCTCTAAATACAAGATTGACGTGATATTTATGGCGTAACACACCCTCTCCCCCTTTCATTCCCACCACAACTCACTCACACCTTGGTTCACGCATAGAAACTCATTGATAATGTGCGTAAATATCGCATGAATTGGTTTATATGCGGTATATATTTTGATATATGGCACGTATACATACGTACAAGTCTGTATTATAGCGTGACAGTGCTCTACGTACAAGATATACGTGATATGTATGGCGTAAACCACACTCTCAGCTCATAAATTGCCGCCAAACCTCCAACACATCTTCATTCCCGCCTAAATATTCTCTTATAATTCCCTTATATATTGCAATTTTTGGTCACTATGAGGCATATTCATTGTTATATGGGTGCCCTACACATGTATACATACTCTAAATAGCCTAAAAGGGCTCGAAAAAGGAGATATACGTGATAATACGCGGTAACCCACCCCCTCCTCCCTCTCCTTCTATCCCCTGCGCGCGTAAATATTCGGCAGGGAAATCTCGCCGCTCGATGACAATCTAGCCGCGCGGTGCCATTCGCTCCACATTTTTCAACTACGGACCGTTCCCCTACCCCCCCCAGACATTTTTTGGGGGGTCAAATATATATGGGCCGATGCACGCAAACATTCCCTACACGATGATGTACTTTTTATCGAAATTGGCAATAGGTCCCAAAATCATCATAGGTGCGCACAGTCTTACCCTGTAGAAAACCCCCTGTGCGCCGCGGAGAGGTTAAGGGGGGATGGGCGTAATATTTGCTCATTTATATATTTGTTTGTGATTAATTAGTTTCATCCATAGACCTCCATCAAGCATATAAAGCACCCCCCAACACCCTCCTTCAAGATCAATTTGTACATTTTTCGATAGAAAAATATCCTGGCCGAAGACCGGTTCCTCAAAAAGTACAGGCTCGCTATCCCTAGCCAGGAAAAACTCGACGCCTAAATGACACGAAAATCTTAATATTGACAACGAAATGGGGTGAAATGTCTTAAAATTGCCAAACTAATGGGCCGAACGTCATAAAATATGAAAACTAATTGTGTTAACCATGAGGAAGAAAGGGGACCAGAAAAACGAACTATCTCCCCTTAATTCGGAGATTGGTAATGTCCGGCTTCGCCGGAGACATTTTTCTATCAAATAATGTACAAATTTAGCTTGCTCTCAAAACAAAAAATATATATGTTGGCTCGCTACCGCTCACCAGGAAAATATTGAAACCTGGATGGAGGTAAACGTCTTAAAACAGTAGGCTGAATGGGGCCGAACGGATACAAGGCAAATAGAGAGGGAGAGAAAGAGAAAACAAAAAAAGCGAGAAGAGAGGGAGAAAAAGAGAAAACAAAAACAGCAAGGTGGGCTCAATGTTTGCGTTACGGCTTAATTGAGCCCACCTCGCCTTTTTTTTGTTTTCTGTTTCTCTCTCCTCGTTTTTTGTGTTTTTCTCTTTCTCTCCCTCTCTCTTTGCCTTGTATCCGTTTGGCCCCGTTCAGGCTACTGTTTTAAGACATTTACCCCCATCCAGGTTTCAATATTTTCCTGGTGAGCGGTAGCGAGCCAACATATATACATTTTTGTTTTGAGAGCAAGCTAAATTTGTACATTTTTCGATAGAAAAATGTCGCCGGCGAAGCCGGATTTCTCCATATAATGCTGATTTGCTATCGCTTGCCAGGAAGATATCGATACTTGGATGGGGATAAACGTCTTAAAACAGTTGGCTGAATGGGGTTGAATGGATACAAACCAGAGAAAGAAAGAAAAGGAGAGAAAGAGAAAACAAAAACAGGTGAACCCCACACGAGAGGTGCATAGAAAAAAGGGTTGACAGGTTCACTATAGGCCTAATCATTTTTTTTTACCCACCTCGCCGAAGGTGCTCTTTGGCCTCGGCAAGGTGTGTCTTGAGCATTCCGCAACGTCGCAAGGCCCTTCGCATGCCTCGTGCAGAGCATACCCCTGGCGGGTATACTCTCGGCGAGTACTCGTGCGCACGTCGACGACTAATCGACGAGGAAATCGCCGATGACTCTTGTGCATCCTTCGATGTTCTCAGAACATCTGAGAGCATCGGCGAGCCGCCGTGCAGCGTTGCAAATTTTTTTTTGTGCGAAACCCTCCTCGATGTCTCGCTGATGTCGCCGATCATCTCCGAGGGCCTCGCAGATCCCTTTGCGATGTTTGACGATGCTTGCGAGGGTTACGAACCCTCGTGAGTCCTCGTCCAAAATTTTGAACAATCCGAACATTTGCGATGACCCGCGAGGGCCCTTGCGAGTCAAACGATTATCATGCGAGGGTTTAAGATTTTGTTGCGACATGTCACGAATGTGCCAATTTATTGGTGTCGGCGATGAAAATCGTGAGAAGTCGCATCAGTGGGAAAGGGGCATAAGAAGGCGTAAGGTGCCGATGGTGTTCCTCCTGTTGTACTAAACAACTGTGCTTCCGTGCTGACTCCCTGCCTAGGCAAACTCTTTCGTCTCTGTCTCTCCTCTAACATCTTTCCTTCTTGCTGGAAGTTTGATCTCATTCAACCTGTCCCAAAGAAGAGTGACCACTCTCAACCTTCCAACTATCGTTCAATTACTCTCATCTCTAGTATCTCTAAAGCTTTTGAAACTATTCTTACTTCCACATTTCTTAAGCATTTATCTTATCATAATCTACTCTCAGATCGCCAGTATGGCTTCTTTAAGGGTCGCTCTACTGGTGATCTTCTTTTATATTTTACTAACTCTTGGTCATCCTCCTTTCGGGCCTTCGGTGAGACCTTTTCTATTGCATTAGACATATCGAAGGCCTTTGCTAGAGTCTGGCACAAATCTTTAATTTCTAGACTACCCTCCTTCGGTTTCTATCCCTCCATCTGTGCCTTTGTCTCTAATTTCCTTTCCTGTTGTTCCATAGCTGCGGTTCTGGATGACCATCGTTCACTTCCTCATCCTATGAACTCCGGTGTTCCTCGGAGATCTGTCCTATCTCCTATTCTCTTTCAAATGTTCATAAATTATCTTCTCTCCAGTACCTCTAGTCCTATTCATTCATATGCAGACAACTCTACCTTACACTATTCAAATAGTTTCCCAGAACGCCCCAGCCAGCAATCCCTCAAAAAGCAAACTTAATGAAGCCATACAACACTTATCTTCTGATCTAAATACCATTTCCAATTGGGGTAGAGAAAACCTTGTTACCTTTAATGCTTCCAAAACTAAATTTCTTCATCAATCTACCTGCTGTGAACTCCCAGAGAACTATCCCTTATTCTTCAACAATATAAAAATCAACCCTTCATCTTCTCTCAGTATTCTCGGTGTCTCTTTTTCTTCTGCTCTCTCTTGGAAGGACCATATTACCAGTCTTGCTATGGCGGCCTCCCAAAAGCTGGGTGTGCTCAACCGCCTCAAGGGGTTCTTTACCCCAGCTCATCTTCTTTTTCTGTACAGGGGCATAGTGCATCCTTGTATTGAGTATGGTTCACATGTGTGGGGAGGATCTTCTCATACAGCACTTCTAGACAAAGTAGAAAGATAAGCCTTTTGTATCATTAACTCCCGTCCACTCACTGACTCTCTGCAATCTCTGTCTCTTTGCCGCAATGTTGCATTTCTTTCGTTATTCTATCGCTACTACAATAATAATTGTTTTCTCAGTGCATACCACCTCCTCTACGTAGGGTACGTAGTACCTGTCTTGCAACACAATCCCACCCCTACTCTGTACAACTCTCCAACTCAAGAGTGAAACGTTACTCCCAATCATTCTTCTATTCAACAGCTGAGCTCTGGAATTATCTCCCTGAATCCATCTTTCCCTCATCCTATGACTTAAATTGTTTCAAACTCTATGTGTCCAGCCATTTTGGTTCAAACGTTCTTTGATTTTGGCCCTGTCACTCTTTTAATTCTGGGGGAGTCACTCGTCACAGGCAGTTTTGCCTTTTGTCTCCCTCATCCACATAGAACAAATAATAATAATCTACCTCTCACAATCACTCTCTCTCTCTCTCTTTAACACTACACCACACAAGCACACTATACTTTTTTTCCAATACGTCAAAATAAAAATGAAATAAAATCAATGATGACACAAAAAGACCCAGTCTCGGAGTCCCCACAACACAGGCTGGACACTCACCCAAAGACCCATCAAAATATCTTGGGCCGCGGCCTGACACTCTCACTATCAACTTTTGCAACATTCATAGCCTTTCCTCTAACTTCTAAAAAACACACACACACATGTCCACAAACTACATCCAAACTGAAACACAGATATATATATATACCGGGTGTATATATATATATATATATATATATATATATATATATATATATATATATATATATATATATATATATATATATATATACAGTATATATTCATAGAGACAAATATAGAAATGCTCATATAGAAACTCCAATAGCTCTCCAACCTATTTACCAACCAACCCGATCGACCATGAAAAAAATCAATAATTAAACAACTATGACAAGCAATGTAGTTACAAAATCAAGGTGAGCATAACTAAGCAGACATACATACACCGTATATGAACACACACAGACACAATACACAAACCTAAACCCTTAACCCACAACAAACTATACCAGGCTAGGAGATACTAATATAACAGTGAAGGACTTTCAATACTCCCCATAACTGCTAATTGTCAAGTCCATCAAATTATCGCGTTAGAGTTAAAGTAACAATTACTTGTGAATCCAGAAGTCTAAATACCATTGAATTCATAATGTGTATAGTGCCTATGGTGGAGTGAGGAGGTTGAACAAGCAGTTTAAGAAAATAATAAAGCATACAGGGAGTGGTTGGGTATAAGCCGGGGACCCTCGGAATGCATTACCCAGGTATGGAGGCATACATTCAATATTCTTTCTCTCAGACTAATGCAAACAAATCTTGGTTTACTCACGCTTGTTCTACTGCTGTCCGAAATAAGGAGGAAACATTCAAACGATACCAACACCTTCAAACTCAAGAATCTCATTCTTCCAATGTTTCTGCCCGGAATCAAGCTAAATCTGTCCTTCGACTGGCCAAACACTCATCAATAATAAATGCACTGAACTATCCAACTCTAGCTTTTCTCAAGCTTTCTGGCATCTAGCCAAAAACCTCTTCAACAATTGTTCTTCCTTGTCTTTCCCTCCCCTTTTCCAATTTGATGGCACAACCATCACTTCTTCCTCTGACAGAGCTGAACTTGTTGCTCAAACTTTCGCTAGAAAATCCACCTTGCATGATTCCGGTGCTATTCCTCCCCCTCCACCCCCTTTTCTCCTACTAATGCCTAATATTCTAATCTCGTCTAAAGATGTACTTTTTACCCTCTCTGGGCTTAATACTAAGGAGGCGTACAATCTGGATGGTATTCCTCCTGTTGTACTAAAAAATTGTGCTTCCGTGTTGACTCCCTGCCTAGGCAAACTCTTCCGTCTCTGTCTCTCCTCTAACGTCTTCCCTTTTTGCTCAAATTTGGCTCTCATTCAACTTGTCCCAAAAAAGGATGACCGCTGTCAACCCTCCAATTATCGGCCAATTGCTTTCATTTATTGCATCTCCAAATGTATTTATACTATTCATACTTCAACATTTCTTAAGCATTTCCCTTCTCATAATATACTCTCAGATCACCAGTATGGCTTCCTTAAGAGTCGCTCTACTGGTGATCTTTCATATCTTAATAACTCTTGGTCGTCCTCCTTTCGGGACTTCGGTGAGACCTTTTCTATTGCATTAGACATATCGAAGGCCTTCGATAGAGTCTGGCACAAATCTCTAATTTCTAAACTACCCTCCTTAGGATTCTATCCCTTCATCTGTGCCTTTATCTCTAATTTCCTTTAAGGCCGCTCTATAGCTGCGGTTGTGGACGGTCATCGTTCACTTCCTCATCCTATCAACTCCGGTGCTCCTCAGGGTTCTGTCCTATTTCCAATTCTCTTTCCAATATTCATAAATTATCTTCTCAACTGTACCTCCAGTATTACCATTTATTTGCAGATGACTTAACACTATTCAGCAAGTATTCCAGAATGCCCCAGCAAGCAATCCCTCAAAAACTCACATGATGAAGCCATAGAAAACCTATCTTCTGATCTAACAAGCATTTCCAATTGGGGCAGATCAAATCTTGTTTCTTTCATTGCTTCCAATACCCAATTTCTCGATTTATCTACCTGGCAAGAACTCCCAGAGGACTATCCCTTATACTTCAACAGCACAAAAATCAACCCTTCACCTTCTCTCAGTATTATCAGTGTCTCTTTTTCTTCGGATCGCTCCTGGAAAGACCATATTACAACTCTTGCTAAAATGGCTTCCCAGAAGCTGGGTGTGCTCAACTGTCTAAAAGGGGTTCTTTACTATTGCAAAGCTTCTTGCTCTGTACAGGGGAAAAGTACGTCCATGTATCGCGTATTGTTCATATGTGTGGGGAGGATCCTCTCGCACATCACTTCTATACAAAGTAGAAAAGAAAGCCTTTTGTATCATTAACTCACGTCCACTCACTGATTCTCTGCAATCTCTCTTCCCCACAATGTTGCATCTCTCTCACTATCCTACCGCTATTACAATAATCAGTGTTCCTCATATTCTACCGCTATTACAATAATCAGTGTTCCTCAGAGCTCTCTCAGTGAATACCACATCCTCTATGTAGGGTACGTAGTACCCGTCTTGCAACACAATCCCACCCCTTCTCTGTGCAACTCTCCAACCTAAGAGTGAAACGTAATGCTTAGTGTGCCGAATTTCAGTGTGCGTATCCTAGGTTCGAGTCCTTGGAGTACCACATATAGTCATCAGTTTCATTGACTTCATTAATTAAGTTTAAATATTTGTCAATTAATTGGTGGGTTGGTGAATAAATATGAATGTATTCAGGTTCAGGAGTAATTCCTAGCGAGGCGTTCCATTGTGGTTAAGTGACTTACCCCTTCCATTCGTCTAATAATTACGTTACCATAGCACAGTTGGGTCAAAGTTCCAGCTGACCCACCCTCGCCCTGGGGCTCGCAGAATTAGCTGGCAATACTGGTGTAGTGGTGCAGGGATATCACTTACCATTAATGTGTTACCTGTGTCTGTCATGTATATTACTGCAAATTAGACTATGTAATGTTCACGTTGTGAAGACTAAATGCTCCTTCATTAACCCTTTCACGTTTATGACGCAATTTTGAGCCTATTAGGGATACTTTAAAGACTTTGTTACCATCAGGGGTAATTAGAAACCTTTAGTTTAGTTACTTCAACCTCTTCAGTTGTCTTTGAGTTAGCTGTGGGCAGAAAACTAATTTTGGAGAGGTAATTATAAGAGTGAGAGATCTCTATTTCTTATTGCTAATCTGGCAACCTCTGCGTCATAAAAGCGTGAAAGAGTTAAGCAGCCACCGATAAAACAGAAATATGTATTCTTATAAAATCGAGTAAAGTATGTTGTGGCAGCCAGCAGGTTTTATATGCGTTGCCAATCAGTGGATATAATAACTTGAACATTTAAGCAAATCTACTAACTTTAGGTGAATGTTCGGGATCATACATAGCGATGTATGCATTTTTATTTGAGATAGGCTTACTTTCCCTTGTTTAGTGTATGTTCTAACAATGATATAGCCGAAATGAGATCTACCAATCCCAATCTTTGTAAGACACACCTCCTTCCTACACCATTATTGCCAGATAATTCTGCGAGCCCCAGAGCGAGGGTGGGTCAGCTGGAACTTTGACCAACTGTACAAGCTCAGATTAATATTCAGTATTCGAGAATTAATATTATATCGTAAGCTTGTGCATAAAACATTAACTGTCTTGATAGTGTAATGCTTAGTGCGCCGAATTTATGTGTGCGTCTCCTTGGTTCGAGTCCTTGGAGTACCATATACAGTATATATATTTATATATATATATATTATATATATATATATATATATATATATGTACCATATACAGTATATATATATATATATATATATATATATATATATATATATATATATATATATATATATATATATATATATATATATATATATATATATATATATATATATATATATTCATTGTTATTAAGTAATTAGTCTATCGTTTCTATGCTTATTCATTTATATGTTGGTAGAGTAGAGGCACTGTAGATATGTAACCTAATTGGATTCTTTAAAATGAAATTGGGTATTGCAGTCCTTCTAAATAAACGACAGATGTCTACAATTCATGTCTACCAAATATGTCAAATATATCAACACATACGGTGTAAAATGCAGTAACAACTAATAAAACGATTAGTTAAAATAGCTATATCTGCAGTCACCTCTAATAATTAGAAAGGAAACCCATACAGAAATAGTTTATAACCCACAGTCCTTACAGATCATCAACTGATTGGATTTCTTGATTGGAAGAAAAGGATAGGTTTTGTAACCTTTGATCTTTTGTCCAACAAGCCCATTTAAATGCAAGTAAATAATAAAACAGCTTTGGCTTGCTGCGAGCACGAGAGAGAGAGAGAAAGAGAGAGGGGGGGGGGGGTATATTTGATGGTGTTTCTTCTGTATGTATGCTTTGTGCATGTTTGTATTAGTAGTGTGTATGAGAGTAAAATACATTCGTATTAGGTATAATCATCCATCATATCTCTCTCTTTCTCTCTCTGCACAATTTCCTCAATTCTTCCAGGATCACCTCTACCAAACCTGACCCCACACAATCCTGCTCCTCAGAATTTTCATTCAATTTACCTTCCCCCTGTGTAGATTGCTCTCACTCAGGGTAAATGTCTTCCCTTGTTTTCGTCGATTATTTATGCTGAAGGTGTGGAGGCATAGTTCTCAGGCTCTCACGGGGGATTGCACGGCAGAACAAATGCATCCAATATGTTCCTATGGGTTCTGTCTTTGTGTTGAGCTGATATAGGTTATATTTGGTTTAGTTAAAGTGTGACCGAATATCTCAATATATACAGCATTTCGAACAATAGATCTCAAATAATACAATCATAACTAGTACGGCTAACTCCTATTAGGTTAGGTTAGGACTATAAGTAGGCATTGGAATGGTTGGACCTGTTTGAGTTGGCACTGGTTACGATCAACTGGTTGAAATGGTCTCCTGGTTGAGTTGACATGGAACCAGGTTAATCCTTTCAGTATATGACGTCTTCTTACTTTGGTTTAATTTTGGTTAACATTTCATGATTTTACTTGGCTTAGAAAGGATCTGTAGGAATTTGGGGATAATTACGAAAGTTGTATCGTATTTATTTCCTAGATACCATTCCTTAACTAAATAATATCTGTTAATGATGGCCAAAATATAAGGAACAATGGGGTCATCATTTAAAAGGGTTAAGGTTAAGCTTTGTTAGGTATTATGGTGCCTTTCGAACCCACACTCACTCAATATAATAACAATATACCACTAAGCTGTAACTTAAACATATAATTGAATTTGATCTTATACTAATCAAGCCTTGCCTTCAATAAACGTAACATAACCAATAGCTTGTTCCCAAATTGTAGACCAAAGCTCTTGAACATTAGACTCTATATCTCATGAGCGATTAGAGTAATCAAGCTAATATTACTACCATTTGGGAAATGTCAATCAGGGAATAGATGAGGGAATCTACAGCTCATTTGCTTTAGCTTTTCCCATTTTCGAGCAATATATTTTAGTTTGTCCTCTAAACTAACAAAAACGCCTTCCCAGATTTCCTTCACACTAAAAATTGCCCACCTACAACCCCGACAAGCGAAATTTGTAAATTTTCTATTGAAAACTGAAAGCCGCCATCGCTCGCTCAGAAAATAATCGACAACTGAATAGGGTAAAGCATCTATTATCGCCAAACTTATGGCATGAGAAGTCTTAAAATGTCCAAACTAATGGAGTGAGGACAGAGAAGGTCCGTAAAACACCCCTTTGGACCAAATTGTGTTAAGCCAGCATATTGAACTCCATATGAACATTACGGTTCACATTGTCTGCAGTAACTGACAAAATATACATGAGTGTCATGTTGAGCCATTCAGGACGAGTCAATGCACAAACCTAATAAACTCACTTGTTAACCCGGGAATGGCGCCGAGACTCTTAAGAGGTATTGGTGGTGAAAGGCGACGGGACTCTTAAGATCCAAGGCCTAAGAAAAACCTTTTAAAAGACCCCAGTAGCACTCAAAACAAAGGAATATGTGATTAAGTGAGATAATTCCCCTCCATACCTTCTATCACTCCTCCTCATGTGTCAAAACACCCTCCTTACCCCCTTCAATTATCACCTATTTTTCTTATTATTCCCTTGTTTATCGGTTTATTTATCGCGCCAATATCTCCAATTTTGGAGGTGTGGTGGAGTGGTCTTGCCACTGGCCTGGTAATCCAAAGGTCCCGGGTTCAAATCCCGATGTATCAATGGGAAGATATTATTGGGATGGAATTTGTGCTGTACCTGGTATCAGTGCATTACCACAAGCCCACCAAAACGTCAATAAAATACCCTCATTGTTCCCTGATTAAATAGCACTGTATGAATATTCCCATATTCAAAATATGCTATAGGGGTACAATGCCTGGTGAGTTATCTGCTCAACAGGTGGCTTTGTGTTTGTGTAAGTGTGAGAGTCCGAGTGTAGGGGGTGAGACAGTGAAGCACGGGAACGAGGTGGCTTCAGAGATGGGGTCGTTTCGGGCCATGAGTGAGCACCGTGCCTCATGTGAAGGCAAGATGGCAGGTGCTCGTTGTACTCTACGTGCTTCACATGTCTCACTCCCTAGACTGGAACAAGACCTCACGGGCTTCACTGTTCATTGTAAAGCGGTGAATGTTAAGGCTCTCAGCCTATGCCCGAGAGGAAGTAAGTTGGAATATAGAAAAAAAAAAAAAAAAAAAAAAAATCTGGTTCCAATTAAGGTCATCAACTGAGCATATAGGGAGCGTGGGAAGAGAAGGAAGGCAAGACTGAGGGCTCAGTCTGCCTTCAGGCCTCAGAAAAAAAGGGTATACGTCGCGTTCGCCTCTCACCTCATGAATGGAGAGTCGGCAATAATTTGTCTTTTTCACCCCCCAAATACTATTCCCACTTGTTTTATTGCTGTTACATGTTAATATCTTAATATTAAACGTAAAATAAGCGCAAATGAATAAGTAATAGCGATATTTATGGAAAATGACGATCTAAGGTGAGAATGAAGCCAAATATCCTGGCTTGACGGGAGGGTTTTAACTACATATAGCGCGCCACTCTCGGGTCAATAACAAATATAATAAATCACCGCTCCCTCGGGCAGTCCGGCTTTTCCCTCCATTTTCAGTGGGTTCCCTCCCATGAAGGTATCCGAGGTAACGTTATTGTGGATGCTGCAGCTTCCCTTGCACACTCCTCCCCTGCCCTTGAGCCCCTCCCTCTCCCTCCCTCCTCCGTTTCCAGGCTAGCTTTTGCCCATTGCCGGTCGCTCTGGGATGCCTCCCTCAGAGGTGAGCTTTCCCGCACCGCCCTTGCTCAGTACAGGCTAGATTCTTCCCCTCACCTTTGGTCCCGTTCCCCCCTCCGCCCCCTTGACACTGCCCTGGTCCGTCTCCGCATAGGCCATGTTGGACTGGCCTTCCACCTCTTCCGTCTTCGGCTGGTACCTGACCCTTTCTGCCCGTGGTGCCGGACGGTGGATGAAACGGTAGAGCACTTCCTTCTTCACTGCCCTCGCTTTTATTCCCATAGGACCCTCCTCCGCTGCAGCCTCCGCTCCCTAGGGGTCACCAACTTTACCCTCCCCGTCCTGCTGGGGGGCCGTGGGCTGGACCCGGCCCTCCGTAACCGGGTGCTCCAGCACACCAAGGTCTTCCTGCGGCGTACCGGTCGTCTCGGCCGACTGTGATTACCTGCCTGTGTTGGTCTGCGGCAGGGTTAATTGGGCCTGCCCACACAGCTCTACAATCAACAATCAAGATCATAATAAATCACCTATGTCAGTTAAAATAACTGTAAAGACATCATTGTACTGAAAGTGTTAATCTATATTTATTAATTTCACTCCAACACCAAACACCTCCCCCAAAAATTAATGAATGTAAGCATGTGATCCACCGGGATTCGAACCAGGGTTACCACATACAGATTTTAAACACTAACCATTATACCATCAAGGCAGTTATAAGTATAGCACATGACTACGATTAATATCCATTTACCGAATACTGGACATTAATCTAATGTACTACACCCACTGCACTTATGAATAGCCTATGGTTAAGGAAAAGGGAAGGATACTCATAGGGCACAGATCATAATAGACCGACCTTGCTACGAATTATCCCTGAACCTAATGATAATCTACATTTATTAATTTCACTCCATCACCAAACACCTCCCAAAGAAATAAATTAAAATAAGCATGTGATCCAATTGATCTAATTGTCGATATGTAATAATATAAGAAATATGTATAATGTATAATGTTTATTTACATATATGTGTAAATGTATGAAATGTACCCTCTCACTCTCTTAAATCAAATTGTACTTGATTATGAACTAATGATGTACCAAAAAATATGAGCCATTGTTCCAGAGGAGCAATGGCTACTTGAGTAGCGATGTATCACTTTTTATAGTGGCTGACCTTTCACAGGATGAAGGGTGGCTGCCCGATAAACTCGCTCCTCGTGACAAAAATCAAATCAAATATCTCTCGCTCTCTCTATCTGTAATAAATAACACCTGTGGTCCTATTAAACCTTTCAACATTTCTTTTCAAAGATCTCACGTTATTACATTCTCCCCTCAATCACTCTCCCTGACTCTTTTCGTGATGCAAAACTCAATCATAATATAATTGATATTAGAATAAGTTCAAGCACGGAATGATATTTTGTATAGAAAATATATATCAACCTTCTGAATTAGTCATCACTCAACCATTCCAAAATGTTTGGCTTATTTTAAACTTGAGAAAGAACCATAAAATGCACAATTAAAGAAGTATTATATTTTCTCCGTCAAGTCAGAGGTGTATGTCTTACACATATATCTTGCTATTGAGAATAGGTTTGGGGTGAAATTTATGGAGGATAAGAAAGTAAGTTAATTGTTACGACTTCTCTAACGACAGCCTTAATGGCGTCAGCAATCCTGTTCAACGGTGAAGAAATAGAAGAGGCTGAAGAAAGAGAGACGGGAAAGAAGAACATAAAGACAAAGGTAAAAACTACTTAAGAAAGGTAATGATGTCACGTGAACAATATCAGATAATTAGTTTGCTGGGAGTGTATTACCTCTGCCAGCGAAATTGAACGGGGTTATGTTTTTGTCTGTCTGTAATTAAGGTATTTCAAAAGTTATGAACCGATGTTCACGAACTTTGGTGGCCAGATACGATATGCGTCAAGGAAGAAGTTATTCCATTTTGAGACGATCAGTGGAGTGCATGACTCAGCCAGCGTAGGCGGAGTTACGCACTTTTCTGAGTGACCCTCTAGTTAATACTATATATTATTATTAGTTACTATATTCGAATCTATTATGATTGCAGTTTTCATTAGTATGTAGAACCTAGAAATGAAATATAGCAATCAACTCTAAAATTATACATACTTTTTCTCTTCTCTTGCAATAATACAGTTGTACAACTTGGCCACTATCGGTAACACTCGTAACTCTTAAAATGTTTGCTTACGTGAAAATGTTTGTATTTCGTTATTGAAAGGAACTAATTATTCTAAGAGTGAAATCCAAATTATGTAAATGTTGTATAATATAAGTCTATATATAATTCTGAACGAACAACAGTACATATTATAGGAACACTTGTGAACTATCTTTAAGAAAAGACATGTGGGCTACATTAACAAAGATTATGCCGTTCACTAGGGCTCTCTGTGAAAAATCTATGCCTACCGTGTAAAATTGAACGCCTGTTTGTAACATATATGATTCAGATAACAAGTGTTTCAATCGTTATGCGTTCTAATATGAAGAGATATAGAAAATAACACTGTTTATGTGTACATATATGTTACAGGTAATAGTTTAATGTTTACAGCGTAGAAAGATCTAAACATGCTATGTAGGACAATAGATAGTAACAGACACCACACATTCATGTCACCAGTTTTTCAAGGCTGGGCAGTATTTGTACTATAGTTGTTGAGCTTTGGAGAATTAAAAAAAAACTATAGTTGGCAGAAAACAATGAGAGTGAATTTATGGAAAGTAGTGCTGAAATTAAATACAGCACAGGTTGAACTCCTTTTGTGAAATACAATATAGTACTTGGTATTGGCGATCGGTGCAAACATTATGCCTAGAGTTTCATGAGTGATTAATTGTTTCATCGAACTTATTGTCGTGAGCTCAAACATAAACGATGGGAAGGAGGGGGTTGGCCATAAAATAATCAACATATATGGCGGATTTAAAGAAGTTGAGTTTACTCTACCTAGATTGAAAAGGTCCGCTCATATAAAATGTAAATGAATAACAAATACCGGGAGTATAACTCATTATTAAATCACCATAGAAAGGTTGTAGTTAGGTAATGTAGAAGTATTGATGGATGGTAAGCAAATGGCTACTTCTCGAACACTATTGGTTGTTTACCTCGAAAGAACCACGAGGGTGCACCTTAACAGAAAAAGGGAATAGGTTAAATAATGCTGAAGAAATTGAATCATGATAATATGGCTTAGCTTGACGGTCTGTCTGTCAGTTGGATGAAGTTATATGATGAGAGCTGGATGAAAGCCGGAACGAGGGTCGCGGTGAACTTAAGAGTGGAGATAGTGTTTCCTCGATGATGGACAAAGGTGCTATGACGCGTCGCCGTCTCGCTAGACACATCATCACCTGTGCCACTAATCTAGCAGATATTGCTAAGTCTGTAGCGAAAGTCTAGCTGTAAATATCGTACCACATTTTTAATATTGCGACATGGTTATATGATAATCATCATTCCTAAAGACTTGTAAATACTATACTTTCGTATAATAGGCCTTATTTAACTTATTAAGCTTACATAGTTACTGTCAAGCTTACAAACTTACATACTGTACATACTGTATATAGGGTATGATACATAGATAACGTATGTTATATATACCACTAACTATCGTGAATCCAAAATACACTCCCCCCCCCCCCCCCAAACACAATACCTGAACCCCACCTTATATCTAGAGTTGCCCAGAAGCAATCTTGTGTCGCCACATATCAACGGCGCTACAGGCTGCGCATCTGGGCCTCCTCGGATCCAGCATCATCAGGTGGAGCTTCTTCATGTGTAGAAGAGCCAAGCTCCATAGCGTACAGTCGTGCGACCGGACGAACTGTAGTCCCAGTAGCTGCCTTTAGCAGCGCTACTCGCCCTACTGAGCTTTCGCCTTCGTACACCTCCACTACGCGGCCCAACTTCCAGTACAATCTAGAATTCTCATCATGGATGAACACTATCTCGCCTACAGAGGGTGCTGATGGATGACCAGCAATCTTAGATGTCCTCTCACGCAGTGCCAATAAGTATTCATTCACCCATCTCTTTTTAAAATCACAAATAACTCTAGAAATATATTGGTACCATCGTGACACCGCAGCTTTGGTGAACATTGAAGGGTCCTCTAACTCTGCCTGAGACTGCAAATCAGTAGGAAATGCAGTCAACGGTTTGCCGTAGATCAAATGCGCTGGTGTTAGTGGCAGTGGTTCTTGCAGGTTGGTATATACATAGGTGAGAGGACGATTATTAACAACCACCTCGACTTCAGTGAGCACAGTTACTAGTTCGCTCCTCTTTAACAAGGCGCGTCCAGCAACTACCCGCAGGCCTGACTTCACGATGCCTACACACCGTTCCCACATTCCACCAAACCACGGCACTTTGACTGGTATAAATTTCCACTCGCACTTCCGCTCTCCCAAGTACGCAACAACTGTTGGATCGTCGCTAATATCTTTCAAGTACCTGGAAGCTTGAAGAAAAGTGGGAGCATTGTCGCTAAGAATCAAATGAGGGAAGAAACGACGTGCACAAAATCTTCTGAATGCCAGCATAAATTCTTCACAAGACATATTGTCACAGAGTTCTAAATGTATTGCACATGAAGTGGCACAAGTAAATAGCAAAACATAAACCTTGTCCAGTTCCCTAGTTATCAGTGTGCCGGTATAGTCTAGTCCTGTAACTCTGAAGGGTTCTAGTTGATTAACACGGCACTCTGGCAAGGGTGGAGCAGGTCCAGTCGTAAATGCTCTTGCTTTTAGTCTACGGCACACCACACACCCTTTGACTACTCGTCGAACTCTGGGTATCCACCAGTTGAGACGCAATTTAGGAATAACGTGGTGGACCCCGTAGTGCATTACTTTCTCGTGTGTGCGTTGTACCAGTAGATCAGTGACATGGTGTGTTGCTGGCATCAGGATAGGATTGTTGGCACAGTCATCTCCACCTGACCACTTTAGACATCCCACACATCTAATTATGTCATTCTTCAGGTGTAGCCTTAGTTGACGCACAATATTAGGCATTTTCTTCTTACCAGAACTTCTTATGGATTCTAATTCCTGACTGAAAGATTTCCTTTCAACCTATCTAATTAGTGTTATCTCAGCCGCTTTTATTTCTTCTGCATTTAACCCGGCAACGGCGAGAAAGCTCTTAAGAAGTTTTACTGGGCAACGGCGGCAAAGCTCTTAAGAGGGAAGGCCTAAAAAAAAAAAAAAAAATTAAAAGGCCCCAGTAGCACTTAAAACATGTTTTTTGTTTTTTTTCCTCTATACTTCATATCACTCCTCCACATCCCCTCCTTCCCCACTTTCCCCTCCCCCCTTCAATTATCATCTATTTTCCCTATTATTCCCTAATTCGTTGGTATATTTTTGTGTAAGCATCTCCAAGCCGGTTCTATGGTGTGGTTATGTGACTAGCGAGTGTGTTGCGTAAGGGAGAGTGTGAGTGAGTCAGTCAGTCAGGCTTGAGGCCTCGCGAAGGGAGGGGCTGTCTCATATTGCTCCACAATTCATGAATGGGCTGCTCCATATTTATTCGCGAATTTGACCATAAAAACATTATTACCACTTGTTTTATTGTTGTTACAGGTTACTATCTTCATAGTGAAGGTAAAATAGGCGCATATGAATAAGTAATAACGATATTTATCGTAAAATGACGATTATAGGCATGAATGGAGCCTAATATCGTCGCCCAGAACAGTGGTGTTCAATACACACAGCTCGCCTTTTATGGGTTAAGCTTTGACCCAGATTGCAGAGTCGACCTTGTAGCTTGGCCTTTATGTTGGTGATGTAATGCAACACCCAAGCTACGACCCTGACTAACTTATGGTACCCACCGATCCTTACCCACTCTAACATAGGACTCGGTGTTGATGTCTGTTGAATGACGGCTGACACCGTTTCTAAAGGCAAAGCCAACTCAACCTCGGCATTCCAAACAACCCAATCCCCTTCGTGGAGCAGCCATTTAGGGCCTTGCCACCACAGGTCGGACTTAATTAATTTGGACGCCGTTACTCCCCTACTTATCAAGTCACTGGGGTTTTTCTTGGTTGGTACATAATGATAGATGGCGTTTGGCAGTAGGGAGCGTATTTCATCCACCCTATTGCGCACATAGACAGGCAATGTCCTTTGACTATGCAACCAGCTTAGTGCAATATGGCTATCACACCATACGTGCACCGCCCTTAGTTGCAGTTCCTTATTGTATGAAGTGCGTACATGGTTAACCAAACTCCCCAATAGCAGCATGGCAGTTAGTTCCAATTTGGGAATTGTGACCCCCTTTACCGGTGCAACTTTAGCCCGGGCGGTGAGTAACTGAATCCCAAACGAGGTAACACAATAAATAGCTACTCCATATGCTGTGGCACTCGCATCACAGAATGCATGTAAAGACATGGGTCCAAATGCGGCCACTTGGCGCAGTAACTCTATTATACATAGGGTGTTATAATCTTCTAGCAAGGACCTACCCTGTTCAACAAGATCATCGGGTAATTTTTCGTCCCACCCCACGTTGCGTCTCCATATTTCTTGTATTAGAATCCTAGCTCTGATGGTGACAGATAATGCTAAACCCAAAGGATCAAAGAATTGCGCGACCTTACTCAACAGACTACGTTTCGTGTGCGTCCCTGTCTGTTTAGTATAATCTTTGTTCCGGTACATAAGTGTGTCTTTCCCTGGTTGCCATATCATCCCCAAGATTCTGGCATATTCTTGGTTATCAGAAGCTACCCCATCAATAATTAGACCATCCCGAAGCAACACAAAATTTGAAACCCACTCACGGAGAAACAGATGGGCCTCAGTGAACAACCTACTAGCCTGCCTATTGTTTGCGAGTAGTTCCTTTTCACTAACACTAGACCCTTGCAAATTGTCTATGTATAATCCGCGAGTGAGTTCAGTCGTGTTTTCTTCAGAATCATCAAGAATGTTATTTAATGTTCGCGTTTAATAGAAATTGTGAACACGTAGCGCCAAACAAGAATACCTTAAACCGATAGGTCACTATGGGACTCTCCGAGTCATCGATGTTTTTGAACCAAAGGAACCGGGTGACGTCTATATCCCCCTTCTGCAATTTCACCATCAAGAAGGCCTTCTCTTTGTCGCTGGTGAATGCGTAACGTCCCAGTCTAAAGAGCAGTAATTGCTGCGATAGGTCCGACACCATTGAAGGGCCGGTTAGTAAACAATCATTTAGACTGGGACTGTGGCCTAGGTGGGCTCAGCAGTCATACACCACTCGGATGGGAGTGGTAACACTGCCCTTTTTAACCCCATGATGTGCGAGATAATGGATTTTCCTGGTATTCCTTGGTTCATCCACATCGACGACCTCAATAAACCCTCGGTTGAGATAATTTTTAAAAACCTCGTCATAAGCCTTGTAGGTGCTTGGTTCGTTAGTTTCCGCTGCAAGGTGCGCAACCTACCCAACGCTAAACCATAATTTGTGGTTAAACTGATATTCTCATGTTTCCAGGGTAGACAAACCTCGTATTGTTTTTCTTTGGCCAAGTAGCGCACAGATTCCGAGAACTTCTCTATCGCAATTTTTGATTCATAGTCATTCTCCACAGGTTTTATCCCTATGTGGTCGAGTTTCCACAGTCTTTCTAGATCGAACTCGGCAGCTAACTTTGGGTCATCAATGTGAGTCTCATCTTTAATGAGCTCTTCTGCCGCGGTCATGCTCATCCTCAACACGGACACCGTGTCAACCAGAACATTTGACTGGGTAGTTTGGACTGTACCGCTCATCCAGTAGCCAAACTTAGTGGGGATCAAGATCACTCCACTCTATCTTTTAAATCCAGGGTGTACTACATCATAATAATAATCTGCTCCTACCTGTATGTGCGCCTCCTTCAAGTCACCTACGGGATCAGACAGGTAAATACCTTTCCTACGAAGTGCATGCTCTACTTTGTGAATTCCTACAGATTGATAGTCTGGGAGTTCATCTACCACTACACACTGTAAGAAGTGTTTCTTCTTACGGTAGATGTAAGCAACTTCAACAACTTCGTAGTCTTTACTGTCGGTCACTCCTGTGAAACCTTGCAACCTAAGGGTCTCACTACCTACTATACAGTGTTTTCAACCGTCCAGCACCGATGTCTTTATGAAGGATCGTTGTGAGTTTTCCCCGACCTATCCCATTCCCTGCCGGTCGCGGTAGGGGTCTCCAGCAAGGAGCATGTCCTTGTCCTCGTGTTCCTAGTCACTGGCGACGAGCTCGACTGTCGTGTCGCAGTCGCCACCCCTGTCCCTTGCCGGTCTATGATCGTCAAACTGCAGACAAAAGATATACACATGAATATAATAATAATGTTGGTTGAGAGAGAGATACCATGACCAGGTTTCGAACCCAGTGACCCCTCGTATATTACGGAAAGCTGGGCACCATCACCACTTGGTCATGACCTAGTGGTGATTGTGCGCAGTTCTCCCAAATATACCTTTGGTCATTGGGTTCGAAACCTGGTCAGGGTACCTGTCTCCCAACCTGTCCGAATTTTCTTTATAAAATAAGTAATAATATATGTCCTTATTTCTTTACATGGGTGGTAGTTCACTGCGGAACCTCGCAGAATCTGACCTGGGCCATGGATCGGTGACGGAAGATGAACAAAAGAAATATAAATAAAACTTAAATGGTTAAACTGTGTTTTACCTCAACCTTCATATTTTGAGTATGACAAAAATATGAAAATGTATTTAAAGTGAATAAAGAAAATAACACTGAATAATGAAGCACTAAAATTATTGTTAAGAATAATAAATTATTAATGTTTACACTGTACAATGTATGTATTGATCAGACCGAGTTATTTACGTAGTAAAAATACAATGTGTGTAATACATAAAATCAGGAATGTTACAAAATATCTGAATTCATTATAGCAATATACTTAAATAAATATGTATATTACCTGCTCGTTCGTTCGCCCTTTCACCCTAGCGATGTGGCGATAAAGGTAGCTGAAATGAGCCAAAATCCACTTATTGCACTCTGTGTGGTACTTTGCCTTCTGCCCCGACTTCAGGTTGCTGAGTTTCCCATACCGGGTTTTCATGCCTTTAACCCATAGCCTCAGCTGACCGACTGTGGCTAAAGAAGAAAAATAACTGTTAATAAATAGTTACATATACATTGAAATTTGTTGAAAGTGTTGGACAATAGGAAATTTGCTGGCGATCAGCACCAGCAATTATTCCTTGTTTATTTTAAACAGGTCATATGTAGGATACTTTAATAGAAGATCAAATATGTGACCGGAAGCATCGTCAAACAGGTTATAATCTAGTACACTTTTAAAAGCACCAAATATGTCACAACAAAAATTGTTTACACTATTCGCGTTTTTTTTGTTTTGTCCTATGTGAGTAAGGGAGGCAAAAGGCAGAACTGCCTATATAGCGAATGCCTCCCCCAAAGTTGAAAGAGTGACAGGGCCAAAATCAAGGGACGTTCGAGCCAAAATGCCTGGACATACAGAGTTTGAAGCAATTTAAGTCATAGAAAGAGGGAAAGACTGATTCTGGGAGATAGTTCCAGAGCTCAGCTGTTGAATAGAAGAATGACCGAGAGTAAGGTTTCATTCTTGGGTTGGAGAGTTGCACAGAGAAGGGGTGGGATTGTGTTGCAAGACGGGTACCACGTGCCCTACGTAAAGGAGGTGGTATACACTGAGACAGCTCTGAGGAACACTGATTATTATAGTAGCGATAGAATAGCAAGAGAGATGCAACATTGCGGCGAAGAGAGAGAGATTGCAGAGAGTTGGTGAGTGGATGGGAGTTATTTTTATGAAAGGCCTTCCTTTCCTGGTGTGTGTGTCTATGACTGTGCAATAAAGAAAATATGTAATGCAAATGACAAATTCCTTGATTTTTATGTAACACAGATGATGGCAGCCAATTATTACACTATTGCCATAAACCAACATTGTTCCTCACACAATGTCAATTTCATTTTTTTGGGAAACACTTGATTTGTTTTTCTTTTTACACATTTCTATTGCACAGTTTTACACAAACACACACTCTGAGGTTTTCAACTTACCAGTGACGTTGAGTGACTTTGCCTTCTCTTGGAACATAGCATCCTTTGTCTTCCGGTTTCTGAAGTGGTTCAGGCCTTTGTCGTACAGGTATGCAGTTTCCTGGTACCACTCGGACAGCTCCTTTACTTTTTCTTCATCGAACACTACGTACTGCCTTTTCTTGGGAGTCGTAGAATCGTCGGTGGTAGAAAACGTTGCTGCTCTCTTGCCTTCTAGTGTCGATACACGCCTATCCTCCTCTTCAGGTTTTTCCCATGATCCGGAACCTGACCGTGACCCTGATTGTGACCGTGACCGTGAAGGGGAGCGAAATTTCCTAGGTACTTCTCCACTAGTGCTTGGTAAATTGAGCATTGGCTCTGCTGGGGGTGTGGGTATCTTCTCCTTCAGGCCTTTCTTCCTCATCACCTTCTTCATTGGTTTCTTCTTTGGGTAACCTTTCCCATGGTGTCGATAGAACGTGGAAAACGGGTGCGCGGACGGGAGTAGAAACGTGTACTCTCGAGAGTGGAAACTAGGGTTATGACACCGTGACCCCACTGGTGTTTATATACCGTATGTAGGTAGAGAAATGTGAGCGACCATGGATAAGATTGGCAGAAGGGTCAAGGCGTCCCGCAAATGCCCCCTCTCGCCAACGTTCGCCCTCAGTCGACACCTGTTGCGTGGCTATTGTATTGCATTTGCGGACATTCGTTGAAACACTTGCTGTATTCGTGCAACCATCGTAGGGTTATCGCCATAGTCGCTCGAAATCGCTCAAAAGCAGCGTTGCCAATAATTGCAATTCGTTACATTCGCTCAAAAACTCGAAGGGCATTCGTCGTCAGTCGTCGATAATTGTTCGGTAATCGTACGGGAAATCGTCCGACATTCGCTCTATTCGTCCGACCATCGCCTAATTCGTCCACATTCGCCAGGAGTGCCGAATACGGAGACAATGGTTCGAATTGTATGACTCTAGTGCGACCAAAGACGAATGCAGTGCGACAATGGGCGAGTGCCGTGCGATATTCACCAACATGTTCAATTCGCTGCCTTTTTTTTTATATGCTAAACAAAAAAGGTGATCCTGGGTGAATCTGGGCGAACATGGGCGAGGCTAGGGCGACTGCTGCGCAATTTCCGCGATAATTGGAGAATATTCGTGTGAATATAGATAATTGTTTGGACATAGACAAAAAAAAACTGTCGCCGGGCACTCGCCATCGAAAAGTCACACAATGGGATACCGCCTTAGTGTCGATCTGCATCATCTGCATTGTCTTCAGCTTAGCTATAAAATTTGTCTATGCAAAACTTTTGAGCATCAAATGCACACACAGGAGTTTGGATTTCCAAATAAATTAGAAATCGTAAATATATTGATAAAGTATTTTGGGTGACGAAAACATTAATGCTTACATTTCATTTCAACAGATGAACTCCCGGAGGTAAGGCTGATGTTGGTTGTCAGTTATGTTTCCTTTATCTCGCCTGAAAGTGGGATTAATGCTGCTTCTTATGTCCCATCGAAAACTAAGGCCCTCTCTTGGATATATATATGAGGAAACCAACGACCCTATAATTATAGTTTCTCTAAAACAAAAGAAAGGTAGGTAGTATTTTGAAGGTAACGTAAACATTAGGTTAATCGTCAAATACTCAGACAGGGCGACGTATATATATTATCTGACAGTTTTCAGTATTTTTTCTGATATCTCACTGCTCTGTATTAAGATTTATCCATGTTTACCTAATAGTCTTTTATTTGTAATCCACATATCGTTGTAACTTGTGGATTTGTGCCACAGCCAGGGCATCCAGTGTTCAGCTGAGGAGTGTTCATACATCATATTTCCGTAATCTAATCTAAATAAATCGAACAATTATGTATTATGTGTTATTATCCTTAACCATGTTATAATAGGGCTCCAACATGAATATTAATGACGTGTTAAACGCAAAATAATTATAGAATAATAATGCAGTCTCTTGTGGGTTGTAAAGTAAGAAATAAATATAGATGTGTGCCCACAGCTGTTTAGGGTATGTTTCGTGATTATTTATTCCCATTTCATACATTATAAGGAATTATAAAATATTTGTTGTGGTTCATTTAATTTGGTTCATGCGAGGACATTGATTATAGGCTAATTTCCTCTCTTACCTCGTTGCATATTCAAGGACCAATTACACAATTACTAAAATGTTGAGTTTAAGGATAACCTAATCACCCTAGCTTTGGTTATTACCTAACCACACTATTGATATAACATGGGTTAATTTTATTTGGTGCATAAATTATAACATTATCACAATACTCTGATGTAAACCAACTCAACCCTACAGGCTACAATTTCAATATAATGTTACTGATCGCTTTATATGAATATGCTATTTCATTGGTCACTACAATACATACTTTGTCAGTCCAAAATTATGTTTTCGAAGGAGAATGTTAGTAAGCCTGCCTTTGCTCCCATCCACCTCCAGTGTCCGAAAGCGTGCACTCATATAGCCCTCCTTCATACCACATCACAAGCCATCCACAGCCAGAACTAGTTGGTGGAAGACAAGGACGAATATAGCAGAGTGTACTGACCAGCATTGAGGTGATGATAGGCGGAGAACAAGAAAGAGACAAAACTAGAAAAATATTTTGTATAAGGGACCTTCTAGGGCCAGCAAGTTTTTACGGAGAGAGGACGGGATGTTTGACTAAGAATACCGGGCCACCCCCCCCCCCCCCCCCCCCCCCCCCTAACCAAAATCGATGTGCCTTTTTGGGCAAGAAACCTACTATAGACGAAGGCAAATTAAATTATGTATTAAAATATATACCGAGGTGATTGGTGAATGCTAGCTCTCAATTGATTAGTAAATCAAAAGTTATCAGTTAGTACTAGCGTTAGGATCTGTTGGCCAGATAAGTAGTAGTTACATGTGTATGGTGATTTCCTAAGTCTTTTTGAGAGTTTATTTTAGGTTAAGCCTACTGTATATAATCGGGATAAGCCTTTACAACGGCACCTCGCATCTAATTTCGCATCTAATTTTCGAAGAGTGGTGAGAGGGGAGAAGGTGTTTTGGCGAGAGAGGAAGCTGTTGGAGTGGCTTTATTATGTGTGTAATTAGTCTGTATCCGTCATCGAGGTGTCCCCGACTGGGTGCAAACATGTGAAACAAGCTATGACGTACTACCACACTCATTAAATATGTCTGCCTTTGCTGGGATCGAACCCCAGCTCACATACTGTAGATTCACACGTGAGCGTGCTATCCACTAGACCAAGGAGCAGAAGAAATCTGACTCCAAGCAGATAATTAAGGCAGTACAGTCAAAATACCCGCAATCTATGCGGGTTTATATATAGGATTGTGTTTAGACTAATTTAGTTTGAGCAATAGTTAGGAGAAAGGTTTAAAGACCTGCCCATTTGGAAACTATATTGCAAAAAAAGAAATTGCATTATTAGAATAACTTATAAATATAACTCCGTCAAAGCATAATATCGATTGCGCGTGATATTTATTAATAAAGGAATAATGGCACACATTATCCAATGTAAAGTTTTTCTTTTTAGCCTATAATTTTTGCGACATGAAACCGAAGTCGAGTTAAGTCAATCTTTGAATAGCGGCTACACAGATAAATTGTGATGGGAATTGACATTTCCAAAGGAAATGTTTATACTGTGTAATCAATAAATGATTTAGGGTGGAGTGAATATGGGCAAAACATTTATTTGTTTGAATTTCACCTTGCTTGGGTGTTTAAAAGTTGTGAATACCATTATAAAACAACATATTAAAATTTTATTAAATTTGAACAATGTTAAAGGTCATCCCAGCACATTTTAGTTATGTAATAATTCGTCTATTATTGCTGTATGTACGCATGCATCAGAATACTATAAAATGTCCAAAAACAAATGCACCATAGTATTTTCAACGAGATTTGACAATATAAACATACTCAGCAAGATACCATGCACATTATCATAGCCTAAAGTCACGTTTAGACTCTAGTTTCGGCATCATTTGTCGTGACGCAACTCAGGTGCGGATAAATCCGTCGCGAGATTTCTCACCACACACTCTAGCAGAGGCCGCAGTCACCTCCTTGACACACCGCTCCACTGATAGTGTGTGACAAGGAAACCTCGGAAAGAGAACCGACGGAGTCACGTCAGTGACAATCAGTTCTTTCAGTTCTTCATCAGTCATCGTCGTCATCACTGGCGGTTCCGTCACCGACACCTCGCTCCAGTCAATCAGATTGTCGTACGTAGTAGCGTCGACAGCTTTGGCACACGGAACTTTCGTATCACACCAGTCTGTTCACAGGTCTTGAGCGATTTTGCTTTCATTATTAGTCGTAATCCCAGCTCACGAATGTGCGCCCTCTCGTCGGTAATCATCGCCAACAGCATGTTCTCCGGGTGTGCGAAGAAAGCGTTTCGCTGAAGAACGGGATCGATGATTTTCTTCATCTTTGCGCTTAGGTAGCGGGACTTCCAGACCATTTGGTGTAGATGACGAGCTCCGTCTTTGCAAGATGATTTTAGCTTGATCATAAACCACATGGGCGCATACACAAGCATGACGAATGTTACGAGTGTCGGCAGTTTGTACGATGGTTTGCATTGGCTGACATATAGCCGTAGAAGTCGATTTGCCGTAGTCAGCCAACGTGAGTGGTTTAGTAATCAAGGGTTCCTCGTTGCGAGATCTAACGGGCAATCGCCAGAGTCCACGGCCTCGTACATCACACGCAGGTACTGTTGGTCGGTGCTCAAGTCTCGTACATTGACGTGCGGCAACGGTTCTGCTAACTTGATGGGTTTGAAGCTATCGACAGGCTGTTCGGTACATGAGGCCAGAGCTTTTCCGATCGGTCCCGAAAATCCTTGTGGTCCCGTGGTCGAACCATCCAGGTGCTGGAACAGGTGTCTTAGTGGTAACTCGTTGGCGTGCAGTAGTCATACGATCCATTGTAATGGGTGTTCAAATATTTCTTTCTATCTATCTATCTATCTATTGCCTGACGTCGTGATCCCCGAAGGGGTGGCCACGAACGAACCGCCCCCATGCACCTCTGTCCCCAGTCAGTCGACGCCCCTCCCCCCAACCAGCACCGCCTTCGTTCATGTACTTCCTCACTCCATCCTTCCACCTCATATTCGGTCTACCTCTCCCCCTCTGTCCCTCCACCTCGCTCTCGTACACCCTCTTAGTCATTCTCTCGCTTTCCATACGTTCCATATGGCCGAACCATCTCAAGTTGTTCCTTTTCACACTTTCCAGCACATCTACCTCCACACCACACCTCCTTCTTACTTCCTCATTAGTCTGTCTATCCCTCCATGTAACTCCGCACGCACTCCTTAAGTAATTCATTTCCACTGCTCTCACTCTTGGTCTGAGTCTCTCAACCAACGTCCATGCTTCGCTTCCGTAAGTCAGTGTCGGGATTACCACACTGTCATGCAAGGGCTTCTTCACTTCCATACTGACCACCCTATTTCTTGTTACTGCTTTTAGCATTCCTACAACCCTCTTCCCCTGTTGTACCCTCTCCCGCACCTCTTCATCCATAGTCCCATCTTTACTCAACACACTGCCCAGATACTTAAAAGAGTTGACGATCTCCATAGCCTGACCGTTCAGCTTCACCTCACACTCTGTGACTTCACCCCTTTCGAAGACCATAACCTTGCTCTTCCCCGTATTTACCTTCAAATTCCGTTTTTCGCACACTGTTCCAAACTCATTTACCAGACCCTGCAACTCCCATTCATTATCACTCATCAGAACTGTATCATCCGCAAACAGCAGTATAGGTAGCTTCCACTCAATTCCCTCCCTTTTCAGCGATACACCAACATCCACTGCTCTTGATAGTATTTCTTTCATAACTCCATCCATATATACAGTAAATGTCACGGGTCAGACCGTGACTGTGATTATATACTATAGGGTTAGCTATATTTCTCGAGCGCGGGAAAAATTGGGGAGGCGGAAACAGCTGTAGAGAAAGGGAGAGAAGAGGGGTGGAGGCACAGGCATAGGCCTGTGTACCGCTAGGCACCTCGCGTACATGTGTGCGTGTGTGCGTTCTTGCTTGTGAGCGTGGGTAGGCCGCCGTTACGCGTACATGTGTGTGTGCGTTCATGTTGTAGGCGTGGTCATAGGGAGTGTCCAGTCTTTTCATTGGCACCAAATTCAAAATGTGATGGGGGAGGGGAAAACCGAGGTTATAAAGGGGGCAGGAATGCCCAGGACAGGCCTTATTCTCCTCCTGCCCGACCCCAACGAGATAGTCCAATTTTGTTGTGCCCGCGATGAATGGGTCGGCAGGGCTGCGAGGGCACCTCGTGCCCTAATTCAACCATAATCAGGTGAGTCCAATTCAGTTAGACAAGTGTCAACGTTGATTGAGATATCCAGAGTGATGTGTGGTGGTGAGAGTGATGTGTGGTGGTGTGCTTGTATGCGTTGGCCAGTCACCAGGACTGAGCCAGACCGTGCACATGGCCAAGGTTGTGACGCCGACCGAATTAGCTTATGCTATGGCCGAGAATGGCAGGTGTAAGCATGACCCCACAGAGGGCTTGCTAAAGGCTAGGGATGCCCAGGGCGACATAGTTCTCCTGCGGCGATATCCCACTGATTTAGCTGTGCACGTGGCCAGGGGTGTGTGTGTGGATGTGTGCGGGTGTGGTGAGTGACGCCGTAACGCTTAACCCCACAGAGGGTGAGGTTACCGCTAGAGGATAGTCGGCTTGAAGGGCTTGTCGTACTGCCCGTTTTGAGACCCTTTGATTAGGCAACTCTCATTAGTCTAGCGAGTCACGTGTGTGTGGATGTGTGCGGATGTGTGAGTGACGCCGTAACGCTTAACCCCACAGAGGGTGAGGTTACCGCTAGAGGATAGTCGGCTTGAAGGGCTTGTCGTACTGCCGTTTTGAGACCCTTTAATTAGGCAACTCTCATTAGTCTAGCGAGTCACGTAACTGATGTGAGGAGGTGAGAGAGAGAGAGAGTGATGAGTGTGATTGACGGGTACTGTGAGTGTGGGAAAATCTCGTACCTTATTCGATCATGCGGTCATTTGCTGGGCTAGACACTTTCATTAACACAGTAGACTAAAGGGTTGGTTGATGTGAGATTTCGTGTGACAAGCAGTAATCAGTATAATGATTTGGGGTAATCTTAGGGGTAGTTATAATACTGGGTAATTTTATTTAGGTAAGTGGATTAGATAAGTGGGTTAGATTGAGTGGCTGAGTGTGTGAATGAAATTGTCTCTTTGATTAATGCAATTTCAGTGTCGCTATTCAATAAAACCATTTTAGTAGGAATGTTTGTTTCTTTAATTCTTACTAACTTTAAGAATATAATTATTATCAATATATACCTATCATTACAATAAATCCGTGTACTCTATTATCCCGCAAGCTGGGAACTGCAATTTTCTTTTCAAATATATTACTGCATCGAGTCAGTATAGATATAAATGTATAGCATGTTCTGGGACTTTTGTTGCCATAATTTCACAAGGGATATTTGTCTATTTTTGATCTAAAGTAACGACACTATCAATTATAGGTTTATTTCCTAGATAATGGGCAAGTGTTACAGTAACCTATTAGTCTTATGATCTATTACAATTGGCGATCTGGACAGGATTACTATTACAATTGGCACCGGGCATGATCTATTACAAGTGGCGACCGTGATACAGGACCAGTTTCTGATGTAGATGTACGGGATAATGAAGGATTTGTTGTATAATTGTGTTCATACAAAAGTAGCCCCACGCGGGAATTTTTTTTTCTTTCTTTCCCCTCGTGGTCAAGTCACATCCTGGGAGCATCGGTGAACCTCCTTGTGTAAACAAGTGAATTCCTTTTCCCATCGCTCGCGCGCCCCACATTGTTTCATAATATTTAGTTCTACGATTCGCTTTGAGAAGTAATTGTGTCCGATAATTTTTGTTTGCTTGTCTATAATTGATCTCTGTTGATTTTTGTTTTGTGATTGTCGCTGTGATTTTATGCCATGTGAATAGTTTCCTTTAATTTCGTTCGTCATACGCAAGTGCTGTGATCGATCGTTTAAGGATAGAGGGAAGTGTTGTAATCCGATCGAGTCGTTGTTGTTTCTCTTATTCCGGTGTCATAAATCTTAGGCAGTAGGTGTTATGTGGAATAGTTTCCTTTAAATTCGTTTATCATACGCAAGTGCTGTGATCGATCGTTTAAGGATAGAGGGAAGTGTTGTAATCCGGCCGAGTCGTTGTTGTTTCTCTTATTCCGGGATCATAAATCTAGACAGTTTCAGTTATATGGGTCAGTTGTGTGTCGGGCAGGATTTTTTTTTTTGCTTTGATTGTTCTATTCCTCTCTTAAAAATCTGTTGTTCCTTGCCAAGGACAAGAGGGAGAGGGAGGAACGAGCATTGGATAGGACGAATACTAAATAAGTGAGGGATTGCGTAGCAGCAAGGGTTGGGATAGAAAGGGAAGACCATAGGAAAAGTTAGAGGAGACAGAGAGAGAGCATCAGAGGAGGCTCGATCCTGCTTAAACTTGGGAAAAGTGTCGGGGTAGTGATGAGAGGGTAGGCCTGCGCAGCTTAGGCTCGCGGAGAGTCTGGGTGTTGTGATGAATAGCAACAGTGCATATTGCTAGCCAGCATCAGGTGAAAACTCGGGAAGGCCATCGTTGAATGAGGTCTGGGGCGTAAGTCGGGTTAAATAGTGGGGAGACTGATGATAGAGGGAGTCAACAAGAAGTAGCGTGATATATAATACGGGAGGGGAGGGGATGAAATGTTGTTTGTTCGCTTTTATTCTGCCGCTTCCAAATTTTATACAGGTACTGAGTCAGCCAGGCGTTCGTCGGGAGATTGGAGAACCCACGGCAGGAATCCTGGCCCTCAAGAAACGACGCCCAAGGATCCCTTATCAAGTCAAAACAAATGTTTATACCCAGCGGTCCATAGAGTTGAGCCGATTTTTTTTTGTTTACACTGTTTCTTCACATACCTCATTTAAACCGTGTCTCACAACATCTCTTTTTACATGACATTAGCTGAGCTTAATTGTGTGTTCATTGTAAATGAGTGGGCAAAGCCACTAGTTTTCACTGTAAAAATAAGTGGGTTGACCACCAGCAGGTTTATGTCGCTGGCCGTGAATGAGACCTCAGGAGTTTTCCCCTTTCAGTAGAAATTTTAACGTAAATGCAAAGGGGTTTTTCTACTCAAGGGCGATCATTTAATGCACCAGCGACAGGTTAGACTCACACTACAGTATGGAAGACACTATGAATGACACCTGAGTGATTTTAGCAGAGCAAAATCAATGTTAGTAGGGGGGAATGTCACGGGTCAGACCGTGACTGTGATTATATACTATAGGGTTAGCTATATTTCTCGAGCGCGGGAAAAATTGGGGAGGCGGGAACAGCTGTAGAGAAAGGGAGAGAAGAGGGGTGGAGGCACAGGCATAGGCCTGTGTACCGCTAGGCACCTCGCGTACATGTGTGCGTGTGTGCGTTCTTGCTTGTGAGCGTGGGTAGGCCGCCGTTACGCGTACATGTGTGTGTGCGTTCATGTTGTAGGCGTGGTCATAGGGAGTGTCCAGTCTTTTCATTGGCACCAAATTCAAAATGTGATGGGGGAGGGGAAAACCGAGGTTATAAAGGGGGCAGGAATGCCCAGGACAGGCCTTATTCTCCTCCTGCCCGACCCCAACGAGATAGTCCAATTTTGTTGTGCCCGCGATGAATGGGTCGGCAGGGCTGCGAGGGCACCTCGTGCCCTAATTCAACCATAATCAGGTGAGTCCAATTCAGTTAGACAAGTGTCAACGTTGATTGAGATATCCAGAGTGATGTGTGGTGGTGAGAGTGATGTGTGGTGGTGTGCTTGTGTGCGTTGGCCAGTCACCAGGACTGAGCCAGACCGTGCACATGGCCAAGGTTGTGACGCCGACCGAATTAGCTTATGCTATGGCCGAGAATGGCAGGTGTAAGCATGACCCCACAGAGGGCTTGCTAAAGGCTAGGGATGCCCAGGGCGACATAGTTCTCCTGCGGCGATATCCCACTGATTTAGCTGTGCACGTGGCCAGGGGTGTGTGTGGATGTGTGCGGGTGTGGTGAGTGACGCCGTAACGCTTAACCCCACAGAGGGTGAGGTTACCGCTAGAGGATAGTCGGCTTGAAGGGCTTGTCGTACTGCCGTTTTGAGACCCTTTAATTAGGCAACTCTCATTAGTCTAGCGAGTCACGTGTGTGTGGATGTGTGCGGATGTGTGAGTGACGCCGTAACGCTTAACCCCACAGAGGGTGAGGTTACCGCTAGAGGATAGTCGGCTTGAAGGGCTTGTCGTACTGCCGTTTTGAGACCCTTTAATTAGGCAACTCTCATTAGTCTAGCGAGTCACGTAACTGATGTGAGGAGGTGAGAGAGAGAGAGAGTGATGAGTGTGATTGACGGGTACTGTGAGTGTGGGAAAATCTCGTACCTTATTCGATCATGCGGTCATTTGCTAGGCTAGACACTTTCATTAACACAGTAGACTAAAGGGTTGGTTGATGTGAGATTTCGTGTGACAAGCAGTAATCAGTATAATGATTTGGGGTAATCTTAGGGGTAGTTATAATACTGGGTAATTGTATTTAGGTAAGTGGATTAGATAAGTGGGTTAGATTGAGTGGCTGAGTGTGTGAATGAAATTGTCTCTTTGATTAATGCAATTTCAGTGTCGCTATTCAATAAAACCATTTTAGTAGGAATGTTTGTTTCTTTAATTCTTACTAACTTTAAGAATATAATTATTATCAATATATACCTATCATTACAATAAATCCGTGTACTCTATTATCCCGCAAGCTGGGAACTGCAATTTTCTTTTCAAATATATTACTGCATCGAGTCAGTATAGATATAAATGTATAGCATGTTCTGGGACTTTTGTTGCCATAATTTCACAAGGGATATTTGTCTATTTTTGATCTAAAGTAACGACACTATCAATTATAGGTTTATTTCCTAGATAATGGGCAA
This sequence comes from Paralithodes platypus, assembly GCA_032716605.1. Taxonomy (NCBI): domain Eukaryota; kingdom Metazoa; phylum Arthropoda; class Malacostraca; order Decapoda; family Lithodidae; genus Paralithodes; species Paralithodes platypus. The sequence goes on along the minus strand of CM064480.1, from coordinate 17,644,061 downwards.
GTGTTACAGTAACCTATTAGTCTTATGATCTATTACAATTGGCGATCTGGACAGGATTACTATTACAATTGGCACCGGGCATGATCTATTACAGTAAACAACCACAGGGACATCACACACCCCTGTTTCAAACCAACATTCAGGTCAAAGAACTCGCTCTGCTCACTCTCCACACGTACTGCCGCCTTTGCACCCTCATACATGCTCTTCACTGCTTTCAGCAACTTGCCCTCTACTCCGTATATTCTAAGTACTTTCCACAAACCTTCTCTATCCACTCTGTCATAGGCCTTTTCCAAGTCCATAAAGGCAACATACACCTTTTGTTTCTTCTCCAGATACTTCTCCACAACACAATTCAGGGTAAAAATCTGATCTACACATCCTCTTCCCTTCCTAAAACCTCCCTGCTCGTCGCCTATCCATTTCTCCGTTCTCACTCTCACTCTCTCAATCACTACCCTACTGTATACCTTCCCTACTACGCTTAGAAGACATATTCCTCGGTGGTTACCACACACTCCTCTTTCCCCTTTGCCCTTATATAGGGGGACTATTATGCCAGTCTTCCAGTCATCGGGTGCACTCCCCTTCTCCCATGCTAGTTTGCACATTTTCCATACCCATTCTATCACTATCTCACCACCATACCTCAACATTTCCCCACACACTCCATCTGTTCCTGGTGCTTTCCCCAACTTCACTCTTTTCATGGCTTCCCACACTTCTGACCTCCTGATCCCCACCTCCTCCTCCACTACTTCTCTTCTTCTCCCTCCCATACCATATCCAGCTATGTTTGCTGGCTCTTCATTCCTTTCATTTAGCAACTCACTGAAGTACTCCCTCCATCTTTCGACTCTCTCTTGCTTCTCGGCTAGCATTCTCCCATTCTTATCTTTCACACCCTTACTGTTTCCCTTGCTACCTTCCCTAACTTTCTTGACTTCTTTCCAGAATATTTCTTTGAGCTGTCTTATTACTCCTCCGATGTGTGTTAACCGCTGTTCCGTCACAACCGATCACCTTCACATCCTTCGTGCTCACATCATTCAGTTCCAGGCTGGTCACAATTGCCTCGGTTATGGACTTGCTAGATCCAGAGGATGGTGTGGCGTGGCTGAAGTAGGTAGATCCTGGCTCCGCAACGATGCTGATGTGCTCCTCCTGTGCAGACTTTCGGTGGTATTTTTTGTCGATATCGTGGACATGAGTCATCGTTTTATATTTCCTTCCATCGAAGTACAATCCCTCAATAACAACTACATGCCATGCAGCAACCCACTGCAGGTGTCTGGGGGTGATAATCAAATGTGTAAACTTGTCAGCATCAGGGAAACTGACAATCCACAATCTTGTTTAAATGCTGCATAATAGCCAAACTTTAACGAACCGGGGATGGGTTAATTAGTGGACACAAAATTTTGAAATTTGTCATGTAAGTTTCTATGGTCAATACACAACTTTTGCACACCCAAGCAAATAATATTTAAAACTTTCATTTTTTCACTCCACCCTAGACTAATCATAATATTCAGCCTATTCTAGTTTGAACACTTATTTCGACCCGGATCGAGATCCATTCTCTATACGGAATATCTATTGCCTTTTGAGTTCATTGAATAAAATATGTTTCTGATCAACTGTCGGATTATTTCTACCCTATTAGTAAAAACATGTTTAAATATATACTACGCTACAACTATAACTCTTCCTTTATATCCCTCAACAGAATCTCCCCCACCCCAATCCCACCACCAACCACCACCCTGGCATTCTAAATGCTAATTTAGTGAAAACTTGCCTGGGTGTGGAAGAAACCATGACAAAGCACCGCGTAAACCAACATAACAAACAAAGCCAAGAAGTTACAACCAAAGTTTGGCAGGGTTACAATGAAAGTAATTCTGATTGAAATGAGTCGTGTATATTTTGTGGACAGAAATTATTGTAGACACTGGCTTATCATCTTAGGGTACTATCAATGCGAGGTTCATAATACCATGGTGAATGAAGAAGGTTTTTCAATATTACATACAATAATGAATCTCTTCTAAAGATGTACTTTCTACCCTCTCTGGGATTGATACTAATGCCCCTTTCCCACTGATGCGATTTCATACGATTTTCGTCGCCGAGGACATAGTCTTGTCAATTCGCAACGAATTTGTGCGACGTCAACGATATTGACCGTTAAAAACCGTTGACAAGTTTACACTTAGCGACGATGTCGCCGAAGGATAAGACGTAATCGGCGACATTATGCGACATCATCGGCAAATTGAGCGATGGTTCGCCGATGACCTCGACGAGAACTGTCACATTTGAATATAATATTGCGAAATAATGCGAAGGATGAACGAATCCTCGGCGTATATTCTGCGACGTCTTCGGCGAATTAAGCGATGGTTTGGCGAATACCTCGGCGAGATTATCCGAAAACTTTTTGCATATATTTCATGGCACAAACATAAGAACATAAGAAAACGGGAGTCTGCAGAAAGCCGATCGGCCCACACAAGGCAGATCCCTGTTACACCCAACCCCAATTACAAGGCCTAATTATAGACCCAACTCACTAATGCCTTGAGGACTGACCTCACCAAAACGGTCAGAGATCATCACAAGATTACGGGGTCTGCAGACCGCCGATTGGCCAACACCAAGCAGATCCCCCCTCATACCCAACCCAACTCGTCGAAAATGTACAAATTTATCTTGAAGGGGGGTCTAGAGTTTTTTGTTTTAATTTTGATGGAGGTCTAGTGCGGAAACTAAGAAATAAAGGAATGAATGACCAAACAAACGGTCCATTTCCCCTTAAGGGGGGATGGGCGTAATATTTGCTCATTTATATATTTGTTTGTGATTAATTAGTTTCATCCATAGACCTCCATCAAGCATATAAAGCACCCCCCAACACCCTCCTTCAAGATCAATTTGTACATTTTTCGATTGAAAAATATCCTGGCCGAAGACCGGTTCCTCAAAAAGTACAGGCTCGCTATCCCTAGCCAGGAAAAACTCGACGCCTAAATGACACAAAAGTCTTAATATTGACAACGAAATGGGGTGAAATGTCTTAAAATTGCCAAACTAATGGGCCGAACGTCATAAAATATGAAAACTAATTGTGTTAACCATGAGGAAGAAAGGGGACCAGAAAAACGACCCATCTCCCCTTAATTCGGAGATTGGTAATGTCCGGCTTCGCCGGAGACATTTTTCTATCAAATAATGTACAAATTTAGCTTGCTCTCAAAACAAAAAATATATATGTTGGCTCGCTACCGCTCACCAGGAAAATATTGAAACCTGGATGAGGGTAAACGTCTTAAAACAGTAGGCTGAATGGGGCCGAACGGATACAAGGCAAAGAGAGAGGGAGAGAAAGAGAAAACAAAACAAGTGAGAAGAGAGGGAGAGAAAGAGAAAACAAAAACAGCAAGGTGGGCTCAATGTTTGCGTTACGGCTTAATTGAGCCCACCTCGCCTTTTTTTGTTTTCTGTTTCTCTCCCTCTCTCCTCGTTTTTTTTGTTTTCTCTCTTTCTCTCCCTCTCTCATTTCCTTGTATCCGTTTGGCCCCGTTCAGCCTACTGTTTTAAGACATTTACCCCCATCCAGGTTTCAATATTTTCCTGGTGAGCGGTAGCGAGCCAACATATATACATTTTTGTTTTGAGAGCAAGCTAAATTTGTACATTTTTCGATAGAAAAATTTCTCCGGCGAAGCCGGATTTCTCCATATATTGCTGATTCGCTATCGCTTGCCAGGAAGATATCGATACTTGGATGGGGATAAACATCTTAAAACAGTTGGCTGAATGGGGTTGAATGGATACAAACCAGAGAAAGAGAAAAGGAGAGAAAGAGAAAAAAAAAAACAGGTGAACCCCCCACGAGAGGTGCATAGAAAAAAGGGTTGACAGGTTCACTACAGGCCTAATCATTTTTTTTACCCACCTCGCCGAAGGTGCTCTTTGGCCTCAGCAAGGTGTGTCTTGAGCATTCCGCAACATCGCAAGGCCCTTCGCATGCCTCGTGCAGAGCATACCCCTGGCGGGTATACTCTCGGCGAGTACTCGTGCGCACGTCGACGACTAATCGACGAGGAAATCGCCGATGACTCTTGTGCATCCTTCGATGTTCTCAGAACATCTGAGAACATCGGCGAGCCGCCGTGCAGCATTGCAAAGTTTTTTTTTGTGCGAAACCCTCCTCGATGTCTCGCTGATGTCGCCGATCATCTCCGAGGGCCTCGCAGATCCCTTTGCGAGGTTTGACGATGCTTGCGAGGGCTACGAACCCTCGTGAGTCCTCGTCCAAAAATTTGAACAAACCGAACATTTGCGATGACCCGCGAGGGCCCTTGCGAGTCAAACGATTATCATGCGAGGGTTTAAGATTTTGTTGCGACATGTCACGAATGTGCCAATTTATTGGTGTCGGCGATGAAAATCGTGAGAAGTCGCATCAGTGGGAAAGGGGCATAAGAAGGCGTAAGGTGCCGATGGTGTTCCTCCTGTTGTACTAAACAACTGTGCTTCCGTGCTGACTCCCTGCCTAGGCAAACTCTTTCGTCTCTGTCTCTCCTCTAACATCTTCCCTTCTTGCTGGAAGTTTGACCTCATTCAACCTGTCCCAAAGAAGAGTGACCACTCTCTCAACCTTCCAACTATCGTTCAATTGCTCTCATCTCTTGTATCTCTAAAGCTTTTGAAACTATTCTTACTTCCACATTTCTTAAGCATTTATCTTATCATAATCTACTCTCAGATCGCCAGTATGGCTTCTTTAAGGGTCGCTCTACTGGTGATCTTCTTTTATATTTTACTAACTCTTTGTCATCCTCCTTTCGGGCCTTCGGTGAGACCTTTTCAATTGCATTAGACATATCGAAGGCCTTTGGTAGAGTCTGGCACAAATCTTTAATTTCTAGACTACCCTCCTTCGGTTTCTATCCCTCCATCTGTGCCTTTGTCTCTAATTTCCTTTCCTGTTGTTCCATAGCTGCGGTTCTGGATGACCATCGTTCACTTCCTCATCCTATGAACTCCGGTGTTCCTCGGAGATCTGTCCTATCTCCTATTCTCTTTCAAATGTTCATGAATTATCTTCTCTCCAGTACCTCTAGTCCTATTCATTCATATGCAGACAACTCTACCTTACACTATTCAAATAGTTTCCCAGAACGCCCCAGCCAGCAATCCCTCAAAAAGCAAACTTAATGAAGCCATACAACACTTATCTTCTGATCTAAATACCATTTCCAATTGGGGCAGAGAAAACCTTGTTACCTTTAACCCATAACTAGCGGCGCGCAACATAAGTCGAGTTAAATAAAGCTGGACTATGTGGCGGCGCTCGACATAACTCGAGTGGCAATTTCAGCACGTAATGTGGCTGAGAGAGAGAGACAAGTGGTGGCAGGAGACTAGCGAGCGTATGACTGCTCCAGACCACCGCGGCGAACCTACTGACACAAATCTCAGCTCCCTCCTCCCTCTCTCACTCGCTACATACTCAATTATGTACCGAAAGTACCGAATTACCTGCTTTTTGCACTCGCGTTGCACGGTTATTGCAAGAAAACTATCCATCATACAAGGATCGTTATGGTGTCATTCGAAAGCTCTGTTTATGCCCTTTCAGGGATAGGTACTTGTTTTACGTTCTGGGTCTTATTTAGGCATGAAGCCATAAACACCCTATTTTGATCTAAATACCATTGGGGCAGAGAAAACCTGTGTACCTTTAATGCTTCCAAAACCAAATTTCTTCATCAATCTACCTGCTGTGAACTCCCAGAGAACTATCCCTTATTCTTCAACAATACAAAAATCAACCCTTCATCTTCTCTCAGTATTCTCGGTGTCTCTTTTTCTTCTGCTCTCTCTTGGAAGGAAAATATTACCAGTCTTGCTATGGCGGCCTCCCAGAAGCTGGGTGTGCTCAACCGCCTCAAGGGGTTCTTTACCCCAGCTCATCTTCGTTTTCTTTACAGGGGCATAGTGCATCCTTGTATTGAGTATGGTTCACATGTGTGGGGAGGATCTTCTCATACAGCACTTCTAGACAAAGTAGAAAGATAAGCCTTTCGTATCATTAACTCCCGTCCACTCTCTGACTCTCTGCAATCTCTGTCTCTTTGCCGCAATGTTGCATTTCTTTCGTTATTATATCGCTACTACATTAATAATTGTTTTCTCAGTGCATACCACCTCCTCTACGTAGGGTACGTAGTACCTGTCTTGCAACACAATCCCACCCCTACTCTGTACAACTCTCCAACTCAAGAGTGAAACGTTACTCCCAATCATTCTTCTATTCAACAGCTGAGCTCTGGAATTCTCTCCCTGAATCCATCTTTCCCTCATCCTATGACTTAAATTGTTTCAAACTCTATGTGTCCAGCCATTTTGGTTCAAACGCTCTTTGATTTTGGCCCTGTCACTCTTTTAATTCTGGGGGAGGCATTCGTCACAGGCAGTTTTGCCTTTTGTCTCCCTCAACCACATAGAACAAATAATAATAATCTACCACTCACAATCACTCTCTCTCTCTCTCTCTCTTTAACACTACACCACACAAGCACACTATACTTTTTTTCCAATACGTCAAAATAAAAATGATATAAAATAAATTATGACACAAAAAGACCCAGTCTCGGAGTCCCCACAACACAGGCTGGACACTCACCCAAAGACCCATCAAAATATCTTGGGCCGCGGCCTGACACTCTCACTATCAACTTTTGCAACATTCATAGCCTTTCCTCTAACTTCTAAAAAACACACACACACATGTCCACAAACTACATCCAAACTGAAACACAGATATATATATATACCGGGTGTATATATATATATATATATATATATATATATATATATATATATATATATATATATATATATATATATATATATACAGTATATATTCATAGAGACAAATATAGAAACGCTCATATAGAAACTCCAAAAGCTCTCCAACCTATTTACCAACCAACCCGATCTACCATGAAAACAAATCAATAATTAAACAACTATGACAAGCAATGTAGTTAAAAAATCAAGGTGAGCATAACTAAGCAGACATACATACACCGTATATGAACACACACAGACACAATACACAAACCTAAACCCTTAACCCACAACAAACTATACCAGGCTAGGAGATACTAATATAACAGTGAAGGACTTTCAATACTCCCCATAACTGCTAATTGTCAAGTCCATCAAATTATCGCGTTAGAGTTAAAGTAACAATTACTTGTGAATCCAGAAGTCTAAATACCATTGAATTCATAATGTGTATAGTGCCTATGGTGGAGTGAGGAGGTTGAACAAGCAGTTTAAGAAAAGAATAAAGCATACAGGGAGTGGTTGGGTAAAAGCCGGGGACCCTCGGAATGCATTACCCAGGTATGGAGGCATACATTCAATATTCTTTCTCTCAGACTAATGCAAACAAATCTTGGTTTACTCACGCTTATTCTACTGCTGTCCGAAATAAGGAGGAAACATTCAAACGATACCAACACCTTCAAACTCAAGAATCTCATTCTTCCAATGTTTCTGCCCGGAATCAAGCTTAATCTGTCCTTCGACTCGCCAAACACTCATCAATAATAAATGCACTGAACTATCCAACTCTAGCTTTTCTCAAGCTTTCTGGCATCTAGCCAAAAACCTCTTCAACAATTGTTCTTCCTTGTCTTTCCCTCCCCTTTTCCACTTTGATGGCACAACCATCACTTCTTCCTCTGACAGAGCTGAACTTGTTGCTCAAACTTTCGCTAGAAAATCCACCTTGCATGATTCCGGTGCTATTCCTCCCCCTCCACCCCTTTTCTCCTACTAATGCCTAATATTCTAATCTCGTCTAAAGATGTACTTTTACCCTCTCTGGGCTTAATACTAAGAAGGCGTACAATCTGGATGGTATTCCTCCTGTTGTACTAAAAAATTGTGCTTCCGTGTTGACTCCCTGCCTAGGCAAACTCTTCCGTCTCTGTCTCTCCTCTAACGTCTTCCCTTTTTGCTCAAATTTGGCTCTCATTCAACTTGTCCCAAAAAAGGATGACCGCTGTCAACCCTCCAATTATCGGCCAATTGCTCTCATTTATTGCATCTCCAAATGTATTTATACTATTCATACTTCAACATTTCTTAAGCATTTCCCTTCTCATAATATACTCTCAGATCGCCAGTATGGCTTCCTTAAGAGTCGCTCTACTGGTGATCTTTCATATCTTAATAACTCTTGGTCGTCCTCCTTTCGGGACTTCGGTGAGACCTTTTCTATTGCATTAGACATATCGAAGTCCTTCGATAGAGTCTGGCACAAATCTCTAATTTCTATACTACCCTCCTTAGGATTCTATCCCTTCATCTGTGCCTTTATCTCTAATTTCCTTTAGCCTTAAAGGAAATTAGAGATAAAGGCACAGATGAAGGGATATAGCTGCGGTTGTGGACGGCCATCGTTCACTTCCTCATCCTATCAACTCCGGTGCTCCTCAGGGTTCTGTCCTATTTCCAATTCTCTTTCCAATATTCATAAATGATCTTCTCAACTGTACCTCCAGTATTACCATTTATTTGCAGATGACTTAACACTATTCAGCAAGTATTCCAGAATGCCCCAGCAAGCAATCCCTCAAAAACTCACATGATGAAGCCATAGAAAACCTATCTTCTGATCTAACAAGCATTTCCAATTGGGGCAGATCAAATCTTGTTTCTTTCATTGCTTCCAATACCCAATTTCTCCATTTATCTACCTGGCAAGAACTCCCAGAGGACTATCCCTTATACTTCAACAGCACAAAAATCAACCCTTCACCTTCTCTCAGTATTATCAGTGTCTCTTTTTCTTCGGATCGCTCCTGGAAAGACCATATTACAACTCTTGCTAAAATGGCTTCCCAGAAGCTGGGTGTGCTCAACTGTCTAAAAGGGGTTCTTTACCATTGCAAAGCTTCTTGCTCTGTACAGGGGCAAAGTGCGTCCATGTATCGCATATTGTTCATATGTGTGGGGAGGATCCTCTCGCACATCACTTCTATACAAAGTAGAAAAGAAAGCCTTTTGTATCATTAACTCACGTCCACTCACTGATTCTCTGCAATCTCTCTTCCCCACAATGTTGCATCTCTCTCACTATCCTACCGCTATTACAATAATCAGTGTTCCTCATATTCTACCGCTATTACAATAATCAGTGTTCCTCAGAGCTCTCTCAGTGAATACCACATCCTCTATGTAGGGTACGTAGTACCCGTCTTGCAACACAATCCCACCCCTTCTCTGTGCAGCTCTCCAACCCAAGAGTGAAACGTAATGCTTAGTGTGCCGAATTTCAGTGTGCGTATCCTAGGTTCGAGTCCTTGGAGTACCACATAATTATAGTCATCAGTTTCATTGACTTTATTAATTAAGTTTAAATATTTGTCAATTAATTGGTGGGTTGGTGAATAAATATGAATGTATTCAGGTTCAGGAGTAATTCCTAGCGAGGCGTTCCATTGTGGTTAAGTGCTCCATCACTTACCCCTTCCATTCGTCTAATAATTACGTTACCATAGCACAGTTGGGTCAAAGTTCCAGCTGACCCACCCTCGCCCTGGGGCTCGCAGAATTAGCTGGCAATACTGGTGTAGTGGTGCAGGGATACCACTTACCATTAATGTGTTACCTGTGTCTGTCATGTATATTACTGCAAATTAGACTATGTAATGTTCACGTTGTGAAGACTAAATGCTCCTTCATTAACCCTTCCACGTTTATGACGCAATTTTGAGCCTATTAGGGATACTTTAAAGCCTTTGTTACCATCAGGGGTAATTAGAAACCTTTAGTTTAGTTACTTCAACCTCTTCAGTTGTCTTTGAGTTAGCTGTGGGCAGAAAACTAATTTTGGAGAGGTAATTATAAGAGTGAGAGATCTCTATTTCTTATTGCTAATCTGGCAACCTCTGCGTCATAAAAGCGTGAAAGAGTTAAGCAGCCACCGATAAAACAGAAATATGTATTCTTATAAAATCGAGTAAAGTATGTTGTGGCAGCCAGCAGGTTTTATATGCGTTGCCAATCAGTGGATATAATAACTTGAACATTTAAGCAAATCTACTAACTTTAGGTGAATGTTCGGGATCATACATAGCGATGTATGCATTTTTATTTGACATAGGCTTACTTTCCCTTGTTTAGTGTATGTTCTAACAATGATATAGCCGAAATCAGATCTACCAATCCCAATCTTTGTAAGACACACCTCCTTCCTATTCAGTATTCGAGAATTAATATTATATCGTAAGCTTGTGCATAAAACATTAACTGTCTTGATAGTGTAATGCTTAGTGCGCCGAATTTATGTGTGCGTCTCCTAGGTTCGAGTCCTTGGAGTACCATATACAGTATATATATATATATATATATATATATATATATATATATATATATATATATATATATATATATATATATATATATATATTCATTGTTCTTAAGTAATTAGTCTATCGTTTCTATGCTTATTCATTTATATGTTGGTAGAGTAGAGGCACTGTAGATATGTAACCTAATTGGATTCTTTAAAATGAAATTGGATATTGCAATCCTTCTAAATAAACTACAGATGTCTACAATTCATGTCTACCAAATATGTCAAATATATCAACACATACGGTGTAAAATGCAGTAACAACTAATAAAACGATTAGTTAAAATAGCTATATCTGTAGTCACCTCTAATAATTAGAAAGGAAAACCATACAGAAATAGTTTATAACCCACAGTCCTTACAGATCTTCAACTGATTGGATTTCTTATTTGGAAGAAAAGGATAGGTTTTGGAACCTTTGACCTTTTGTCCAACAAGCCCATTTAAATGCAAGTAAATAATAAAACAGCTTTGGCTTGCTGCGAGCACGAGAGAGAGAGAGAAAGAGAGAGAGGGGGGGGGGGGTATATTTGATGGTGTTTCTTCTGTATGTATGCTTTGTGCATGTTTGTATTATTAGTGTGTATGAGAGTAAAATACATTCGTATTAGATATAATTTATCCATCATATCTCTCTTTTTCTCTCTCTGCACAATTTCCTCAATTCTTCCAGGCTCACCTCTACCAAACCTGACCCCACACAATCCTGCCCCTCAAAATGTTCATTCAATTTACCTTCCCCCTGTGTAGATTGCTCTCACTCAGGGTAAATGTCTTCCCTTGTTTTCGTCGATTATTTATGCTGAAGGTGTGGAGGCATAGTTCTCAGGCTCTCACGGGGGATTGCACGGCAGAACAAATGCATCCAATATGTTCCTATGGGTTCTGTCTTTGTGTTGAGCTGATATAGGTTATATTTGGTTTAGTTAAAGTGTGACCGAATATCTCAATATATACAGCATTTCGAACAATAGATCTCAAATAATACAATCATAACTAGTACGGCTAACTCCTATTAGGTTAGGTTAGGACTATAAGTAGGCATTGGAATGGTTGGACCTGTTTGAGTTGGCACTGGTTACGATCAACTGGTTGAAATGGTCTCCTGGTTGAGTTGACATGGAACCAGGTTAATCCTTTCAGTATATGACGTCTTCTTACTTTGGTTTAATTTTGGTTAACATTTCATGATTTTACTTGGCTTAGAAAGGATCTGTAGGAATTTGGGGATAATTACGAAAGTTGTATCGTATTTATTTCCTAGATACCATTCCTTAACTAAATAATATCTGTTAATGATGGCCAAAATATAAGGAACAATGGGGTCATCATTTAAAAGGGTTAAGGTTAATCTTTGTTAGGTATTATGCTGCCTTTCGAACCCACACTCACTCAATATAATAACAATATACCACTAAGCTGTAACTTAAACATATAATTGAATTTGATCTTATACTAATCAAGCCTTGCCTTCAATAAACGTAACATAACCAATAGCTTGTTCCCAAAATGTAGACCAAAGCTCTTGAACATTAACCTCTATATCTCATGAGCGATTAGAGTAATCAAGCTAATATTACTACCATTTGGGAAATGTCAATCAGGGAATAGATGAGGGAATCTACAGCTCATTTGCTTTAGCTTTTCCCATTTTCGAGCAATATATTTTAGTTTGTCCTCTAAACTAACAAAAACGCCTTCCCAGATTTCTTTCACACTAAAAATTGCCCATCTACAACCCCGACAAGCGAAATTTGTAAATTTTCTATTGAAAATTGAAAGCCGCCATCGCTCCTTCAGAAAATAATCGACAACTGAATAGGGTAAAGCATCTATTATCGCCAAACTTATGGCGTGAGAAGTCTTAAAATGTCCAAACTAATGGAGTGAGACAGAGAAGGTCCGTAAACCACCCCTTTGGACCAAATTGTGTTAAGCCAGCATATTGAACTCCATATGAACATTACGGTTCACATTGTCTGCAGTAACTGACTTATGGCCTCAGTAATTGTCACTAATTCTTCAAATAGCCGAGAGCAACTAGGATCAATATGTCTAGGGTGCTTTTTACTTACAGTCACTCCCTCTCTCCCCTCCCCCCCTCTCTCTCTCTCTCTCTCTCTGTATCAAAATATACATGAGTGTCATGTTGAGTCATTCAGGACGAGTCAATGCACAAACCTAATAAACTCACTTGTTAACCCGGGAATGGCACCGAGACTCTTATGAGGTACTGGTGGTGAAAGGCGACGGGACTCTTAAGATCCAAGGCCTAAGAAAAACCTTTTAAAAGACCCCAGTAGCACTCAAAACAAAGGAATATGTGATTAAGTGAGATAATTCCCCTCCATACCTCCTATCACTCCTCCTCATGTGTCAAAACCCCCTCCTTCCCCCCTTCAATTATCACCTATTGTTCTTATTATTCCCTTGTTTATCGGTTTATTTATCACGCCAATATCTCCAATCTGGTTCCAATTAAGGTCATCAACTGAGCATATAGGGAGCGTGGGAAGAGAAGGAAGGCAAGACTGAGGGCTCAGTCTGCCTTCAGGCCTCAGAGAAAAAGGGTATACGTCGCATTCGCCTCTCACCTCATGACTGGAGAGTCGGCAATAATTCGTCTTTTTCACCCCCCAAATACTATTCCCACTTGTTGTATTGCTGTTACATGTTAATATCTTCATATTAAACGTAAAATAAGCGCATATGAATAAGTAATAGCGATATTTATAGAAAATGATGATTTAAGGCGAGAATGAAGCCAAATATCCTGGCTTGACGGGAGGGTTTGAACTACATATAGCGCGCCACTCTCGGGTCAATAACAAATATAATAAATCACCGCTCCCTTGGGCAGTCCGGCTTTTCCCTCCATTTTCAGTGGGTTCCCTCCCATGTCGGTATCCGGGGTAACGTTATTGTGGATGCTGCAGCTTCCCTTGCACACTCCTCCCCTGCCCTTGAGCCCCTCCCTCTCCCTCCCTCCTCCGTTTCCAGGCTAGCTTTTGCCCATTGCCGGTCGCTCTGGGATGCCTCCCTCAGAGGTGAGCTTTCCCGCACCGCCCTTGCTCAGTACAGGCTAGATTCTACCCCTCACCCTTGGTCCCGTTCCCCCCTCCGCCCCCTTGACACTGCCCTGGTCCGTCTCCGCATAGGCCATGTTGGACTGGCCTCTCACCTCTTCCGTCTTCGGCTGGTACCTGACCCTTTCTGCCCGTGGTGCCGGACGGTGGATGAAACGGTAGAGCACTTCCTTCTTCACTGCCCTCGCTTTTATTCCCATAGGACCCTCCTCCGCTGCAGCCTCCGCTCCCTTGGTGTCACCAACTTTTCCCTCCCCGTCCTGCTGGGGGGCCGTGGGCTGGACCCGGCCCTCCGTGACCGGGTGCTCCAGCACACCCAGGTCTTCCTGCGTACCGGTCGTCTCGGCCGACTGTGATTACCTGCCTGTGTTGGTCTGCGGCAGGGTTAATTGGGCCTGCCCACACAGCTCTACAATCAACAATCAAGATCATAATAAATCACCTATGTCAGTTAAAATAACTGTAAAGACATCATTGTACTGAAAGTGTTAATCTATATTTATTAATTTCACTCCAACACCAAACACCTCCCCCAAAAAATAATGAAAGTAAGCATGTGATCCACCGGGATTCGAACCAGGGTTACCACATACAGATTTTAAACACTAACCATTATACCATCAAGGCAGTTATAAGTATAGCACATGACTACGATTAATATCCATTTACCGAATACTGGACATTAATCTAATGTACTACACCCACTGCACTTATGAATAGCCTATGGTTAAGGAAAAGGGAAGGATACTCATAGGGCACAGATCATAATAGACCGACCTTGCTACGAATTATCCCTGAACCTAATGATAATCTACATTTATTAATTTCACTCCATCACCAAACACCTCCCAAAGAAATAAATTAAAATAAGCATGTGATCCAATTGATCTAATTGTCGATATGTAATAATATAAGAAATATGTATAATGTATAATGTTTATTTACATATATGTGTAAATGTATGAAATGTACCCTCTCACTCTCTTAAATCAAATTGTACTTGATTATGAACTAATGATGTACCAAAAAATATGAGCCATTGTTCCAGAGGAGCAATGGCTACTTGAGTAGCGATGTATCACTTTTTATAGTGGCTGACCTTTCACAGGATGAAGGGTGGCTGCCCGATAAACTCGCTCCTCGTGGCAAAAATCAAATCAAATATCTCTCGCTCTCTCTATCTGTAATAAATAACACCTGTGGTTCTATTAAACCTTCCAACATTTCTTTTCAAAGATCTCACGTTATTACATTCTCCCCTCAATCACTCTCCCTGACTCTTTTCGTGATGCAAAACTCAATCATAATATAATTGATATTAGAATAAGTTCAAGCACGGAATGATATTTTGTATAGCAAATATATATACCAACCTTCTGAATTAGTCATCACTCAACCATTCCAAAATGTTTGGCTTATTTTAAACTTGAGAAAGAACCATAAAATGCACAATTAAAGAAGTATTATTTTCTCCGTCAAGTCAGAGGTGTATGTCTTACACATATATCTTGCTATTGAGAATAGGTTTGGGGTGAAATTTATGGAGGATAAGAAAGTAAGTTAATTGTTACGACTTCTCTAACGACAGCCTTAATGGCGTCAGCAATCCTGTTCAACGGTGAAGAAATAGAAGAGGCTGAAGAAAGAGAGACGGGAAAGAAGAACATAAAGACAAAGGTAAAAACTACTTAAGAAAGGTAATGATGTCACGTGAACAATATCAGATAATTAGTTTGCTGGGAGTGTATTACCTCTGCCAGCGAAATTGAACGGGGTTATGTTTTTGTCTGTCTGTAATTAAGGTATTTCAAAAGTTATGAACCGATGTTCACGAACTTTGGTGGCCAGATACGATATGCGTCAAGGAAGAAGTTATTCCATTTTGAGACGATCAGTGGAGTGCATGACTCAGCCAGCGTAGGCGGAGTTACGCACTTTTCTGAGTGACCCTCTAGTTAATACTATATTATTATTAGTTACTATATTCGAATCTATTATGATTGCAGTTTTCATTAGTATGTAGAACCTAGAAATGAAATATAGCAATCAACTCTAAAATTATACATACTTTTTCTCTTCTCTTGCAATAATACAGTTGTACAACTTGGCCACTATCGGTAACACTCGTAACTCTTAAAATGTTTGCTTACGTGAAAATGTTTGTATTTCGTTATTGAAAGGAACTAATTATTCTAAGAGTGAAATCCAAATTATGTAAATGTTGTATAATATAAGTCTATATAATTCTGAACGAACAACAGTACATATTATAGGAACACTTGTGAACTATCTTTAAGAAAAGACATGTGGGCTACATTAACAAAGATTATGCCGTTCACTAGGGCTCTCTGTGAAAAATCTATGCCTACCGTGTAAAATTGAACGCCTGTTTGTAACATATATGATTCAGATAACAAGTGTTTCAATCGTTATGCGTTCTAATATGAAGAGATATAGAAAATAACACTGTTTATGTGTACATATATGTTACAGGTAATAGTTTAATGTTTACAGCGTAGGGAGATCTAAACATGCTATGTAGGACAATAGATAGTAACAGACACCACACATTCATGTCACCAGTTTTTCAAGGCTGGGCAGTATTTGTACTATAGTTGTTGAACTTTGGAGAATTAAAAAAAAACTATAGTTGGCAGAAAACAATGAGAGTGAATTTATGGAAAGTAGTGCTGAAATTAAATACAGCACAGGTTGAACTCCTTTTGTGAAATACAATATAGTACTTGGTATTGGATAACGATCGGTGCAAACATTATGCCTAGAGTTTCATGAGTGATTAATTGTTTCATCGAACTTATTGTCGTGAGCTCAAACATAAACGATGGGAAGGAGGGGGTTGGCCATAAAATAATCAACATATATGGCGGATTTAAAGAAGTTGAGTTTACTCTACCTAGATTGAAAAGGTCCGCTCATATAAAATGTAAATGAATAACAAATACCGGGAGTATAACTCATTATTAAATCACCATAGAAAGGTTGTAGTTAGGTAATGTAGAAGTATTGATGGATGGTAAGCAAATGGCTACTTCTCGAACACTATTGGTTGTGAAAGAACCACGAGGGTGCACCTTAACAGAAAAAGGGAATAGGTTAAATAATGCTGAAGAAATTGAATCATGATAATATGGCTTAGCTTGACGGTCTGTCTGTCAGTTGGATGAAGTTATATGATGAGAGCTGGATGAAAGCCGGAACGAGGGTCGCGGTGAACTTAAGAGTGGAGATAGTGTTTCCTCGATGATGGACAAAGGTGCTATGACGCGTCGCCGTCTCGCTAGACACATCATCACCTGTGCCACTAATCTAGCAGATATTGCTAAGTCTGTAGCGAAAGTCTAGCTGTAAATATCGTACCACATTTTTAATATTGCGAAATGGTTATATGATAATCATCATTCCTAAAGACTTGTAAATACTATACTTTCGTATAATATGCCTTATTTAACTTATTAAGCTTACATACTTACATACTGTACATACTGTATATAGGGTATGATACATAGATAACGTATGTTATACCTCTAACTATCGTGAATCCAAAATACACTCCCCTACCCCCCCCTCCCCCCCAAACACAATATCTGAACCCCACCTTATATCTAGAGTTGCCCAGAAGCAATCTTGTGTCGCCACATATCAACGGCGCCACAGGCTGCACGTCTGGGCCTCCTCGGATCCAGCATCATCAGGTGGAGCTTCTTCATGTGTAGAAGAGCCAAGCTCCATAGCGTACAGTCGTGCGACCGGACGAACTGTAGTCCCAGTAGCTGTCTTTAGCAGCGCTACTCGCCCTACTGAGCTTTCGCCCTCGTACACCTCCACTACACGGCCCAACTTCCAGTACAATCTAGGATTCTCATCATGGATGAACACTATCTCGCCTACAGAGGATGCTGATGGATGACCAGCAATCTTAGATGTCCTCTCACGCAGTGCCAATAAGTATTCATTCACCCATCTCTTTTTAAAATCACAAATAACTCTAGAAATATATTGGTACCATCGTGACACCGCAGCTTTGGTGAACATTGAAGGGTCCTCTAACTCTGCCTGAGACTGCAAATCAGTAGGAAATGCAGTCAACGGTTTGCCGTAGAGCAAATGCGCTGGTGTTAGTGGCAGTGGTTCTTGCAGGTTGGTATATACATAGGTGAGAGGACAATTATTAACAACCACCTTGACTTCAGTGAGCACAGTTACTAGTTCGCTCCTATTTAACAAGGCGCGTCCAGCAACTACCCACAGGCCTGACTTCACGATGCCTACACACCGTTCCCACATTCCACCAAACCACGGCACTTTGACTGGTATAAATTTCCACTCGCACTTCCGCTCTCCCAAGTACGCAACAACTGTTGGATCGTCGCTAATATTTTTCAAGTACCTGGAAGCTTGAAGAAATGTGGGAGCATTGTCGCTAAGAATCAAATGAGGGAAGAAACGACGCGCACAAAATCTTCTGAATGCCAGCATAAACTCTTCACAAGACATATTGTCACAGAGTTCTAAATGTATTGCACATGAAGTGGCACAAGTAAATAGCAAAACATAAACCTTGTCCAGTTCCCTAGTTATCAGTGTGCCGGTATAGTCTAGTCCTGTAACTCTGAAGGGTTCTAGATGATTAACGCGGCACTCTGGCAAGGGTGGAATAGGTCCAGTCGTAAATGCTCTTCCTTTTAGTCTACGGCACACCACACACCTTTTGACTACTCGTCGAACTCTGGGTATCCACCAGTTGAGACGCAATTTAGGAATAACGTGGTGGACCCCGTAGTGCATTACTTCCTCGTGTGTGCGTTGTTCCAGTAGATCAGTGACATGGTGTGTTGCTGGCATCAGGATAGGATTGTTGGCACAGTCATCTCCACCTGACCACTTTAGACGTCCCTCACATCTAATTATGTCATTCTTCAGGTGTAGCCTTAGTTGACGCACAATATTAGGCATTTTCTTCTTACCAGAACTTCTTATGGATTCTAATTCCTGACTGAAAGATTTCCTTTCAACCCATCTAATTAGTGTTATCTCAGCCGCTTTTATTTCTTCTGCATTTAACCCGGCAACGGCGAGAAAGCTCTTAAGAAGTTTTACTGGGCAACGGCGGCAAAGCTCTTAAGAGGGAAGGCCTAAAAAAAAAAAAAAAAATAAAAGGCCCCAGTAGCACTTAAAACATGTTTTTTGTTTTTTTTCCTCTATACTTCATATCACTCCTCCACATCCCCTCCTTCCCCCCTTTCCCCTCCCCCCTTCAATTATCATCTGTTTTCCCTATTATTCCCTAATTCGTTGGTATATTTTCGTGTAAGCATCTCCAAGCTGGTTCTATGGTGTGGTCATGTGACTAGCGATTGTGTTGCGTAAGGGAGAGTGTGAGTGAGTCAGTCAGTCAGGCTTGAGGCCTCGCGAAGGGAGAGGCTGCCTCATTTTGCTCCACAATTCATGAATGGGCTGCTCCATGTTTATTCGCGAATTTGACCATAAAAACATTATTCCCACTTGTTTTATTGTTGTTACAGGTTACTATCTTGATAGTGAAGGAAAAATAGGTGCATATGAATAAGTAATAACGATATTTATCGTAAAATGACGATTATAGGCATGAATGGAGCCTAATATCGTCGCCCAGAACAGTGGTGTTCAATACACACAGCTCGCCTTTTATGGGTTAAGCTTTGACCCAGATTGCAGAGTCGTCCTTGTAGCTTGGCCTTTATGTTGGTGATGTAACGCAACACCCAAGCTACGACCCTGACTAACTTATGGTACCCACCGATCCTTACCCACTCTAACATAGGACTCGGTGTTGATGTCTGTTGAATGACGGCTGACACCGTTTCTAAAGGCAAAGCCAACTCAACCTCGGCATTTCAAACAACCCAATCCCCTTCGTGGAGCAGCCATTTAGGGCCTTACCGCCACAGGTCGGACTTAATTAATTTGGACGCCGTTACTCCCCTACTTATCAAGTCACTGGGGTTTTTCTTGGTTGGTACATAATGATAGATGGCGTTTGGCAGTAGGGAGCGTATTTCATCCACCCTATTGCGCACATAGACAGGCAATGTCCTTTGACTATGCACCCAGCTTAGTGCAATTTGGCTATCGCACCATACGTGCACCGCCCTTAGTTGCAGTTCCTTATTGTATGAAGTGCGTACATGGTTAACCAAACTCCCCAATAGCAGCATGGCAGTTAGTTCCAATATGGGAATTGTGACCCCCTTTACCGGTGCAACTTTAGCCCGGGCGGTGAGTAACTGAATCCCAAACGAGGTAACACAATAAATAGCTACTCCATACGCTTTGGCACTTGCATCACAGAATGCATGTAAAGACATGGGTCCAAATGCGGCCACTTGGCGCGGTAACTCTATTATACATAGGGTGTTATAATCTTCTAGCAAGGACCTACCCTGTTCAACAAGATCATCGGGTAATTTTTC
The DNA here is from genome assembly GCA_032716605.1 of Paralithodes platypus. NCBI lineage: Eukaryota > Metazoa > Arthropoda > Malacostraca > Decapoda > Lithodidae > Paralithodes > Paralithodes platypus. The sequence continues at coordinate 17,624,055 of CM064480.1, read as the reverse complement.
GTCCCACCCCACGTTGTGTCTCCATATTTCTTGTATTAGAATCCTAGCTCTGATGGTGACAGGTAATGCTAAACCCAAAGGATCAAAGAATTGCGCAACCTTACTCAACAGACTACGTTTCATGTGCGTCCCTGTCTGTTTAGTGTAATCTTTGTTCCGGTACATAAGTGTGTCTTTCCCTGGTTGCCATATCATCCCCAAGATTCTGGCATATTCTTGGTTATCAGAAGCTACCCCATCAATAATTAGACCATCCCGAAGCAACACAGAATTTGAAACCCACTCGCGGAGAAACAGATGGGCCTCAGTGAACAACCTACTAGCCTGCCTATTGTTTGCGATTAGTTCCTTTTCACTAACACCCCTGCAAATTGTCTATGTATAATCCGCGAGTGAGTTCAATCGTGTTTTCTTCAGAATCATCAAGATGTTTTTTAATGTTCGCGTTTAATAAAAATTGTGAACACGTAATGCCAAACAAGAATACCTTAAACCGATAGGTCACTATGGGACTCTCCGAGTCATCGATGTTTTTGAACCAAAGGAACCGGGTGACATCTATATCCCCCTTCTGCAATTTCACCATCAAGAAGGCCTTCTCTATGTCGCTGGTGAATGTGTAACGTCCCAGTCTAAAGCGCAGTAATTGCTGCGATAGGTCCGACACCATTGAAGGGCCGGTTAGTAAACAATCATTTAGACTGGGACTGTGGCCTAGGTGGGCTGAGCAGTCATACACCACTCGGATTGGAGTGGTAACACTGTCCTGTTTAACCCCATAATGTGCGAGGTAATGGATTTTCCTGGTATTCCTTGGTTCATCCACATCGACGACCTCAATAAACCCACGGTTGAGATAATTTTTAAAAACCTCATCATAAGCCTTGTAGGTGCTTGGTTCGTGGGCTAGTTTCCGCTGCAAGGCGCGCAACCTACCCAACACTAAACCATAATTTGTGGTTAAACTGATATTCTCATGTTTCCAGGGTAGACAAACCTCGTAGTGTTTTTCTTTGGCCAAGTAGCGCACAGATTCCGAGAACTTCTCTATCGCAATTTTTGATTCATAGTCATTTTCCACAGGTTTTATCCCTATGTGGTCGAGTTTCCACAGTCTTTCTAGATCGAACTCGGCAGCTAACTTTGGGTCATCAATGTGAGTCTCATCTTTAATGAGCTCTTCTGCCGCGGTCATGCTCATCCTCAACACAGACACCGTGTCAACCAGAACATTTGACTGGGTAGTTTGGACTGTACCGCTCATCCAGTAGCCAAACTTAGTGGGGATCAAGATCACTTCACTCTATCTTTTAAATCCAGGGTGTACTACATCATAATAATAATCTGCTCCTAACAGTATGTGCACCTCCTTCAAGTCACCTACGGAATCAGACAGGTAAATACCTTTCCTACGAAGTGCATGCTCTACTTTGTGAATTTCTACAGATTGATAGTCTGGGAGTTTATCTACCAGCAAAGGGATCTAGATACCTTACACGAATGGTCAGTAAATTGGCAGATGAAGTTTAACATTGACAAATGCAAGGTATGAAAGATATGAAAGATGCATACAAATTTTAAATATAAACTAGCTAATATGGAATTAGAAAACTCAGACTGTGAGAAAGATCTAGGTGTTTTTGTTAGCAATGATTTGAAGCCTAGAAAACAATGTATAAGCGTTCGTAACAAGGCAAACAGGATTCTCGGGTTCATATCTAGGAGTGTGAGTAACAGAACTGCTGATGTTATCTTAAAACTTTACTTGTTAGTGAGACCCCATATGGATTATGCTGTTCAATTTTGGTGTCCTTATTACAGAATGGACATAGATTCATTGGAGAGAGTACAACGTAGAATGACAAAAATGATCCATAATATTAGAAATCTTCCGTATGAAGAAAGGTTGAAGAAATTAGGCTTACATTCGTTAGAGAGACGCAGAGTTAGAGGTGACATGATAGAGGTATTCAAGTGGGTTAGTGGAATTAATAAAGGGGACATGAAAAATGTACTAAAGCTCAGTGATAGCGAAATAACTTGTACAAATGGTTTCAAATTAGATAAATTTTGTTTCAGAAAAGATATAGGCAAATATTGGTTTGGTAACAGAGTTGTAGATGGGTGGAATAGGCTACCAAGTGATATAGTGGGATCAAGAACGATAGGGAGCTTTAAGATAAAATTAGATTGGCATATGGACGAGATGGGTTGGGTGTGAGGGGGATCTACCAGGTGTGGGCCAATCGGCGCTCAGCAGACCCCGTAATCTTGTGTTAATCTCTGACCGTTTTGGTGGGGTCAGTACTCAAGGTATTAGTGAGATGGGTCTATAATTGGGCCTTGTAATTGGGGTTGGGTGTGACAGGGATCTGCCTTGCATGGGCCGATCGGCTTTTTGCGACTCCCATTTTCTTATGTTCTTAAGGGTCAAAGTCCCGGAGTTTGGGCACCAATATGGCGGATTTAAAAAGTTGAGTTTATTCTACTTAGACTGAAAAGATCCGCTCATATAAAATGTAAATGAATAACAAATACCGGGAGTATAACTCACTATTAAAACACCATAGAAAGGTTGTAGTTAGGTAATGTAGAAGTATTGATAGATGGTAGGCAAATGGCTACTTCTCGAACACTATTGGTTGTTTACCTCAAGGGACCACGAGGGTGCACCTTAACAGAAAAAGGGAATAGGTTAAATAATGCTGAAGAGATTAAATCATGATAATATGGCTTAGCTTGTCGGTCTGTCTGTCAGTTGGATGAAGTTATATGATGAGAGCTGGATGAAAACCGGAACGAGGGTCGCGGTGAACTTAAGAGTGGAGATAGTGTTTCCTCGATGATCGACAAAGGTGCTCTGGCCGCTGGCGCGTCGCCGTTTCGCTAGACACATCATCGCCTGTGCTACTAATCTAGCGGATACTGCTAAGTCTGTAGCGAATGTCTAGCGGTAAATATCGTACCACATTTTTAATATTACGACATGGTTATATGATAATCATCATATATGCATTCCTAAAGACTCGTAAATACTATACTTTCGTATAATAGGCCTTATTTAACTTATTAAGCTTACATACTTACTGTCAAGCTTACATACTTACATACTGTACATACTGTATATAGGGTATGATACATAGATAACGTATGTTATACCACTAACTATCGTGAATCCACGATAACATATTTATATTAGGTAAATATTCATAAATGCTGTAAGGAAACAATATTAACTCACTAGTTCTGACGTTTTTAATGTAGCAGGCTTTTTAATTGTTGTGTGTATGTAAAACCTTTTTGAGTATTAGGACAGGTTTCTTCCTTATTTCTTGGCTAGCATTAGACGATTTTACTCAGATTCAGAAGGTCTTCTAAGAACAAGTGGTTAATGTACGGTATATCTCAATTAACCCTCTGACCTCCAAAATTCCATTCTGATCTGAAATAACCGTCTAATGAACCACAAGAATGTACAAATAAGGACATAAGAACATAAGAAAATGGGAGTCTGCAGAAAGCCGATTGGCCTAAGCAAGGCAGATCCCTGTTATGGAATGAATAACTGAATGTTATCCCTGAAATGAAAGCGAACGTCATCACACAAACTAGTCCTAACGAGAAAACTTACTGTAGTTTTCAGTTAAAGGAAATGAAGGACATGCACCGGTATATGCACGACTCATCAACTTGGGCTTACTCAGCTATAGAAATAACCAAGTGAGGGTAATTATCCATAAATATGTCTAAGCGTACTCTGAGTCACAGTTTATTATGTTACTGGTATCTTATTCCAGACGTTCACGATGCGGTTGTATAGGATATGCTATGCTTGATATGCCTTGAATATATTTCCATCAATTGTGAAGCCATTTCCTCTTGTGTAATTAGTCTGGGCAACTGTGATCTACTTGTGAGTCCTTTGATTATCATGGCATTTTATGATTTGTATACTTCAATTAAATCACCCCCCATTCTGCAATTGGTAAGGCTAAACCGATGCAGATATTAATGACGTTTCTCATTCGGTTTATTTCTATGCTGTTGTGTCACTTCAATAGCCCTTCCTTGAACTCTCTCCATTATTTTCATATTGCCTTTTATAGTATGAGGATTATGATTGCGCACAATAATCCAATAGGGGCATGACTAACGAGTTATAAAACAGTAGAATATATTTTGTTATATTGGAAATTTAATTGCCTCCTTATGGGTCCAACAACTTTATTTGTAAATGTAGTTGATTCTGAGACATGGAGGCTTTACGCCTCTAGACACTGTAATCTGCAGATCCTTTACTTTTATCGCAGTCAAGTTGTGATCCATGTATGTGGTAATGCGCACGTTCATTTTTGCTACCATTATGTAGCACTTGACAGTTTTTTAAAGTTGGAGTCCATTTTCCATTGTGCATACCAGTATATTAGTTTATTTAACTTTCGCTAGAGTTCTTGTATTTCAGAGATTATATTACTCTACTTTCTATTTTCGTATCCTTAGCAAATATCAACGATGTATATAAAAAGCAACACAGGACCCAGAACTTATTGATCGTCATTCATTAAGTTATCCATCATATTCCCAATGTACTCTCCTATTTCCCTTCATGACTTCTCCATGCTGCATTAATGATGAACTGAAAGATTCAAGACGAAAAATAGACGCCTAAGGAGATTCCGCATTAAACACGGACGGAAAAAATGACATCAAAGAGAAATTCGAGAATACTGAAAGAGGTACACAGAGTTACACAGATACTCAGACCACACAGACCTTGCGGTCCCTACTAGGTGGTTCGGACTTAATATTATTAACAGGGGCAGTTTATAGTAGAAGAATAGGGCACCAACGTAGGAAGCTCTCTCCCCACCCTCCGCTACCTCCGGCTAAAATTCCAAACCGGAAAACAAGATGCAGTGTAACCTTATGGGTCAAGAAACGCCCACAAGGAAAGTGTGTATAGAGTATAGAGATAATTTAGTCTGAAAGGGAATGTATGCTTAACTACTGTTTCATTAATATGAGAGAGAGAGAGAGAGAGAGAGAGAGAGAGAGAGAGAGAGAGAGAGAGAGAGAGAGAGAGAGAGAATTACAAAGATACACAGACCACACAGACTTTTCGAACCCACAAAAAAAAAAAAAAAAAAAATAGGGCTTGGGACAAGGACAGTAAAACGGAGGGCTCTCTCCCCATCCACCAATCCTTCGACTTTTGGGTTGGCAAGAAACTTAGTGTTTTATGAATTTTTCAAAGTTTAACAATTATATAGTGCAAATACTGCCCAGCCTAGAAAAGCTGATGACATGAATGTGTGGTGTCTGTTACCATCTATTGTCATACATAGTATGTGTTATACCAGGATTTTTACCAGGTTTTTATGAATGGAATTGGTAGGTTCTACTTAACTGGAGAAGTCAAACTCGGACAACACACGCATATAAGAAATAAAGGATACATATAACACTGAGTATATTAGTGAACAGTATTTATTTAAATTAGTCATAGGTTATACAATATCAATAAATGAATGGATACATGGTTTACAAAAAATATATAGACTTTCCTAGCACGACGAGGATCTGCAACGAGATCAGGAATTTAATGGCTGTATTTACCTCTGGGTTTACTCACAATTCATAATAAAAACTTCTCACAAAAATCTATAATCTATTAGCGAAGTGAATCTTATAGGACTCTGAAATTATTTAAAATACTTCATATAGGTCAGGATTTTGGTGGAGTCAATATATGTGGACTCTAACTTATCTAAGTACCTTCGCACAGGTGAGAATTTAGGTAGAGTCAATAGGTGTGGACTCATTTATACCTTATTTCTGGGTATGACTGATATTGTGAGTTCTCAACATTTACTCCTACACTAACACTTGAAGTTGAAGTAGTGAGGAGTTGAGGTAACAGCATAGGGGGTCTTCTGATTCTTCTTTCCGTTGGGCCGTCCAGGTTGGCCTATCGTGTGGATAAGGTGTTGGTTTCATATGGATTAGCTGGTTTTGGATCTTAAATGGAAGTTCCTTAATGTCATGACATTGGGCACTTTCATCAAACTAACGCGAGAGGTTTTATTTGGACATGTACCGAACTAAAGTTACTCGACTATCCTGATCGTTATGCTAATCGTTGGAGAAGTTCTGTTTTTGTGCTCTTGACTTTGGGTCATTAATACGATGTCTCTGATGTCATGACACAGTGACAACAAATCGGGCTAACGCTAGGAGATAATAAGGTCATGACCATTCTTATTTTCACTCGATCTGCCACTGACCGTTATAAGAGGTTCAAAGAACTCGGGGCGGTGTTTAAAACTTTTAATTGCAAGTGGCTACCATGGCGTTGAACAGATTCACTAAGGACTTTTATATGCCGAGTGCCGGTGTTAACGGTGTCTCGCAAAGCCCTAAACTAGTCAAATGACCTTGTCATGACAAATATCTCTCGACAGTTTTTCGAGTGCGGATTTAGTAAGAGAAGTAAGGTGGGGACATGTCCACGAGTTTATACTTCCAATACTAAAAGTGCAGCCTATTGGGGATCTTAATGTTAGTCCTACACCATGGTATGTAATAACAATAATTCCTCAATAAGGAAAAGAACTCCTCAGACCTGTAGAGATATTCGGCATGCCTTCAATCACTTCCTGAATGGGATGGTAATTTTAGGACTACACCTCTGGTATGCCAGTGTTGTGAAGCCCTAGAATTGCTTGCCTTGTTCAGGTTTCGTCGGAGTAGTGACGACTTTAGCTGAGATGTCCCAGGGCAGGTGTACGGGGGTCAAAAGGTCATAAGTCCAGTAGGGGCGGATCTAGGGGGATTAGGAGGGACCCCTAGAATTCGCGGGCAGGTGATTAGGCTTTTGGGTGGAAGAGGGGCGCAAGTGACTTCTCTTATGGTGGTGATATTGGTCCTTCTGTCTTTGGCTGAATATTATCTTCTTTTTGAGAGCCTCGTGGTGTTGTGGTATTTTTGTGATAGTCTTGCCCGGTGTTGTTGGAAGCTCTGGTGTTATGGTGGTAATTCTGGCGTCTCGTCTGGTGTTCGTAGAAGGCGTGGGAGGGGTGATAACTTGTTTGTAGGTGCGGGTATTATTTGTCTTATTCTGTTGGTTATTTTGTACACGTGGTTGTGATATTCTTGTGTCTTTTGGTGCTGCTGGTGTATTTATCTTCTTGGTGTGTGGTTCTGGTTCCGTCTTCTTGTTCTTGTTTCTTCCGTGGGTGATGTGGGGCAACTTTGGTATGCGGGGCATTGTGTTTATCTTGTTTCTTTCTGTTCCCGCCTTCGGTGTTATTTGTTCTGCTTTAGTTTCTCCTATTTCTCTTCTTTCTTCGTTTTTTTTTTTTTTGCATTTTTTGTGGAACTAGTTTGTTGTCCATTTCTTGTTCTTTAGTGGTTTTCCTTTTGTTTGTGGTGGGGGTCTTGGTTAATTTGGTTATTTTAGTATGATTAGATCTCACTACGCTGTAAAACTTAAACAACTACTTGTAACAAATATGTACACATAAACAGTGTTATTTGGTATATCTCTTCATATTAGAACGCATAACGATTGAAACACTTGTTATCTGAATCATATATGTTACAATCAGGCGTTCAATTTTACACGGTAGGCATAGATTTTTTCACCAAGAGCCCTAGTGAACGTTATTATCTTTGTTAATGTAGTCCAAGTATCTTTTCTTCAGGATAGTTCACAAATTCTTCTATATATACTGTAGTTCGTTCAAAATTATATATAGATGTATACTATACAAAATTTACATAATCTGGATTTCATTCTTAGAATAATGAGTTCCTTTCAATAATGAAATACAAACAACATTATCACCGAGGCAAACATTTAAGAGTTATAAGTGTTACTGATAGTGGCGAAGTTATCCAACTGTATTATGGCAAGACAAAGGAAGCATTGAGTATAACTTTAACCCGTACAGCCCCAGCGACGCGCCTGACGCGTCGGCGATGTATGTAACGCACAGCCCCAGAGACGCGCCTGGCGCGTCACCCTAATTGCGCCGACCGTAACCTCAGGTGTAGCCACTCAAGAGGGCTCAGATTTGTATGGGAACTGTGTACGTATCCCACGCAACCGTGCCGATGATTGAAAACTCTCAAAGTCCACGTGCGTGCGCGCGAGCGCGCAATAACCTGGTTTTTTGGGATAATTGCCTTCAATTTTTTACTCTTATAAAATCCGTTTTCGGGGGCTCTGTAGGACCATTTTTTAAGCTTTTTGAGCGGTTTTTCGTGGTTTTTCCTTCATTCCTAACCCATTCGCTATTGTTTCTGGAATAAAACCATTTTTTGAAAACCGGCCGGGTTCTGGTGCGCAAACATTACAAAACTAGCCGGGGCTCCACGGGTTAAAGATGATTGCTTTACTTCTAGGTTCTAAATAGAATCATCTTGCATCCTGCAATGGACACGTCAGTCATAATAGATTTGAATACATTAGCTACTAACAATACATATCATAAAATAGAGAGTCACTCAGGAAAGTGCGTAACTCCGCCAAAGCTGGCTGAGGCTTGCACTCTACCAATCACCTCTAAAATGTGATCACTTCTTCCTTGGCGCATATTGTATCTGGCCACCAAATTTCGTGATCATCGGATCATAATTGTTTTAGATATCTTATTTACCTTTAACCGTCCTGGTGGTGTAATGGTTAAGGTGGCAAAAATATGTGTGTGATAACCCGGGTTCGAATCCCGGTGGATCATATATACTTTAATTAATTTCATTGGGGGTGTGGTGGTGAGATTAATAAAAATAATATTATTAGTAGGTTTAGGGATATTTCTTCGAGAGGCCGGTCTATATGATCTGTGCCCCATGAATATTCTTTCCTCTCACTTAAACAGTAGGCTACCATAGTGCGGTTGGGAATATGAACATGATTAGATTAATATCCAGTATTCGAGAATGGATAATAAGTCGTAGGCGTGTGCATAAACCTTTAACCGTCCTGGTGGTGTAATGGTTAAGGTGGCAAAAATATGTGTGTGATAACCCGGGTTCGAATCCCGGTGGATCATATATACTTTAATTAATTTCATTGGGGGTGTGGTGGTGAGATTATTTCTTCGAGAGGCCGGTCTATATGATCTTTGCCTCTTCAATATTCTTTCCTCTCACTTAAACAGTAGGCTACCATAGTGCGGTTGGGAATATGAACATGATTAGATTAATATCCAGTATTCGAGAATGGATAATAAGTCGTAGGCGTGTGCATAAACCTTTAACCGTCCTGGTGGTGTAATGGTTAAGGTGGCAAAAATATGTGTGTGATAACCCGGGTTCGAATCCCGGTGGATCATATATACTTTAATTAATTTCATTGGGGGTGTGGTGGTGAGATTAATAAAAATAATATTACAGATACAGACACAGACTGACAAGCAGACAAACGGAGGCAAAAACATAACCACGTCTAATTTCGTTGGCACAGGTAATAAACTCCCTGCAAACTGAATATCTGATATTGTTCACATGACATCATTACCTTTCTTAAGTACATTCTACCCTTGTCTTTATAATATTATATTCTTCATTCCCGTCTTCCTTCTTCCGCCTCTTCTCTGTCTTCACCGTTGAACAAGATTGCTGACGCCATTATGCTGGGGTCACACATTCACGTATATCGCTCCCGTATGCTCCCGTCAGGCGTGATCGCCAATTTTGTGTTATGAAGGGCGTAGTCCGGCCGTGTATGCCCGTATAGACTACGACTATTGCACTTCCCGACATACGTACCGTAACGGGGCCAGTGTTACGTCAGACGTAATGTAGTCGTATGGAGCTACGTACGTGCTTGCGACTTGCGTAAGCATGTCCCCGTTAGTCCGCCTGGGCTGCCCGATTTGCGGGAACACAGGCCACGCCCATGGCCACGCCCCCACAAGACCTACGTAGCTGAGGCCGTACGTCTTGTGAGTTTGTAGGTTACGTGGACCGTGTCCGGACAATCGTAGGCACACCCCGTCTGTCCAAACACAGACAAAGACAGTCTTTGTCAACCACGTAGGTCTGGGTTGGAATCTGGGAACTACAAAAGGGCAGGAATGGCCACACCATTCCCATTCCCAGTCCTTCATTGGCACCATGAACAACGTCGCGGAATTCATCCTGGAGGAGTTCAATTTTGTGAACTCCCTTTATAGAGGAAAGACCATTCATCCTTGTAACCTTTAACCCGCTGAGTGCCAGCCAATTTTGACAGTGTGCTTCTGCCAGTGCCAGAGTTTTTTGTTTTTTTTGGCTAAATCTATCAAGTTGGGAGAGAAAGGAAGGATAATGGTAAAAAAAACACTCCCCTTGTCCATTTTCGCCAGAAATCAGGTCCCCGACCGAAAGTAGCTGAAAAGACACTATAGACTACAGAGACTTTTATGGTATCGGAATGTATAGAGAGGTGTGGGAGGGTGGTTTTCGGGTTGGTTGGGGGAAGGTAGAAGGGTAATTGACTTGTGTTACACATATGAAGCCGATTGGTGAGGTAGTTTCGCCACCACGGATTTTCCTTTTTTTCCTTATCTTCTTACGGATTACGCTGGAAGTGGGTGGTGGGAGGCGGTTGGGGGTGTGGTGGGGGGAAGGCAGAAGGGTAAGGGACTTGTCACACAAATATGGAACCGATTGGTGAGGTAGTTTCACCGCCACAGATTTTCCTTTTTTTCCTTATCTTCGTACGGATATGCTGGAAGTGGGAGGTTGGAGGTGGTTGGGGGTGTGGTGGGGGAAAGGCAGAAGGGTAAGGGACTTGTCACACAAATATGGAACCGATTGGTGAGGTAGTTTCGCCGCCACAGATTTTCCTTTTTTTTCTTATCTTCGTAAGGATACGCTGGAAGTGGGTAGTTGGAGGTGGTTGGGGGTGTGGTGGGGGGAAGGCAGAAGGGTAAGGGACTTGTCACACAAATATGGAACCGATTGGTGAGGTAGTTTCGCCGCCACAGATTTTCCTTTTTTTCCTTATCTTCGTAAGGATATGCTGGAAGTGGGTTGTTGGAGGTGGTTGGGGGTGTGGTGGGAGGAATGCAGAAGGGTAAGGGACTTGTCACACAAATATGGACCCGATTGGTGCAGTCGTTTCGCCGCCACAGATTTTCCTTTTTTTTCCTTCTGACGGGACCGACAGTCAACGAGTGGGTGGGAGGAGGGATTTGGGATTTTTGTGGTGGGTAGCCTAAAGGGTAAGGTACATGTGGTAAAAATATGAAAGCCATAGGTGCAGTCGTTTCGCTGCTACGATTTGTTTTCGGCAGGGTGCAGAGGGTGGCAGGGTTGGCTTGTTGGTTGCTGCTCCAGTGTGGTGAGAGGTGTGACTGGAGTGTCCCCCGCTGGTCCCGTTGTCCCCCGTGACCCCACCGTACAACGGTGCCGCGTCTTCCCGCCAACCCGCAGTGCGGCGGTTCTGCCAGATGCGCCCGGACTTTCTTTCACTTTCCCGTTTTACGTGAACATTGTACGATTGGCGGGAGAACCTTACGTTTTACCTGTCTAGCTGCTACGTTTTACGGGGCTGCACCCGTAAGACGTAGCAGCTAGCCAGGTAAAACGTATGCTTTCCCGACTTTTGACATACGTGAGCGCGAGCCCCGTATCTGATTCGAAATCCAAAACATACCGGGCGACCTTGGCCGCACCAACCACCTCCAAGACCAGCGTGGCTACGCCCGCCATGCGTACCAACCCCCACGACTAGACACAATTTCATTTACGTTTTGCGTACTAAGCCCTTACGTTTTACGTATTCGGTTGCCAACTACCAATAAACCTTCGTACGGGAGCATATACGTGAATGTGTGACCCCAGCATAATTAAGGGCGTCGTTAGAGAAGTCGTAACAATAACATTACTCTCTTATCCTCCATAAATTTCACACCAAACCTATTCTCAATAGCAAGATATATGTGTAAGACATACTATACACCTCTGACTTGACGGAGAAAAGATAATACTTATTTAATTGTGCTTTGTATAGTTCTTTCTCAAGTTTAAAATAAGCCAAACATTTAGGAATGGTTGAGTAACGACTAATTTTAAAGGTTTTTATTTATTTTCGAAACAAGATATCACTCTATTTTAGCACTTAGAGAGAGAGAGAGAGAGAGAGAGAGAGAGAGAGAGAGAGAGAGAGAGAGAGAGAGAGAGAGAGAGAGAGAGAGACAGATATACACAGACCACACAGACGTTGAAGTCCCTAATAGGCCGTCTGGTCTCCTAACAACAAGTAAACGAAAAGTAGATTCTAGGGCTTAAGACAAGGACAGTAAAACGGAGGACTCTCTCCCCACCCACCAATCCCTTTGACTTTTGGGTCGGCAAGAAACATAGTAAGACAAAGGACCAAAGCAGAGTCAAAAAAATGTCTACTGGGACATTTTTAGTAAAGAAGGAAACAGTACACTTTTTTGTATTTCAAATATACATATATTTTACATACACATACACTCACACATACATATACACACACCCATATACACGTAAGCACGCACACACCCGCACACATACACACTCACGCACACACACACACACACACAGTCACACACATATATATATATATATATATATATATATATATATATATATATATATATATATATATATATATATATATATATATATACTGTATATACAGTATAATATATATATACAGTTTATATATATATATATATATATATATATATATATATTATATACTTACTCTGAGAGTAGTCCAGGCTGCTCTCACAAACACCTCCTCCTCCTCCTATCTACTTCATTACACTTAACATGCACACCACACTTCTTCCTTCCACTAAACAATTATTCAAAGATGATGAACATAGGCCCAACCTCAAAGTTCCCGGGGGGGGGGGGGGGGACCATAAATGCCCCCACACCTGCCTGACCTTCCCCTGATAACCCCTCTAAATGCTCTGGTCTACGGCGTGTCACTCTTACTATCAACTTTTGCAATATTCGTGGCCTTACCTCTAATTTTCACTCAGACGAACACCATCTCTCCTCTTATAAACCTGATCTTCTTTTCCTCACCGAAACCCAGGTTTCTGAGAAAACTGCCAGCAGCCCCTTCTCTGTATCCTCCTACTTTTTCTATCCTAGTTTCAAAGACAAAGGCGGATGCTGTGCATATGTGCACAACAATCTCATTTGCTCTCATGCTCCCGATTTCGACTCTTCTGAATTATCAACTTTATGACTCAAACTATCCTGTCATTCTCATACAAAATATTTCTTTGCTGTCTATCTTTCCCCTAACTCTACAGACTTTCCCAAATGTTTTGACTATCTAAACTCTAAAGTGGAACACATTCTATCCATCTCTCCCTTCTCTGAAATCTCCATCTTAGATTTCAACGTTCACCACCGCCAATGGCTCTCCTCTCGCACTACTGACCAACCTGGTGAACAAGCCTACGTCTTTTTTATCATAAATGACCTAGAGCAGCTGGTGCAGCAACCCACCCATATCCCGAATCGCTTCGGAGATCGGCCCAACATTCTTGACTTATTTCTGACTTCTAACCCTTCTTCTTATACTGTCAATCTTTTCTCTCCTTAGGGCTTCTCCAACCAAAAAACTTATCTCCGTCACCTGTCCTATCTCTTCAGTACGGCCACCCAATCCTCCCAGCCGGCGGCGCTTGTGGCACTTTGGCACTGCCGACTTAGAGGCTCTCCGGCAGTACTTCTTTGATTTCCCATGGAATGACTTCTGCTTCCGTGGCCGAGGACCCGAGGAGAGTGCTGAACGCATTACCGAGGTAATCCTCTCGGGCATGGAAGCGTACATTCCAGTTTCTTTCTCTCAGTCTAATGCAAACAAATCTTGGTTTACTCACACTTGTTCTACTGCTGTCCACAACAATGAGGAAGCATTCAAACGGTACCGATGACTTAAAACTCAAGAATTTCATTCTTCCTATGTTTCTGCCTGGAATCAAGCCAAATCTGTTCTTCGACTTGCCAAGCACTCTTTCATCAATAATAAATGCACTGAACTATCCAACTCTAGCTCTTCCCAAGCTTTCTGGCATCTAGCCAAAAACCTCTCCAACATTTTTTCTTCCGCGTCTTTCCCTCCCCTTTTCCACTCTGATGGCACAACCATCACTAATTCCTCTGACAAAGCTGAACTCTTCGCTCAAACTTTTGCTAGAAACTCTACCTCGGATGATTCCGGTGCTATTCCTCCCTCTCCACTCCCCTCTCTTCTATTTATGCCTAATATTCTAATCTCTTCTAAAGATGTACTTTCTACCCTCTCTGGGCTTAATACTAGGAAGGCGTACGGTCCGGACGACGGTGTTCCTCCTGTTGTACTAAAAAACTGTGCTTCCGTGCTGACCCCCTGCCTAGGCAAACTCTTTTGTCTCTGTCTCTCCTCTAACGTCTTCCCTTATTACTGGAAGTTTACTCTCATTCAACCTGTCCCAAAGAAGACCTGCCAAACTCCGAAAATTGCTACGCTCACTTGTTAGGACACTTTTTTTTGCTATTGGCCTGAACGTTAACCTATGATAGGCACAATTTTCGGACAGGCCAAAAACTATCCTGTATACAAACTGAATATTGGTCATTCGTTCCCTAAGGTGTGTCATTTAGGTTCCCTAACGATAAATTTTTGCTCCCTAACGATAAATTTTTGCTGGCCGGTCCAGATTTGGCCAAACTAGCCTGTCCCGAAAAAAGGATATTTTCCAGGAGCCTGTCCGTCAACAGACAACAACTGGTTTTTATGTTCTATGAGTTACTTAAGTTATTTTAAGGGCAAACCTGGCAGAAATACCAAAATTACCAAAAATATGCAATAGGAGTAGAATGTTATGCTTAATAATAATAATAATAATAATAATAATAATAATAATTAAAGTTGCAAGCAACGTTGTGCGGGGTTCGAGCAGGGTTGCACGCAGGGTATTGTGTTGGATACAAGGGCTGTGCCACATATATCAAAATATCATGTATCTCATCGGGCATGGAGAAAGTACAGAAGGAATATAGTGTAGCCATTTTGGCTATGGCCACTTAGACCATTAAGGAGTGTGACCATTTTGGTTAAAGCTATTAATCCTGTACGAGTTGTTGTTGTTGTTGTTGTTCCCTAAGCTGCCTGGCCGAACAGCCACGATTCCCTGAGGAAGGCCATGGCCACGATCGGGCATTCCCACAGAGCTCTCATTGCGTGCAGATTGTGTTGTTGGCGTAAGTGGTTGTGTGAAATGCAGTTTTCTATTATGTGTTTAATGGTATGGGGTGCTGTGTTACATCCCGGGCAGGCATCGACAACGGAGTCATCCAGTCTCTTCTGATAGCTCAGGAGAGCTGGATGATGTCCGCATCTCAGCCTGGCCAGGTGGACTCTGTCCTCCCGAGGAAGGGAGGATTCGGAAGGATGGATTTCGGGAGGTCGTGCTTGCAGCTGCGTGTTGTCTGTGAGTGAGTGGATGGATCGGCGAGAGATATGAGTATGGATGTGCTTCTGGAAGGTGGTTTGGGATGGGAGAGAGGACAGTAATTGTGTGTGATACCGTGTGCTGTGTGTTGTTTTGACATTTCTTGGTGTCTGTGGGTGTGTTGCCATGTAGTTTAGTGGGTGGTCTTGGTTCGTGGAGGCTACTGCTAGGAATTGAGTGCCTCTCATGATCACTGATCTTATGTATTGTTTATATACTGTGGTGGTATTTTCTTTGTTGTGTCCAAATTTTGTGTGAGCAAGTGACCTGAGGGCATTAACACCTTACGAGCGGCCTATGCGGTTTATTTATGTGTACCGCCCAGCGGGGTGTTTTTAGCCAAAATAGGGCTGTTTACGTGATCATTTTCATGCCTAAATAAGACCCAGAACGTAAAACAAGTATCTATCCCTGAAAGGGCATAAACAGAGCTTTCGAATGACACCATAACGATCCTTGTATGATGGATAGTTTTCTTGCAATAACCGTGCAACGCGAGTGCAAAAAGCAGGTAATTCGGTACTTTCGGTACATAATTGAGTATGTAGCGAGTGAGAGAGGGAGGAGGGAGCTGAGATTTGTGTCAGTAGGTTCGCCGTGGTGGTCTGGAGCAGTCATACGCTCGCTAGTCTCCTGCCACCACTTGTCTCTCTCTCTCAGCCACATTACGTGCTGAAATTGCCACTCGAGTTATGTCGAGCGCCGCCACATAGTCCAGCTTTATTTAACTCGACTTATGTTGCTCGCCGCTAATTAAGGGTTAAGTCTGGGTGTCATTTCTTTTTAATGTTTGTGGTGTGCTGTTTGAATGTCATATGAGTATCATATGTTACTCCTAGGATTTTGTGTGTGTGTGTATGTGTTAGGGGTGTGTTGTTTATGGTGAGTTGAGGGATGTATTTGTGTTCTCCTGTCCAGCTTGTGAGCAGGATTGCGGTGGATTTGGCTGGGGTAGATTAAGTCTGTTTGTAGTGCACCAGCCATGTAGTGTGTTGAGATTGGGTTGAAGGAGATCTGTTGCTCTTTTTGGGTCATGGTGTCTGCATGTGAGTGTTATGTCATCTGCATAGGAGGCTAAGTTTATTTGGGGCGTATTGGGTGTAGTTATATCGTGCATGTACAGATTGAAGAGTGCGGGCGATAGGACGGATCCTTGTGGGACTCCATTTGGAAAGTTTCTGATTTTAGATGACTGACCGGCAAAAGATACGTGTGCACATCTGCCTGCTAGGAAGTTGGCCAGCCACCTTTTTGTGTTGTTGTGCATGTTTGTGTTGTAGATTTTGTTTGTTAGGTTGTGGCGGGGGATGGCATCGAAGGCTTTACTAATGTCGAGTGTGGCTAATAGTGATCTGTGTGGTGGTCTAGCTGAGTTGATGCCGTCAAGAGCTCTTTGTGTAAGGTCTGTGAGAAGAGTGTTTGTGGAGTGCAGTGGCCTAAAGCCATGTTGTGTTGGAGCTAGGGGTAGGTCGGGTGTAATTAGTTGTAACACTAGGCGTTCCATGACTTTGGAGGGGGAGCAAAGGAGTGTGATGGGGCGGTGCGAGGAGGGTAGCGTGGGGTCTTTGTTGGGTTTGGGGAATGTGGTGATGATACCATGCTTCCAAATGTCTGGTATTGTGTTGTGTGAATAGCTGTAGTTTGATATGTTAGTGAGTGCTTGTATGCCTTGTGGTCCCAGGTGTCTGAGGTGTATGTTGCTTATGTTGTCTAGGCCACAAGCGGGTGAGTGCTTGAGATTGTTGATGATATGCTTTGTCTGGTGATTGGTGAAGGGTGTATAGTCAGGGTCTGTGGGGAATTGTCTCTTACGTCGGATGACACGTCGGTCGTCTTTGTGAGGTTTTAGGTGACTGACATGTGAGAAGTGATTGATGAGAGTGTTTGCTTGTTGTTTACATGAAGGAGTAGAGTCTGTTGTTGTGATTGCAGCATGTGATTGTGTTGTGTTGCTGTTGGAAAGTGTGATGCTGTTTAGTGTTTTGTAGAGTTTTTTGGGGTTTGTTTTGTGATCAAGTGTTTGTAGGAAGTTATTCCAATTTAGTTTTTGTTGTTCTTGTATTTTGTTGTTAGTTTGGGTGTTGAGTGCTTGGATTTGTTGTGTGATGTCTTGTGTGTGGGGTGCTGGGGAGTGTTTCAGTATGTTGCGTTGTCTGATGAGGTTTTGAATTTCTGGTGTGAAGTTGGGGTTGTGTTTTCTGTTACCTCTTGGAATGTGTTTCTTGTCAGTGTTTTGGATAGTTTTATTGAGTATGTGTACAGCATTGTTGATGTTAGTGATGGGTGTACTGTTTAGAGTTGTGAAGTGTTGTTCTGTCTCATTTGTGAATGCTTCCCAGTTAGGTCTTTTATAATTGGTGTATGTGTGTTTGTGGTTAGCTGGGGTGAGTCTGGTTTTGGTGGTGATAATGATCGGGAGGTGGTCAGAGCCTAAGGTTCTGACCACCCTCCAGGATGTTGTGGGGGTGAGTTCTGGGGAGCAAAAGGTGATGTCTGGAGATGATGGGTTATAGAGGGCTTGGTGAAGAATATGGGTATGTTGATGGATGTCGTTAAGGATGATGAGGTTAACAGTTTGGTTTTGTAGTACCAGCCCTCTGTCTGTGCCGGGGTTGTCGACAAACCAGGCCGACGTCTTGGCGTTGAAGTCACCACCCAGGATGATGTGTGGGGTGTTTGTGATGTGTTGTAAGTGTGGTCTGTATTCATTTGGTACTGTAGGGGATGTATGTGTTTATGATGGTTATGTTGGAGTTGTTGCCAGTGCGTATTTTAATTGATTGTATTTCTGTTGTGTTATCATTTGGGGGGAGGAGGGATTTGGTTTGTACACTGGTAACTATGTATGATATTTCTTTGTGTACCAGGGTGATGAGTCCACCGCCTCCGCCAACAGCCCGGTCTTGTCTGATGGTGGTGAAACCATGAAATGTGGGTGTTTTTTGTGTTGTGCAGAGTTTTGTTTCTTGTAAGATGGCAATGTGTATGTTGTGTTGTTTGATGAAGTGTGAGAGTTTCTTTGTGTTGATGCCATCTATGTTCAATTGGAGAATGTTAATGTTATGTGCACGATGTATGTTGGGTGCTGCTGCACGAGGATGGGGTGGGGGTGAGGGAGGGGGTGGGGGTGAGGGAGGGGCTGGGGGATGGGATGGGTGAGGTGGGGGTGGGGATTGGGGAGCAGATGGGGGTTGGAATGGATTAGGATGGGGTGTGGTATGTTGAGTTGAGGATGTGAATGGTATGGGAAGGTTAGGTGGGTTAGGGAGGAGAGGTGGACAGGTTTTAGGGGGGGGAGTGGATGATATGGGAAGGTTTGGTGGGTTGGGGAGGAGAGGTGGGCGGGTTTTAGGCGAGGGATTTGACTGGGAGAGGGAGGGGCATGAGGAACAGGTCCAGGTGTTCATGTAGTGTTTCTTGGAGGCAAGTGTTGTGCAGGTGAAGTGGGTCCAGTTCCTGCATGAATTGCAGAGAACTGAACCATTAGTGTGACGACTCGAAGCGATGGGTTTTGAGCAAGTTGGACATATGTATGTGTAGGTGGGTCCTGGGTTGCTCTCAATGTCTCTGGCTAGAAGAAGTCTTCGAGAAATGACAGCCGGAGAGTCATTTCTCGGTGTAGGAAAAACTGTGTGATGTGTGTGTGGTGTGAGGTGTGGAAATTCCCGGCGCGACCGAAGCCGCTCCAAGGACTCCTGTACGAGTAGGCATAATTGCCCGAAATTGCCTTCATTCCCTGCTCATTTTCATGCATAAGCAAAAGCCAGAGCGTAATACAATTATGTATTCGTGAAAGTACGGTAATAGCTTTCAAATTACTCCTGAATCATCCCTGTACGACGTCTGGTTTTCTTGTAAGGATCTTGCAAACGAAGGGCAAAATTGCTAAAAATTACCAAATCCGATAGGCCTAGGCGAAATCGCTAATAATTACCAATTATTTTCTGTTTTCGCTATGTGTGACGCTGCACAAAAGTGAACTCTCTCTCACACAAACCTCAGTGTCGTGGCGGGGCCTGTAGGCTCTGGCTGACGTCCATCCGTGCTGCTTGCAAAAGCTGGCCTGGCTCACAGGCTACAAAATAGCCGGAAAATCGTCTCCGTCATATGAGGGGCCCCGCGGGAATTGGGTTAAGAAGTGTGGTTGTTTTGATTATTTGATAGGGTCACCATAAGGGTAATGGTGTGGCATTTGTTCTGTACAGAAGCTTGGCCTTTTTGGTTGGGGCTTCTTAGGAATGTGACCTTTTTCGTTAGCCATGGAGAAACTGCAGAGGTACAAATTATTATAAGCAACCTCATGTTAAAAATATTGTATTGATTGCATGCGTGTATGCCCCGACAGAGGATATACTTGAAAGAAAGAAAGAGGAGTTCTGGATGAATGTGGAGGCGTGCCTGGAGAAGTTTGACAAGAACGAAAGAATATTTCTGATTGGGGATATGAATGGTAAGGTGGGTGATAGGAAAGTTGAGGGAGTGGTGGGAGGGTGGGGGGTACCATCAGAGGTGAATGGGAATGGTAGTGCACTTGTGGACGTATGTGTTGGGAGGTGGCTGTGGATAGCCAACACCTTCTTCCGACACAGAATGATCCACAGGTACACGTGGAAACGGATGTTGACGATGAAGGATAAGACAGTGATGGAACGAAAGTCATTGATTGATTATGTATGTGTGGATGAACGAATGAAGAAATCTGTGATGGATGCTAGGGTGTATAGGGGTATTGGAGGGGGTCTGTCTGATCATTATGTAGTGGTAGCTAAGGTTAGGATACAAAAGAAGTGGGTGAGGAGAGCTGGAGGGAGGCGAGAGGTGGGTGGAATGATGAGCAGGGTGGAGAGGTTGCAGGAGGAGGAAGTCAGGGAGGAGTACAGGATCATATATATTGCCAGCAGGAGGCAAATAACCGAAAAAAACGCCTTCAAAATAGACGCGAACTAAAGGCTGGTTCACACATAGCCGAGTCGGTGCGCGAGTCCAACACGAATGATGAAATTTTGCTATTCAGCAATGACTCGTCGATACTCCTCAACACTCGTATAGACTCGTGCTACGCTCGTGTATACTCGACACACTTGTGGGTACTCGCCACGGGGTCCAAAAATGTCATGCATGCATGACATTTTTGGGTCCCGTGGCGAGTACCCATGAGTGTGGCCTACATACGTGTAGACTCGTGTACATACGTGTTAACTCGTGTTTGACTCTGAATAACTCTTTGTTATTCGTGTTAACTCGTGTTGACTCGTGTAAACCCGTGTAACACTCTTTGGTGATTCGTGCTTTTCGTCATCATTTCGACGTTGACGAAGCAACACGTGTCTACACACAACAACACGTATGTAACACACATGCAACACGTATCAACAAGAGTAGAAAGCACGAATGTGAGTGCCAAAATTTGGTGCCCCCATGATGCCAGAGTTTACACGATTCAAACACAAGTGAAAACACGAGTAAAGAAGAGTAAACACGATCCACTGAGAAAAAAACACGAGTGTAACACGAAAAAGCAAGTGTCATTTGAAATACCGTTACTTCAAAAATGTAGGAAGAATCAACGAGAGTTTACACGGATGTAACACGAGTCAACACGTGTGCAACAGAGATCCAACGAGAGTCAACGCGTTGTCTTTCGTGTTGATCCGTATAAAAATTGTGTTGATCCGTGTAACAATCGTGTTGACTCGTCCATACTTTTTGTTTACGTGCCCTGGAATGTGGCCATTATTTTTCAAATTTTTGACACTCGTGTTGGGTTCGTGTTACACTCGTTTTGACTCTCAGCTACTCGTACAGACTCTTGCATGAACACGTGTTGACTCGTATTGAATCGAGTTAACTCGTGTTACACTCTCCTTGACTCGGGAACAATTGCTACTCGCGGCCGACTCAGCCTCCAGCGACGGCGATAATCGACGAGTGTGACTCGTGTTGGACTCCCGCACCGACTCGGCTATGTGTGAACCAGCCTTTAACCACGGTGATCGACATATGTAAACATTACGGCGGCGGTGTCGGCGTCGGACACTGGTGATAATGTTCCTGTCTATTTTGAATGCCATTGGATACAATAATATGTTGAGGGGGGGCTTTGCCCCCATGACGTGTTGTCATCATCATATATATTGCCAGTAGGGGGCAAACAACCAAAACAATTGCCGCAAAGCCCTCCCCTCAACATATTATTGTATCCAATGGCAGTCAAAATAGACGGGAACATGGTGGCAAGCTTCCGTCGCCGCTCTACGCAGTGTAAACAATGGTGGCGGTATGCCCGAACTCTACATTCTACCCGGCTAGGCCTATATTATAGGCTACAATAAATAAGTAGGCTAGGCTATTTTTTCTATAGGCTATGCCTAGTCTAATATTACAATTTAAGGTAGAATTCAAGTTGACTACAGCAGGACTTACCCTTGACCAGGTATAGGCTATCCTAGTGTTTAATAGGCCTATACCCCTTTGAAAGGATATTAGCCTAGTCTAACCTAACAACCTTACCTAACCTATTATAGTAGGCTATTATGGGTGGGGGCTGCTGCCCCCACACCCCAATTTTTGGTGTATTTGTCTATTTTGTCTGTGAAGTGGGAATTTTTTCAATTTGTCGATAACGAAAATCCTCCATGCGGACTATAGCTTATGGAGAAAAATATGGCGAATCTATTGTTGCCTATTATCTCTAATAAATTGTTTCTCATAATGCTGCAGTAGTGTCGTTTAAAATACCAACCATATAATTGTGTGCCTTTAAAAATGACCTAAATTAGGCTATAGGCTACTGGAAGATTAGAAGAATCTTTAAGAAAGACTAGGTTAGGGTTATTGTCGTGCCAAAGCTAGATTATAGCCTAAATATAAAAGGAAGTGAATAAAATGAAATATGCCGATTTTTGTTTACGTTAAAATAGACGCGAAGTTAACCGCGACGATCGCCCTATGTAAACATGATGACCGTACACCCGGTAACTACATCCATCCCATTAAAAGTTACTGTGAGACACCAAATATGTTGAGGGGGTCTCTGCGGCTCTGCACCCCCACGTCGGCCCGTCACGTATTATGATGTACGGTAAGTCATCATCATCTGTGCTAATTCATAGGATCCCCAATTAAGGACAAAGTCAATCAACAGACGAAATAAGCTCCCAAATTACAATAACATAGCGGCCCGCCGTTTATGGGCGACTTTTTACACGTAATTTTAAATGTTACTTTCCTGCCCTGGTCTAGGCCTAATAGATTTTTCCAAAGAATCAAACTTAAATTAAAAGGAAGTAGCCTAGCCTACAGTTTATAGGAAGGCTATTCCAACATGCATTCCAGAACTTAGGCTAGCCTAGGCCTAGGCTATATGAAAATTTGTGGGTGGTCTGCCAAAAAAGAATCACTAGGCCTATTAGGCTATGGGTAGGCTAGTATGGGGTGCATTTTGAAAATTTTCTGAACTCTTAGGCCTAGGCTAGGCTAAATTAAAACTCACAAAATCTGAGTAAAACCAGCACTAGAATTTTGTCTTGTCTTGTCTTGGGGCAACCTCAGGCGAATACTCGCCCACTCCGGCCCTACCGTAGTCGCGGAGATCCTATGTCACAATTAAATTAGTTTATAGTTAAGGTTAAAATTCACCACCGTGTCACTTTCATTCTAGGTCATTCATAGAACCGTAACACTGTAAAGGCAACAACCCAATAGCAGGTCATCAGGTGGTGAACCAGAGACCTACAAACCACGGTACTAGGGCCAGAGCAATGTCTTGAAGCGAGGTGCCCTTATCAACCAACCCCAGACAATCCAGTAGGAGCTGTCGGAAGGAATCCATCTTTGAAGACAGAAAGGGACGCCCATCCACATGCTCAGTGACGGGACGAGGCGAGGCTTAAGAGGCATATGTAGGACGACCAGATGTAGGATGTGGAGGTGAAGAGGTACCGTACGACGATACATGGGATGCGGAGACTGCGGAGGGAAGAGCTTGTCAAAGTCATACGGTTCCTCAGGACCTCAACAATAACTGGGGGACGGCCGGTGCGGGCAATGGTCGATCGCCGTAGTTAATATAAGTTCGCGGTCGCGGAGATCCTATGTCACAATTAAATTAGTTTATAGTTAAGGTTAAAATTCACCACCGTGTCACTTTCATTCTAGGTCATTCATAGAACCGTAACACTGTAAAGGCAACAACCCAATAGCAGGTCATCAGGTGGTGAACCAGAGACCTACAAACCACGGTACTAGGGCCAGAGCAATGTCTTGAAGCGAGGTGCCCTTATCAACCAACCCCAGACAATCCAGTAGGAGCTGTCGGAAGGAATCCATCTTTGAAGCCAGAAAGGGACGCCCATCCACATGCTCAGTGACGGGACGAGGCGAGGCTTAGGAGGCATATGTAGAACGACCAGATGTAGGATGTGGAGGGGAAGGGGTACCGTACGACGATACATGGGATACGGAGACAGCGGAGGGAAGAGCTCGTCAAAGTCATACGGTTCCTCAGGACCTCAACAATAACCGGGGGACGGCCGGTGCGGGCAATGGTCGATCGCCGTAGTTAATATAAGTTCGCGTCAATTTTGACGGCGATTTTTGTTGTAGTTAGGCTAGGCCTAGGCTATTTGCCCCCTGCTGGCAATATATATGATGATGACAATATGTCATGGGGGGCGATTGACCCCCTCAACATATTGTATCCAACGATCTCTAACCTCTGTATCTCAAAAAGGGCTAGAGCAAATTGGCTGTAAATTTCCACATCTAGGCTATTCCTTGACAGATTTGCTCCCTCCAATTAATATTTATTAGCATAAATTCAGCCTAGTTTAGCCTATCAAACAAAAACTAACATTTGTTTAGCCTAGGCCTACATATAAAAAGAAAAAACCCACTCATACTGCAATTATAAGCATAAATATGAGTATCTAAGTTACAAAGCAAATGTTTTTGTATAGCCTAAAATAAACCATAAAATTGTCATCTTTCAACTGTTGAGGTCATAAATATAAAAAAATCTAATACATTAGGAAAAAATGCGTTAAGAGTTGTGTTAGCGGGTTTATCGTCCCCTTTATTTACGTAGTCGCACGCTCGCAGTTACATTCGCGTCTAATTTGACTGTGGTTATTTGCCCCTGCTGGTGATATAGATGATGATGACAATAAGTCATAGGGGGATAAAGCCCCTTCAACCCATTATTGTATCTCACGGCCAGGCGTTGGGTAAATTGTTTTGTTACCGGCCGGCGGATTGCGGGTGGCTTTACCAAGTTTACCCCAGCAGTTAAATTAGAAGCGAATGTAGGCCTAACTGCGAGCGTGCGACTAGGCTATATAAACAAAGCTCTTGGTATGCCCACAACTACAACTCTTACCAAAACTGCAATTAGCCTATTTTTTTTTGTTTTTTTCAGTCTAGGCTAAAAATTGGTGAGGCTAGGCTAAATTATTTAGCTGCAATTAGCCTAGCCTATTTTTGTTTGTTCTTTCAGTCTAGGCTAAATTGTGGTAGGCTAGGTTAAATTCTTTAACATGTGTACTATAGTGTAGGCCTGTGCTTTCCAATAGAAGTAAAAATATGTAGCATAGCCTATTGCAATTTTACTAAAACCCAAGCCTACCTGAATATAGCCCTATGCAGAGCTCAAAAGCAAAAAAAAAAAAAAAATATGTTGAGCAGTGAAATAAAATTAAGCTAGGCCTAGGCCTGGTTTCTAATAGGCCTAATAACCTAATGAAGTATACTATAGCCTAACCTAATTTAAGTTATTTCACAAAATACTAATAGGCCTACCCAGCCCTCCTCATGCATTATTTTCCAGTGTAAAATAAGTTTGTGATACACTACGAAAGATTATTCAACATGGAATTTGAATGGAATAGAGAAGCTTAGCAACGAAGAGCCAATACTCCCCCCTCCCTGTGATTGTGCCAGCTTTTGTAAGCAGTGCAATAACTTAATGAAGGACAGAAAAGCTGCAGGATGCTCTGGCATTCTAGCCGAGATGATTAAGGCCTCAGGTGAGAAAGGAGTAGGTGTGTTCAATGAGCTAATTAACTTTATCATCAGAGAGGAAGTAATCTCTGATGAATGGCACAAAAGTATATTATATACTGTATACGAGCAAAGGGGACTCATTGGATAGGGAAAATTATAGGGGCCTGAAAATACTTGATCAAGTCATGAAGGTCTGTGAGAAAGTCTTTGAATGTATGATATTGACGATATGCAGTTTGGTTTCATGCTAGGACACGGCACAATCCAAGTCATGAAGGTATTTGTGTGATAATGAAGATGTATGAGGACTCACAAACGGCAGTGAGGGTGAAAGATGTACCAGTACTGAGTGATGAGTTTTCAGTTCGCGTCGGAGTCCACCAGGGCTCTGTGTTAATGAAGCCCTTTCCTCTTTTTTTTTATGGTTCTGGAGGCACTATCTGGTGATTTCAGAGTTGGGCTCCCCTGGGAACTGCTATAAGGGTCCTGAAAATGCTTGACTAAGTCATGAAGGTCTGTGAGAGAGTCTTAGAAGGTATGATAAGGGAAAGATACTGTATGTACTGTATGTACTTAAAAGATAGGGATCTGATGTTGTGTTTGCAGACCGGGAGAAGGCCTTTGATAAGGTGGCCAGAGAAGTTGTGCAGTAGGCTAGGAGAAAACTTGGCGTTGAGGAGTGGCTGGTGCGTGTGATAATGAAGATGTACGAGGACTCACGAACGGTAGTGAGGGTGAAAGGTGTACAGCTGAGTGAGGGACATATACAGTACTTCTTGTTGAGGATATAGGGTAGTGAAGCTGTGAAGCTTATGTCACCCTATCCGGGCGGAAAGGACCCCAGGGTGGAGAGGTTTCACAGGGAGGACGGGGACATCGTAGATTTCAGGGGAGGGCACCCATGCCCCGCAGTCGACGGATACGCCCCGCCAACCTCAGGAACTTCTTCGTTAGCAGGAGGACCTTGGATTGACATATACAGTACGGTACTAGATATTTGGTAAGGGTTAGCTTTATATCCCATGTACTGGTTACTAGGGACATATACTAGGTGTTAGGTGGAGGTTAGTTTTGTGTCCAAAGTACTGGGTACTAGGGACATATACTAGATGTTACGTGAGGGTACTGAGTGATGAGTTTTCAGTTCGCGTCGGAGTCCCACAGGGAAGTATGTTAATTAAGCCCTCTCCTCTTTTTTATGGTTCTGGAGGCACTATCTAGTGATTTCAGAGTTAGGCTCCCCTTGCAACTGCTATAAGAGGCCTGAAAATGCTTGGCCAAGTCATGAAGGTCTGTGAGTGTGAGAGAGTCTTTGAAGGTATGATAACTTCATAGTCAGGCAGCTGCAGGAAAGATATCTAAGAGGTGTTTTTCCGGTCCCGTCTCAAGACCACCGTCGCAAGATCTACCCGAAAAACTGTTTTTCTGGTCCCGTCGCAAGCCCACCTTTAGCAAGCGAGACACCAATATTCTCTTGCGACGGCAAAAGAGCTCCGGAGCTGGGTTGACGGCAAGCTGAAACATCTCACTCAACTTTCTGTTTCTCCATTCTAATTTATTTCGGTATATTTGTTTATCCAAACATTATGTTATAATTTACTTGCCTATTATTAGGAAGTAGAGTAATAAAAGCCCACAGTAACGTATATCCAATTGTTGATAATAAATTAATGTGGGACAGTACGCTTGGCTAAATTTTGTCCACGAAACGACAACAAACCCCAGCTTTGACTAGGCCTAGGCTATGCTATTTACCAACTGTTTTTTCATATCAGAAGTGCATTTATATAATCCTTATGATAATTAAATTGGCGGTGAATGTTATTCCGATGAAATGGAAGTTGTATAGCCTAGCCTATATATTTGTAAGATGTGTGCTGGCTTGGAGCAAGCCTGTGTTGTTTTTCCTGTCCTGTGATGATCTTGCGACGGCTCGGTTGAGACGGTGGTCTTGCGACGGGCCCGGAAAATCACGTCGCTACTGAAAGTAAGAAGTTGTGCAGTAGGCTAGGAGAAAATTTGGCGTAGAGGAGTGGCTGGTGCGTGTGATAATGAAGATGTATGAAGACTCACGAACGGTAGTGAGGGTGAATGGTGTACTGAGTGAGGGACATATGCTAGGTGAAGGTTAGTTTTGTATCCCACGTACTGGGTACTAGGGACATATACTAGGTGTTATATAAGGGTTAGTATTGTATCTCAAATACTAGGTACTAGGGACATATACTAGGTGTTATGTGAGGGTTAGCTTGGTATCCCACGTACTGGGTACTAGGGCCATATACTAGGTGTTACGTGAGGGTTAGTTTTGTATCCAACGTACTGGGCCTAGGGGGCGGCAGCCTCCACCCATAATACTAGGATAGGTTAGGTAAGGTTGTTAGGTTAGGCTAATGGGGATGGATGTAGTTTCCGAGTGTACGGTCGTCATGTTTACATTTGTCGATCGCCGTTGTTAACCTGCCCTTCCCTACCTATCATGTGTTGATTGGTTGTCCATCTTGATCTAATTCTTCAGGCCAGCCCTATTAGAGTATTTTGGGGGAACTCAGTGGTGTGGTTAAACTATTTTTAATATATATTTGTTTAAATATGTAAGATATGCAATAAATTATGTAAAATATATTGCTTTTACTTTATACCTATACATATAATTGTCATTATTAAGGAAATTCCATTGACTATTTACATCGCTAGGCCTAGCTTCCTTATTTCTATTAATTTCCTCCAGTTCACAATGAAACCTATTGCTAATTTCCTTGTTCTTCAGCAGCCGCGGCGGTGTCGGCGTTGGACGCCTGGGATAATGTTCCTGTCTATTTTGAATGCCATTCGATACAATAATATGTTGAAAGCCCCCCCCTCACCCCCCCATGACATGTTATCATCATCTATATTGCCAGTAGGGGGCAAACAACCAAAAAAAATTCCGCAAAGCCCTTCCCTCAACATATTATTGTATCCAATGGCAGTCAAAATAGACGGGAACATGATCGCAAGCGTCCACCGCCGCCGCCGCCGTCATGTTTACATGGTCGATCGCCGCAGTTTGGTTAGGCCTATTTTCCCCCCTCAACATATTATTGTATCCAATGGCATTCAAAATGGACGGGAACATGATGGCAAGCTTTCGTCGCCGCTCCACCGCCGTGTTTACATGTGTCGATCGCCGTGGTTAAGTTCGCGTCTATTTTGACGGCGATTTTTTTCGGTTAGGCCTATTTGCCCCCTGCTGGCAATATATAAGATGATGACAATATGTCATGAGGGGGGGGGGGGGCCTCAACAATGACCTCTACCCTCTGTATATCAAATAGGGCTAGAGCAAATTGGCTGCAAATTTCCACATCTAGGCTATTCCTTGACTGACTCTTCCCAAATGGTCGACATATAATAATTCACATATTAGCTTGATCACTCTAGGCCTAGTTGTTTTTTAGTTACAGAGGTTATAGCCTAGGTCATGATTTCTTGCCTACTTACAGCGAATAGACTAGGCCTATTGTAGATTGGTAAAATATTTGCTTAATAGGCCTAGGCTGTGCAATTGTCTCGATTTGACTAATTTTACCTAATTAGGCCTAAAGCAGCCTCAGTCTATTCCCAAACCCCAAACAGTATCCCATGTTAAGCCCTAGGCTAGGCCTAGGCCTAATCCCACTCTCAATCAAAATTCGAACTGATAAATTGGTACCTACCGGTAGCGCTGCCTAGGCTAGGCCTATATTTTTCTTGAATAGATATAGAAAATGGTTTAAAGGAAAGAGCATCCTATATTATGTTCAAATAATATGTAATAGCACTGTGTATGGTTGTATTACATTTAAATAGTGATAGATGTGTATATTAATGGGATAAATACTCCGAAGTTCGCATACGTTCAGAAAATTTTGTGCAACACTGTTGCCAGCTACTAATCAATCCCATTATCATTTTATCATAATGGATTTTTACTCATTTGCATAATTTCAAATACCTAGGACATTAATATAATATTTTCCTATCTTTTTTGTAGTGATATGTGTCTGATTTAGTGGTATATTGGTGTCTGTCTAGGGTTATAATGCATTGTGAAAGTTACCTCTGCATCTCTGACTTGGCTTAAGTGCCCCTGCTTTCTTTGAGTACTACACGGCAAGAGAAGCTTTCGGTTCTGTCTCAGAGTGTCAATTACTGTTCAAGGTAAACACAACTGCTAAATTCGACCTCATGTTCAAATAATATGTAATAGCATTATCTATGGTTGTATTAGACAACAATCGTGATAGGTTTCTATTTTATGTGGATAAATAGTATTAAGCTGAATAAACTAAATACCGAAAGTTCACTAGAGTGGTAGTTGATACATATGAGGGAGGACGAAGATAGGATGGAAGGGCTAGGCAGTGTTGCCAGTTGTATAGCTAGATATTACCGCTAGATGTAGAGCTATTTACTTCAATTTAGCAGCCATTTTTTCATATCTAGAGAGATTTACTAGGGATAATTTAAAAATGTCAGACATTCTAGTCATATTACATTGTAAAATTTGAAAACAAACAAACCAAAACTCTTTAGAAATTGCAGCATTATTCTAACATTGTTTGACTATGTAGCAACATGCTAGCGACTTTTGAGAAAGGATCTAGCGGTATTTTGTGGAGACACACTGGGTGGTGGTTGCAGTGGTGCCAGTTGTAAAGCTACATATTACCGCTAAATGTAGAGCTATTTACTTCAATCTAGCAGCCATTTCTTTTATATCTAGAGACATTTACTAGGGATAATTTGAAAATTTCAGACATTCTAGTCATACTACATTGTAAAATTTGCAAAACAAACAAACCAAAACTCTTTAGAAATTGCAGCATTATCCTAACATTGTTTGGCTATGTAGCAACATGCTAGCGACTTTTGAGAAAGGATCTAGCGGTATTTCGTGGTAACACTTTAGGAGGGTTAAAATACGAGTCACACGGGCAATTGCCAAAACTTTAAAGGTCCATATCATTATTATTAAACTAAGCATTTGGCAAAGGGAGGAATTGTTAAAAACCTTAGCCAATACTCTGTCATTCACCAAAAATAAATTTGAATTTATCATTATTATTTGGTAGGGTAGGTATGTATAGGTAGGTTGGCTAAATAATTACTGGAATTCGTAGGGACTCGAACGGTTTTGAGAGATTTCAATAAAAAAACAAAAGTTAGGACTGAATAATAAAGAGATTATGTTATTAAGCAAAACTGGGGGATGCGTGGAAGCCTATAGACTGTAGACGGTAAACTTTGTGTGTGGTAGCGAATTCGGTTTTAAAGTAATTTAAGAATAGACAGTTTTCAATGCTGCGGCCAAACTATTCCACCCATTTATATTTTTTTGGTATCAAAACGTTCGGAATCGCGAGCCTCACCCAACTACGCAAGCATGGCTCTGATCATCGGCGTAGTTTTCAAGATGTGGAATTTTAAGTGGAATTCGAGGTTTTTTAAAGATTGCCGGAAAAAAAACCCACGTGCAAAAGCAAAACCTTCTCTATAAAATTTGCGGAGCATTAGTAGGGGAGTGCGTATGCCAAAGCCCAGTCGTTTCCTGTGAGTGGGAGAGACGGTATTTAGGCGTCAAGTTTTTCGGGAAATCGGCTGCCACGGACCTGTTTGGCCACCATGCCGGATGTTTAGCATATCAAAAGTTGCCCAATACAAAAAGGCACCTCTTGTGAAAGTTTGATCCCGATCCAAAAAGCGGTTCTGGAGTTATTGCGTCGAAACCGGCGCGTAAGAAACATTTGGATGAAATTCCAGGTTTAATGATTACAATAGGGGTTCCCCGTAGGGGACGAACCCCTAATAATAATATTTATTCAGTTAGCAATTTATTCCAAATATTGCATCCATTTTATAACTGAAAAAAATGGAAGTGGTAAAGCCAAATATAACATACGTGGCACCAGATTCGCTATATTTTGGTATGTTGGCATACAACAATACAATAATGAGTAGTGACAGGGGGTTAGGGGGAAGTGGGGATAGGACAAGAAAAGTTGGATGAAGTGAATTGTAGCAGGAGAAAAAGGTTTCCAGGCTTGACTGGAACTGCCTGAGGGTTTTTCTGGTTTTAGCTGCTGAAGAGACTGGCCAGGGCGAGGTCGACAGGGGCGCGTTCGGGGAGGCTCCTCGCTGGCACGGGTATCATCTGCCATGTCTGGTCGGGGGCGTGTGAGGCTGGGGTGATGGTGGTGAAGGTGATGGGTGGTGGTGGTGGTGGTGAGTTTTTATTTCCTTGGGAGGTCTGGGAAGCCGCGTTTTAGAGCTTCCTCCACTGTTACCATGCAGGTCACGTAGTTGGTCTTGGGGTCCTTCGTGTGGAAGTAGCAGTTGCAGCCGTCTCTTTTCCAATTCTCCATACAGTAGGACAGGAATCCGTGGAACTCAGGTATTATGCAGTCCTTGTAGGCATAGCTCATGGACATGTTGAAGTCTGTTTCGAGGTGTGGATAACAGATGTCCATGAACAGTTGCTGAGGAGTTTTTGGAGTTTTTGCTGACTGTGGTGTTGGTGGCTGGGGCTCGGAAGTTGCAGCTGGTATTGTCTCCTTTGCTACTGCTGGTGTTTTCTTCTGCTTCTTCATTTTTTTGGCTTTGGGGCTTGCAATCTCAATGGTGGGCATGGAGGCTGCTTCTGCATGTTCTGCTAACTCAGGTGGTGGTGTAGTGGTTGCAGTCATAGCCGTGATTACTGAAGGTGGTGGTGGTGGTGGGAGGGCTTCCTCGACCTCCATAGGTGGTGCTGGAGTCTTGTCCTCTTCAGGGTTGCATTCTCCAGTGAAAAGGTCGATGAAGGGAGTCAGAGTCAGGACCTTCGGCTTGGTGGGTGCTGGTGGTGATGGTGCAGGCCCCTCTGAAGGTGGTGGTGGGCAGTTTTTCCTATTCAGAGGGCGAGGCAGGAGAAGTTTTGGAGCCGGTGTGTTCCTCTGCCTCGGTGTTCTCTGGTGGCTCCCTGGAAGGTTGGCTGGGATGAATATTACAGGGAGGTTGTTCTCCTTCAGGAGGGCGGGCAGAATCTGCTGCAGGAGGGAGGTGTCGTCTCCAGCCAGAGCCATAGCCGTCCTAATAACCACATCTATGATGGAAAAAGATGTGGTATTGGATTTTGGGCTCGACCTGGTGGGTCTCCTGCTGGTTGACTCCTTCTGCCCCTCCTTCAGGAGGTCCCTGGCGTGAGTGGAGCCCTTGACAGCGGCGCCCTTTGGTCCCGTCACCTGTCTGGCTTCAGGACCTCTGGGAGCAGCCACTGCCACAAATTCCACCCTTTCTCCATCACCAAGGGAGGGCACAGCCTTAAGGGGGTTGTTTTTCTTGATGGCGCCCTTGTGGGTGAAGATGTCCTTGGTGCCGTCGTCAGGGGTGATGAAGCCGTACCCCTTCTTCACATTGAACCAATTTACAAGTCCAGCAAGGATGGGAGTTGCTGAACTCATGGTGAATGGTTGGTTGTGAGAGAGAGAGGTGAGGTAGGTGTGCTCAGGATGGGAGCTCAGAGCTGAATGCATGTGTGGGATGTATGTTGGCATGTTGAGCTTCATTATTTTAAAGATGACTTGGAGGGGGGCGGAGCTTAGAAACGGCAGCACCAAGTCTATTTTCTCATCAACCATAATAGCTACCCGAGTTTTGAAGAGCTCTACAGAATGCCGTCCAAAAGTTCTATCGATTAACGAAGACCAGAACTCTCAACATTCCATATTAATGGAGATATTAATTATTAAAGCTCGATGCTATTGGTAACACATTCCTACAATAGACCTCCATCTGATCTGGTAACACTGGTCAGATTTGAGGTGCCAAGTCTTCCTAATACCTATTCCATTAATTGCAGCCCCTATTGAAAACGTTTGATACCTTTATCTATTACGAAATGCATTATATACTTGATTAATTATACTGGTGGTGCTGAAAATAGGTTATATAATCCTTTTAGCTTCGAAATTCACCCGCTATAGGTTATAGTTTTCAGATACCGCCATGATTTCCCAATACATCATCGTAAAATATCCACCATTTCGCATTTCCTAACAAATCGCTTTGGAAAGCGAGCCATAGATGTATCATAATATTGTCTAAGCATATATATCAGAATGAGGCGATATATAACCGAGGAACTATCAAAATGAATGGTGATACGTGCGAATTGTCTGCGCACTTTTAATTTATTCTACCCTTCGTAACATAGAAAATGTAATAGGGGCATATGCATATAAGAAAATGTACATTAATACACAGACTATAGTATTTTCTTAACTCGTGTTACTGTGTATAGAGGACTACATTATTTATTTTAGATGTCATTAATTAACACATTAACATTATCATCAGATAGTACAAATAAATTAAGCCTTAAATGTTATGAAATAGTTAATGGTTTAGGTGCATAAGGTAGAGGCTAGAGCCAAAGGATAATTAGTAGGCTATATATACGATATGTGTTAGTGAGTTGGGCCTAGGTCTGACTCTATAGGCTACTTAGGCCTTATAATTAGGGTTGAGTGTGAGGGGGAACTGCCTTGTGTTAGCCAATTAGCTTTCTGTAGCCCAGATTTGGCCAAACTAGCCTGTCCCGAAAAAATAATATTTTCCAGTTAGCTTGTCCGTCAACAGGCATCAACTGGTTTTTATGTTCTATGAGTTACTTAAGTTATTTTAAGGGCAAACCTGGCAGAAATAGGGCTAGCATTACTAAAAATATGCAATAGGAGTAGAATGTTATGCTTCGTATATAATATTATAATATAAATCGGAAAATAAAATGGAATTTTTCATGTTTTTCTTTTATTTGATCTTCCTATAGTTTTTACAATTTCTTCTCTCCTAAATTTTTGTGGGTGAAAGATCGTTTCATAACCCAATCGAGGAGCCGAATACGGTCTCGTGTGTGCCTGTGTTGGGCTGACCGGCCAGATTTGGCCAAACTAGCCTGTCCCGAAAAAAGGATATTTTCCAGCTAGCCTGTCCGTCAACAGGCATCAACTGGTTTTTATGTTCTATGAGTTACTTACTGTAAGTTATTTTAAGGGCAAACCTGGCAGAAATAGGGCTAGCATTACCAAAAATATGCAATAGGAGTAGAATGTTATTAATAATAATAATAATAATAATAATAATAATTATAATATTTATTCAGTTAGCAATTTATTCCAAATATTGCATCCATTGTTATAATAACTGAACAAAATGGAAGTGGTAAAGCCAAATATAACATACGTGGCACCAACATCGCTATATTCTGAGCTTCATTATTTTACGAGAGCAATTGGTTCCCAAAACTTCTATAAGACGACTTGGAGGGGGGCGAAGCTTAGAAAATGCAGCACCAAAATACATTCAGTCTATTTTCTCATCAACCATAATAGCTACCCGAGTTTTGAAGAGTTCTACAGAATGCCGTCCAAAAGTTCTATCGATTAACGAAGACCAGAACTCTCAACATTCCATATTAATGGAGATATTAATTATTAAAGCTCGATGCTATTGGTAACACATTCCTACAATAGACCTCCATCTGATCTGGTAACACTGGTCAGATTTGAGGTGCCAAGTCTTCCTAATACCTATTCCATTAATTGCAGTCCCTATTGAAAACGTTTGATACCTTTATCTATTACGAAATACATTATATACTTGATTAATTATACTGGTTGTGCTGAAATTAGGTTATATAATCCTTTTAGCTTCGAAATCCACCCGCTATAAGTTATAGTTTTCAAATACCGCCATGATTTCCCAATACATCACCGTAAAATATCCACCATTTCGCATTTCCTAACAAATCGCTTTGGAAAGCGAGCCATAGATGTATCATAATATTATCTAAGCATATATATCAGAATGAGGCGATATATAACCGAGAAACTATCAAAATGATTGGTGATACGTGCGAATTGTCTGCGCACTTTTAATTTAGTCTACCGTTCTTAACATAGAATATGTAATAGGTTCATATGCATATAAGAAAATGTACATTAATACACAGACTATAGTATTTTCTTAACTCGTGTTACTGTGTAACTACATTATTTATACATTATACTACATTATTTATTTTAGATGTCATTAATTAACACATTAACATTATCAGATAGTACAAATATAATAAGCATCAAATGTTATGAAATAGTTAATGATTTAGGTGCATAAGGTAGAGGCTAGAGCCAAAGGATAATTAGTAGGCTATATATACGATATGTGTTAGTGAGTTGGGCCTAGGTCTGACTCTATAGGCTACTTAGGCCTTATAATTAGGGTTGAGTGTGAGGGGGAACTGCCTTGTGTTAGCCAATTAGCTTTCTGTAGACTCCTATTTTCTTTTATTCTTATGTATGAAGGTTATTTATATATTTTGGTATATATTAATTACTTTTATTGTAGTCGATATGTTATGATGCGATAATGTTAATGAATATTTATATAAGTACAGTCGTGGTTAGGGCTACATGAACACCTCTTAAATTATACAAAAATACCAAGACTGCGAGCATTAACTAAGGTATATATTTTCTATTAAATTGAATTCCTTAGCAACGGATTTCTAGATAATTTATGGAAAATATGTATATCTATATTTAGCGGAAGAGTATAAGAGGTTAGTAGACACCAGTATCATCATTCGAGAAGAAGACACTGAGGCCGACCGTGAGCTCCAGCGGAAGTATACAGATTTGGGACAGTGTGACTCTGAAGTTGAGGCTCTATTCGCTCCCGAAGAGATGACGGCAGTACTCAAGATATTGGTTGAAGACTTTGATATGGCGACTGGGGGAGAAGAAATTGTAAAAACTAGGAAGGACAAATAAAAGAAAAACATGAACAATTCAATTTTATTTTCCGATTCATAATAATAATAATAATAATAATAATAATAATTATATAAATAAAAACTGTCTAGAATTTATATTTTATTATATCCTTTTTGGGGGTTATATATTGGTTGTTTGCTATCTAGTCACTTACAGTATATCCTCCACTTTCTTAACTTTTGAATCGAGTGACCTAAATCTTACTAAAAAATTCAGGTTAGTAAGGCACATAAGGCACTATATGAATAGCCTCTTCTCTTACTAAGAAATTCAGGTTAGTAAGGCACTCTTATAATTACCTCTCCATAATTAGTGTTCTGCCCATAGCTAACTCAAAGACAACTGCAGAGGTACTCCTAAAAGGTAATTTTAATGTATCTGTGACATAAATACACCATTTGATAGCTTTAGTGTCAATCTGGAAAAAACCTGGCCTGCTTTAGGTATATATATATAGGACATTGTGAATAGAACCTTCTTAGGGAACGTTATCTTGCAACAGGCTTGTCCGAGATACTAATGTTAGGGAACATTGTGATGACTAGTACATATTTCAGTTATCTGAAGATATAACAGCTTGAGATTGTACGTAGTTTCTACAAAGGGTATTTTGCAATGATTAACCTAAAAATATATTTGGAATAATCATTAGAAAGTGAGGTTCTTGGTGGGGTGAGGTTAGATTAGGTTCAAACACGCACAGGAAGATAATTTTTGTTTGGCTGTGTCAGTGTTCACCAACATAATTTTACTTAGGTTAACTAAATTGAATAGGTTACTAATAAATGATATCACACAAATATTCTCACAAAAGTATTGGCCAAAAATCAAAACTAGCCAAGTATTTTAGTTCAATATGAGAAAATACCCTTGTATACCCAAAATAGTTATATTTAACAGAGAAATACAGTTATGAAGGGTCAAATCATGATTTCCCAAACAGGCCAGTTCCCTACGAATATTAAAATATTCCATTAGATGTCCATTTCCAGACATAGTGCTTTTATTATTATTATTATTATTATATGAGATGCCGAAGTCTCCAACCAGGGTGCAGAAACACCATCAAGATCAATCCACACAAAACACCCGGAGGCACTGGAGAGAGACTATGGCAACTTAGGAAAAAATAAAAACATACACTGTATACTGTACTGTACATAAACACATATTAAACACAGATAACATATTATGCAGTGGAGGATATCAAGCTTAAATATAATACAATCAAATAGAATAAAATAAGTTTAAAAATTAGAATTAATGCTGCAAAAAAGCATTAACTCTAGACTTAAAAATGGAGATATTAGCTGAATTGACTAGCTCATTTGGCAACTTATTCCACAAGTCAACCATGGCCGGCACAAAACACCGTGAAAACTGTGTAGTAGAAAAATTAACACGGCTCATGGCAAGATAATTAAGATTGCTTGTGAATCTAGTTGCACGAGCCCGGACATAGGGCCCAGGCAGAACCCCATGTAAGGGATGCTGAGGGTTGTTAAAAACTTTAAATAAAAGACTAAGGGCACCAACTTTACGTCGATGACACAGATCAAGAGACAAATTAGGTAGAATAAAACTGATGGAATTTAGCGACGTGTCAAGCAACTTTTACGACTATGCAGTTGAAAAGAACTCTGAAAGTAGCTTGTACCATGTTATTTTCGTGAAGCTAAGAGTATAAGCAGTACCGGAATAAAGCCAGCAAAAATCACCCATGACAAATGTGCTGTCCCGGTTCCGGAGTGGATAAGTCTATTATAACTAGATACAAGCTACGGACAGAACCCCGCTCATTGTTGCCTATGGCGTCTGAAAAAAAGTGAGCGGGCATGATTGCATGGAAGCTTTTGATATATTATGGAATTTTATTACAGAAATGAATTTTGCAGTTCATGTTACCCCTTGTATCAGATTTGAAGGTTCGAACACTATCAGAAAATTGAATTATATGGGATTGGAAATATCGCATATTTAATTTAGCCTGCCATACAATAATCGTTTTCTCTAACGACGCAATATAGAAAACGTCATTGCAGGAGTCTGGGCTACCTAATTATATAATCACTATGGACCACCCTGCAACGTCTAGAGCTACGCTTCTCCTGTGTGCTTCGCCCTTCTGCCTTGTGTTTTTTTTAGAAATAAAAACTGTCTAGAATTTATATTTTATTATACCCTTTTTGGGTGTTATAAATTGGTTGTTTGCTATCTAGTCACCTACAGTATATCCTCCACTTTCTTAACTTTAGGATCGAGTGACCTACTGTAAATCTTACTAAAATATTCAGGTTAGTAAGGCACATAAGGCACTATATGAATAGCTTATTCTCTTACTAAGAAATTCAGGTTAGTAAGGCACTCTTATAATTACCTCTCCACAATTAGTTTTCTGCCCACAGCTAACTCAAAGACAACTGCAGAGGTACTCTTAAAATGTAATTTTAATGTATCTGTGACAACACAAATACACCATTTGATAGCTTTAGTGTCAATCTGGAAAAAACCTGGCCTGCTTTAGGTCTATAGGGAACATTTCTTGACTCAGGTCAGTCAGTACCTGGCATTCGGACAGGACAGTTTCCTAGGGAACATTATCTTGCAACTTGCCTGTCCGAAATACTAATATTAGGGAACATTGTGAATAGAACATTCTTAGGGAACGTTATCTTGCAACAGGCCTGTCCGAGATACTAATGTTAGGGAACATTGTGATGACTAGTACATATTTCAGTTATCTGAAGATATAGCAGCTTGAGATTGTACGTAGTTTCTACAAAGGGCATTTTGCAATGGTTAACCTAAAAATATGTTTGGAATAATCATTAGAAAGTGGGGTTCTTGGTGAGGTGAGGTTAGGTTAGGTTCAAACACGTCACAGGAAGATAATTTTTTTTTGGCTGTGTCAGTGTCCACCAACATAATTATACTTAGGTTAACTAAATTGAATAGGTTACTAATAAATTATATCACACAAATATTTTCACAAAAGTATTGGTCAAAAATCAAAACTAGCCAAGTATTTGAGTTCAATATGAGAAAATACCCTTGTATACCCAAAATAGTTATATTTAACAGAGAAATACAGTTGTGAAGGGTCAAAACATGATTTCCCAAAACAGGCCAGTTCCCTACGAATATTAAAATATTCCTTTAGATGTCCATTTCCAGACATAGTGCTTTTACGACTATGCAGTTGAAAAGAACTCTGAAAGTAGCTTATACCATGTTATTTTCGTGAAGCTAAGAGTATAACAGTACCGGAATATAGCCAACAAAAATCACCCATGACAAATGTGCTGTCCCGGTTCCGGAGTGGATAAGTCTATTATAACTAGATACAAGCTACGGACAGAACCCCGCTCATTGTTGCCTATGGCGTCTGAAAAAAAAGTGAGCGGGCATGATTGCATGGAAGCTTTTGATATATTATGGAATTTTATTAAAGAAATGAATTTTGCAGTTCATTTTACCCCTTGTATCAGATTTGCAGGTTCGAACACTATCAGAAAATTGAGTTATATGGATTGTTCATTTTCTTCCCTATGCAGTGGTGACTTTCAGTGGCCACTCAGTTTGTGTTGAATCACTATTTGTACCAAAAAAAAAACATTTATAATGAAACTGCCTCAAGGAAACTTGGGGGAAATGTAGTATATGGATCGACACACAACATATCCTATAATCAAGTTAAAAAGACCAATTTGAAGATGTTTTATGACTTCCCCAATATTTGGTGACTTGAGGCAATATCTCGGGGGCCAGACGGTCTTGTTGACCTAGTATACCCTTCATACATCCCGACCTCCCCGGGTCCCTTTTTACGCTAGAGATGATTGCTAGCGCAGCTGATAGAGCCAGGGTGTCCACATATTCACCCCTGTTTTTGGTGTCCTACGTCATTGGGAAGTGGGTTAAAAAATGGACGCAAGTTGGGCTCAGTAGGCAATCTGACACTACAATTCTCCCTAAGAATTTTCAAACCCCCATATGAACCCCTAGGAGGTGTTGAAACAGGAAATGGAGTTTTCGGACCACCTGAGTAGGCAAAGATCTATACCCATGCAAAAGCTGAACAAGCCAGCTCAATTATTTGCCTAAGACGAATTGTCCTGTCTTGTAGAAGGGTGACCGCTCTCAACCCTCCTACTATTATTCAATTGCTCTCATCTCTTGTATCTCTAAATTTTTTAAAGCTATTCTTGCTCTCAAATTTCTTAAGCATTTCTCTTCTCATAATCTTCTTTCAGATCGCCAGTATGACTTCCTTAAGGGTTGCTCTACTGGTGATATTCTCTCATATCTTACTAACTCTTGGTCATCCTCCTTTCGGGACTTCGGTGAGACTTTTTTATTTTGCACTAGACAGATCGAAGGCCTTCAATAGAGTCTGGCACAAATCTTTAATTTGTAAACTACCCTCCTTCGGTTTCTATCCGTCCATCTGTGCCTTTGTTTTTAATTTCCTTTCCGGCTGTTCCATAGCTGCGGTTGTGGACGGCAATCGCTCACTTCCTCATCATATCAACTCCAGTGCTCCTCAGGTTCTGTCCTATCTCCTATTCTCTTTGTAATTTTCATAAATGATCTTCTCAACTGTACATCCAGTCCCATCCATTCATACGCAGACGACTCTACCTTACACTACTCAATTAGTTTTCCAGAACGCCCCAGCCAGCAGTCCCTCAAAAACAAACGTAATGAAGCCATAGAACACTTATCTTCTGATCTAGCTAGTATTTCCAATTGGGGTAGAGTACAAAGGAGTACAGAGGAAATCAAGCAACAACTGTTTTAGTGAACCTTCTGGGCTACTTTTCCTCCAAAACACTGAGGATCAAGTGTCCAAACAGTGGTTTAGAGTGGGTAAGGGAAAATTGGAAAGGGAACTACTGCCCGGGAATTAATGTCCGTGGCAGGATTAGGAAATTAGTAGGGAACAGATGGGTTCGTAGCATAACACAGTTATAAGGATCTGTTGTATATCTGGGAAAAAGAGAGTTACGTCTTATATACTAACGTATATACAGTATATACGCAATA
Organism: Paralithodes platypus; assembly: GCA_032716605.1. Taxonomy (NCBI): domain Eukaryota; kingdom Metazoa; phylum Arthropoda; class Malacostraca; order Decapoda; family Lithodidae; genus Paralithodes; species Paralithodes platypus. Next base: position 17,582,696 of record CM064480.1, on the reverse strand, counting down.
ATCCTTGATGAATCTGAGGGAGGAATATAATAAAGTTATTCATTTACAAACGCAGTGAGTCTTGGGTTTGATGCAAGATATTTGTCAAGGCGAAGTTTAAAAGAATCAACGGTGCTGCAGTCTATAATGTCTCGGGGAAGCCCATTCCACAAGTTGACAACTCGATTGAAGAAAAAATTCTTAGATTCGTGAGAGTTAAAAGATTTACCAATAGTATTACAAACGTTTCCCCACTTCTAATTAGATTGGTCGATAGTGAAGTACTTACTACAGTTTATATTGTCGATGCCTTTGGTGATTTTGAATACTTGAATTATGACGCCTCTTAATCTGCGCTGGGTTAAATGAAATAGAGTTAATTCTATAAGACGCTCCGCTCCTCGTATGGTTTGTTCTTTAGGCTAGGTATCATTTTGGTAACTCTACGTTGAACTCGTTCTAGCTTGTCTATATCGTTTTGTTAATAAGGGCACCAGGATTGAACGCAGTATTCCAGAAGAGGGCGGACTAAGGAATTGTAAAGATTTAGGATAACTTCTTTGGATTTATGCTGAAATGACCTGCCTATAAAGCCAATTATTTTGTATGCCTTCTTAACAACTTCTGAACATTGTTGACTCGATTTTAGGTTACTCGATATTGCTACTCCCAGATCGGTTTCTCTGTCTACACTCTTAAACTGAGTGCCATTCATCGAAAAGTTTGCTCTCTCATTTCGGTATCCGATATGTAGTATTTTACATTGATTCCCATTGAAACTCATTTGCCAAATTTGGGCCCAACATGACAGCTTATCTAGATTGTGTTGCATATCGTCAACTTGTTCTTTTGAGAGTACGCTATTTGCAATGTTTGTATCGTCAGCAAACTTTGAGATTGTACAGGTGAGACCCTCATCTATGTCGTTGATGTAAATTAGAAAGATAATTATTTAGTGACCTACATATTATACATATTTCATTGATAACTGAGGGAGTCGTGGTGGCAGACAACCAGACATCTACTGATCTAAAACCTACAGCTGGCCTTTATATATATCCTTTTCAAATCAATGTTTTGGTTAGTATGCGGGAGAACGACGAATGTTTACGAATAATCACCTTTGTTGTTGTTCTTATTGTTGTTGGGGATTATAGATTGCTAGTGGGTAAGATAATTTTGATTTATCCTTGTATTTTGCGAGATAGTAAGCTGTGACAAATGCCATGTGCCAACTCGGAGCCAAAACTGCATGACCAACCCCGAAAACCCCCTGAAGGCTAGAAGTATGTGCGTTGCCGCTTTAATTAACATAATGAAGTCATATTTGGCAGCCATATAAATATTACTGATAGAAATTCTCAGTATATGAAAATTGCGTAACCAACGCTACAAACATGGAGAGGTATAGCACATTCGATTTGCCATCCTAATTATTAAGATGCAGAGCAAATATTTGGCAGCTAAGTAAATGAGACCGATTTGACGGTATTCGGACTATTTCAGCAACAATGGTCGCCATAGTGTAGGGTCTTGTTTTAACTCTGGCTCAAAAAGGTGAAGGTAGAAGTAAAATTAGGGCTTATCTCTGTACCATTGCCCTTTTGAGCCTCTGGTGGGCAACATGTTTGAGTTATCTAGCCTGGTACATAGGTTACCACAATTTACTTCCCCGAATGTGATGACCAATAACTACAGACTGCTATTAATATTGGTAGGTGAACAAAGACACAGGGTGTTCGGTGACTTACTTTTGTCTTCCTGCTTGGGAAAGGAACCACAATAATTGTGGTTGAGTCATACACGCTAACCAGTACGTCACAGGACACAGGAAACAACAAAATATATACATATACATATACTGTATATATATATATATATATATATCTATCCCGGGTGAGGTAACGTCCTATTTTGGCGTCAGCATTGGTAACGCGGTTCCCGTTCATACACCACAATTTAAGATATGTTTCCTTAACCCATCCAATACCAGCGACGGCTGGGAGCCGTCAGTAATGTACTTTCCTTGTAACTGCCTGTATCAGGCTGTGCCTGGTACCACAACCGTTTGAGCACTGCTCTCGATATGGCAACACTTCTCAACTTATATCCAACCCTCTGAAGGCTGGAAGAGCCAGTATTCCTTCATCTCTTGAGGTGGAAGGTTGTTCTATCTTGCCATTTTGGCCACATTGCTTGGGTCTGGCGGGACTTTTATTACTGTATCCTCCGGTACAGTAGGGGTTGATACTACCGGTATGTTAGATGTCAATCAAACTACAATGAATGTTAGCAATTTAAATACATACATACATACATACATAACATTTTAAGACTGAGTGCTCCACACATACGTGCAGTTTCAGTCTCTTGTCCTAATGGTGGCGTTCCAGGCAACCCTGTTGAGGGCTGCTTCACTTGTCAAGTTTTTGGATTTGAGATCGGCACGTATAGTCCGATCCCAGGTCTTCCTTGGTCCACCCCTTGGTAAAGCTCCCTCCACAATCACAGACCTGCATCTTTTCACCCAATTTTGTTCATCCATTCTCTCCACATGCCCATACCATCCCAGTCTACTTGTACGCATCTCCTCGCTAATACTCTTTATACCTAAACGTCTCCTCAGCTCATCATTTGTTATTCTATCCTGCAGCCTGGCCCCACACATCCATCTCACCATTCTCATCTCATTATGTTCCATTCTGTTGACATCCTCTACTTTAACGGCCAATGTTTCTGAGGCATATGTCATTGCACTTCTAACACGTAAGGCATACACCTTTCCCTTCAGGGGCAGAGGCCTTCTTTTCATGGTCAGAATTGGCAGCCGTTCTCTGAACTTTCTCCCAGCCACATCTAATTCTAGCGACAGTGGCAGCCTCGGCCCAACCACCGGCAGAGATGGTATCTCCTAGGTAACAAAACTTGTACACCAGCTCCAATGACTCATTTCCAAAATTCACAGCCACAGGATCATCATTTAACAAGCTCGCCTTTGCACACTATGTACTAAAATTTCTCGATTTCCTACTTATCCTGTGGCAGGGTTCCTTTTATTCTACTACAGCGCTTACTCCCATGGTGCACCCAACATCGACAGATGCTACACCGAATCGAGTTAGCGCCCAAACCCTTTCCACACACTGCACATGGGTTTGCACCGCTCCTTTCCACATTAAAAAAATATGTGAGTAAAAAATAGATACTTTGGGGCGGGGGGTTAGCCACAGGTTGAAGCCTGAGAGAAAGAGCAGCACACTTCCACACGCTACCTGAGCTAGGCCCTGACTGACCAGCTGCAGGCCGATAATTGCCATATTTTGCCACATGGTTGGATGACACCAACAAAATTTATTCTGCGCATGAGCACGGTGTACTATTGGGCAGGCGTGACCTTACCAGGGAGAGATATATATATATATATATATATATATATATATATATATATATATATATATCCCTGGTAGCAGAAACTGGATACTAAACTGATACTTTCTCAGGCACCTGTCATCTTCTCAGGCACCTGTCATCTTTCTCATGCACCTGTCATCTTTCTCAGGCACCTGTCATCTTTCTCAGGCACCTGTCATTCTTCTCAGGCACCTGTCATCTTAAGTCAGGAAGAGACGTCAACCTTGGTAGATACATACGATAATTTTATCAAGTCAGTATTCAATGCGCAAAATAAATATATCCCCAAAAGAAAATTTAGATCAACACAGAACCAACCCAAATGGATGAATAATAGACTATTAGATCTTCTAGGAAAAAAGAGAGGAATACTGGTATATAGAAAAATTAAGAAAGGCGAAATTCACCTACTTGCTTACTATCAGAATCTATCACGACAGGTAAAAAAAAGATATTAGGAAAGAAAACAGAAATTATTAAATTAAGGTTGCCAATGACTCAAAAAATAATCCTAAAGCTTTTGACCAACTATATACATCCAAGGTTAGAGATGTAATTGGTCCCCTTAAAACTTCGATAGGAGAAATGTGCAGTACATTAAATAGTCAATTTCTTTCAGTTTTCACTAATGAAAATTTGGTACAGTTTCCAGAAGTCCGTAAGGTATATAGCGATTGTATAGAAAATAGGTTAAGTACGGTTACTATAAGTAGAAATGATGTGCTTAAGGAAATTGACAGACTGAAACCTCATAAATCGCCTGGTCCTGATGAGGTATATGCTAGAGTATTAAAAGAATGCAGAGATGAGTTAAGTTACCCATTAACATTTCTATTTAACAAGTCATTAGAAACAGGTATAGTTCCAGAAGCTTGGAAGCTTGCAAATGTAGTTCCGATCTTCAAAAAAGGTGATAAATCAATAGCATCCAATTACCGTCTCATTAGTCTCACTTCAATCATAGGAAAGCTACTAGAGTCAATTATTGCTAGGAAAATGAGAAACCACTTGGAAACGTTTAACTTAATCGATTCTTCTCAGCATGGATTCACTTAGGGACGATCTTGCCTTACAAATTTGCTTAGTTTTTTCTCAGAGGTATATGAAGCAGTAGATAGTGACAAGTCATATGATATTATATATTTAGATTTCAGTAAAGCTTTCGACAGAGTCCCTCATGAGAGATTGATGAGAAAGGTTGAGGCACATGGAATAGGTAGGACGTTGTTAGGATGGATTAGGTCATGGCTTATTGGTAGGAAGCAGAGAGTCAGCATAAATGGTACCAAGTCAGAATGGGGAGCAGTCAAAAGTGGTGTCCCCCAGGGATCTGTATTAGGTCCTCTGTTGTTTATTATATACATAAATGACCTTGATTTAGGTATAACTAGTAGGATAAGTAAATTTGCAGACGTTACCAAAATGGGGAGAAAAATTGATTCAGATAGAAATATAGAGTGTCTGCAAAGGGATCTAGATACATTACACGAATGATCAGTAAATTGGCAGATGAAGTTTAACATAAAGTTACCCATTAACATTTCTATTTAACAAGTCATTAGAAACAGGTATAGTTCCAGAAGCTTGGAAGCTTGCAAATGTAGTTCCGATCTTCAAAAAAGGTGATAAATCAATAGCATCCAATTACCGTCTCATTAGTCTCACTTCAATCATAGGAAAGCTACTAGAGTCAATTATTGCTAGGAAAATGAGAAACCACTTGGAAACGTTTAACTTAATCGATTCTTCTCAGCATGGATTCACTTAGGGACGATCTTGCCTTACAAATTTGCTTAGTTTTTTCTCAGAGGTATATGAAGCAGTAGATAGTGACAAGTCATATGATATTATATATTTAGATTTCAGTAAAGCTTTCGACAGAGTCCCTCATGAGAGATTGATGAGAAAGGTTGAGGCACATGGAATAGGTAGGACGTTGTTAGGATGGATTAGGTCATGGCTTATTGGTAGGAAGCAGAGAGTCAGCATAAATGGTACCAAGTCAGAATGGGGAGCAGTCAAAAGTGGTGTCCCCCAGGGATCTGTATTAGGTCCTCTATTGTTTATTATATACATAAATGACCTTGATTTAGGTATAACTAGTAGGATAAGTAAATTTGCAGACGTTACCAAAATGGGGAGAAAAATTGATTCAGATAGAAATATAGAGTGTCTGCAAAGGGATCTAGATACATTACACGAATGATCAGTAAATTGGCAGATGAAGTTTAACATTGACATATGCAAGGTATTAAAGATAGGGAAGATGCATACAAATGTTATATATAAACTAGCTAATATGGAATTAGAAAACTCAGACTGTGAGAAAGATCTAGGTGTGTTTGTTAGCAATGATTTGAAGCCTAGAAAACAATGTATAAGCGTTCGTAACAAGGCAAACAGATTTCTCGGGTTCATATCTAGGAGTGTGAGTAACAGAACTGCTGATGTTATCTTAAAACTTTACTTGTCATTAGTGAGACCCCATATGGATTATGCTGTTCAATTTTGGTGTCCTTATTACAGGATGGACATAGATTCATTGGAGAGAGTACAACGTAGAATGACCAAAATGATCCATAATATTAGAAATTTTCCGTATGAAGAAAGGTTGAAGAAATTAGGCTTACATTCGTTAGAGAGACGCAGAGTTAGAGGGGATATGATAGAGGTATTCAAGTGGGTTAGTGGGATTAATAAAGGGGACATGAAAAATGTACTAAAGCTCAGTGATAGCGAAAGAACTCGTACAAATGGTTTCAAATTAGATAAATTTCGTTTCAGAAAAGATATAGGCAAATATTGGTTTGGTAACAGAGTTGTAGAGGGGTGGAATAGGCTACCAAGTGATATAGTGGGATCAAGAACAATATGGAGCTTTAAGATAAAATTAGATAGGCATATGGACGAGATGGGTTGGGTGTGAGGGGGATCTACCAGGTGTGGGCCAATTGGCGTTCAGCAGACCCCCGTAATCTTGTGATAATCCCTGACCGTTTTGGTGGGGGCAGTACTCAAGGTAATAGTGAGTTGGGCCTATAATTGGGCCTTGTAACTGGGGTTGGGTGTGACAGGGATCTGCCTTGTGGGGGCCAATCGGCTTTTTGCAGACTCCCATTTTCTTATGTTCTTATGTTCTTATGTTCTTATGTTCTAAAAGCAAGGCACAATTTTAGGCAGTTAACATACTAAGATAATAATGAAAGAAAGGCTAACTACATCATTTAGCTATGTCATTTCTGCAAGTAACGCTTTACATTCAACAATTGTGTCCTTTATGCATATATATACAGAGAAGTATTGATGTGTTTCAATACATTATAGTTTTCTCAATTTTAGAAGAATTAAGAAAAGGGAGGTTTGCCACTAAAATGAATATAGTGTCTGATTGTAGAAACCAAGCGATGTATGCAAATGGTTGGAGTAGGTAATAGTAATACTGTATATCAGGCAGTAATGTGGAATATAGCCAACATGAAGGCAAAACAACCCAGAGAAAATATTCCAGACAAAATAAACCTCTGATATTGCTAGTGTGAGCCAGAATTACCTCCTTAACCACCGGGCCGGGCCGGAAGGAAATACTCAGTGCAGGGTATTATTTTGTTCACAATAATAGTTTATGTTATTAGTTAACCCTTGTTTTGTTTATATTCATTTGATTGGTTTTATTTGAAGCCAGCAATTAAGAACACAAATATTCAAGAACTGGCCAACATGAGGCAGATCCTTTCCTAGACCAAATCCATGTCATTCATATTATTATCTTACTTTCTATTTAAAATTTAACTTTGTTCTACTGCTGCTCACGAGAGGGAATATCTTTCACAACTTTACAATCATGTTCTCAAACCAAAAGTGTTTCTAAAATAGTTGAAGTAATAATGTAATGTAAGCGTATTAACACTATCTGATCCGATCTCTTGGGGGTAATTATGATATTTTGTTTAATAACAATACAGAATTTGGCTGTATTTTGCCATTTTCTACCAATTAATTTCAGTTTGACCCCTAGGCAGAAGGCCGATTACAGGCTTACTATCGCTTGCCCAGAATAAAATAGACATCTGAATGGGGTGAGGCATCTTATTATCGCTAAATTATTGGGGTGCAATGTCATAATGGAGCGAAACAAGGGAATTCTAAACAAAAATATCCTTTCGGACCAAGTTTTAATTTGCTGTATGAAGTCACTGGCTAAGAATGTTTAAGATTCAGGATCACTTCACCCAAAGCATGCCATCTACATTGCTAGTTTAACCACTCCAGCCCCAGGGTCGACAGTGTCCAGACGGCTATGTATGAAACGCTCAGCCCCAGCGTGGTTACCGTATCGATGGCTATTCTCGCCCTTATTTACCCCTTTTATAGGGTTTGTAGAGTTTTGATAATGAAATGGGAACTAGTTTAGGATACTGCGCAAAAAAGCAGTAGTTGGCAACTCCTCAAATACGGTAGGGCGGGCGTGAGCCGTGGCGCGTCAGTAGACAATTTTCCTCGCATTTGACGCACCATGCCCGACCACCAAAGCTCGCACCTCACACCATGAAGTGAGTGTTGAGAAGGCAATATCGATGTTATTTATTACCAAGATAGTGAAACAGAATAATCTGATTAGTCTGAGAAGGATTACTAGCCAACACTCTGGAGGAGATAGAGGAAAAAGAAGAGGAGACACGAATTGTTCCAAAAAAAATCTCCAAATTGTTGCTCGTGGCGTCTCGGAGCCGCGGCCAGTGTCTCGTAGATTTGTTCCTCCACCTCCACCTCGCCAGACTGTGTTGTGGCCCTGTTTTGCCACAGTGATTCAGGGACTACCACACCCTTGAACACTTACAAGCTGCCTATAATTGATCACATTATATAAGTGACAGTGACACTCGCAATATGATAATCATAACCCAAATAACATGCTGGAAGAGTGAAAGCGAAAGTAGCCTAGCCCACGAGCCTAGCTGAGAGTCGTGGTGGCAATCTGAGCGCGCGTTCGTCTGTGTGTTTTGTTATGGTATGGTAGGCATGATTGTCGCCCGTCACCATGGCAACCAGAACGTGCTCGAGGCTTGACAGATACTGGTACTGTAAACACTAGACTTTACTCACTTTATAACACTATACCAACCCTCACAATGACTTTCAGTGATAGTTCTTGTTATTATATGTATTGTGGAGGCACACATGTTGCTCGTATGGTGTAAATGACTCCCTCGAAAATTGAAGGCATAGTACATTAGCCACACTCACCCAGCCAGCTGCCACTTAGCAGCCTTGGAGTTTTGAAAAGGCGCACGGCATAATAAATCGATGGTGGTCACCCCCAAATGACCTCGGTGAGTGGTATTGTGCATATGGTCTTTCATGTATAACCCTTATCATTACTTTTCAGGAGAAAAAATATCTAAAATTGGCTGGGTCTCAGATGTCAATTAATTATAATTCAGGTGGGGCTTAAGGGGTTAATAGTTCACACCTAAACTAGCCTATCTTGATGCCTTAAATAAAACTGAATGTCCACACCTAAAGTTATATCTAAGAATACGGTATATCTAATTGTCCTCACCTAAACTATCCTATCCTTAATGTCTTAAAATATAACTACTTGTTCTGATATAATAAAAGTGTATTATGGTTTAACCCTTACTGTACCAGCGACGGTGGTTAGCCGTCAGTAAAAAAGTCACTCATCAGTACCAGCGACGGCAGACTTCCGTCAGTACTATGCGGTCCTTGTATCGAGCGATACCTGGCACCATGACTTGTAAACACTGCTTTGAGACCTTGGCAACACTTCTCAGCATGTATCTATGGTCCCACAGTTAAGCTGGCTCAGTACTCGTCCAACTTTCGGGGTGAGAGGGTGCTCTCTCTCGACTCTGAAGCCATTTTGGCCACAATGCTTGGTACTGGAGGTTTATAGTAATACCCTCTGGTATAGTAGGGGTTAAATCAAAAGGTGTTTACTGGTTGGTCCTTCCTAAGCTTAAGTCTTTAATTATGAGATAATAAAAAAGTTATAAATCATCAACATACTGAAAGGCTTGAGCTAATATTTTTTAATTAGTCGTTTTATTAGTTATTTATTTAGCTTATTACAACAATAAGTGTTCTTCAGAGCTCTCTTAGTGCATACACCTTCCCTTGCTGCGAATGCGAGGCAACCACCTTTCAACACAAAGGAGTACAAAGGAAATCAAGCAACAACCGGTCCAGCGACCCATCAAGGCTGCTTGTTCTCCAAAATATTGATGGTCAAGTGTACAAACAGTGGTTTAGAGTGGATAAGGGAAAAATGGAAAGGGAAGACTGCCCTGGAACAATCGTCCGTGGCAGGAATGTTAGTAGGGGACAGTTGTTAGAAAACAAACCAAAACTTATATTATTTACAAATGCAGTCAATCGTGGATTTAAGGCAAGGTGTTTGTGTATGCGAAGTTTAATAGAATCAACGGTGCTGCAGTCTATGACATCTCGGGGAAGCCCATTCCACAAGTTGACAACTCGATTAAAGAAGAAATTCTTAGACTCATGCGAGTTAAAAGATTTACCAATAATTGTGCAACCGTTCCCCGTGTGTAATTTGATTGGTCGATAGTGAAATATGTATTACAATTCATATTGTCGATGCCTTTGATGATTTTGAACACTTGAATTAAGTCGCCTCTTAATCTGCACTGGGTTAAAGGAAATATATTTAATTCTCCAAGACGCTCCACGTATGGTTTGTTCTTTAGACAAGGTATCATTTTGGTAACTCTACGTTGAACTCGATATAGCTTGTCTATATCTTTCTGGTAGTAAGGACTGAACGCAATATTCAAGGAGAGGCCGGACAAAGGAATTGTAAAGAGTTAGGATTACATCTTCGAATTTATGCTCAAATGCCCTGCCTATAAAGCCAATTATTTTGTTTGCCTTCTTAACATCTTCTGAACATTGTTGACTCGGTTTTAGGTTACTCGATATTGTTACTCCCAAATAAGTTTATCTGTCTACACTCTTAAGCTGGGTGTCATTCATTGAATAGTTTGCTTTCTCATTTCGATTTCCGATATGGAGTACTTTACATTTATCCGCATTGAAACACATTTGCCAAAATTTATCCCAATGTGACAACTTATCTAGATGATGTTGCATATCTTCAACATGTTCATTTGAAAGTACGCTATTTGCAATTTTCATATTTTCAGAAAACTTTGAGATTGCACAGGTGAGACCCTCATCTATGTTGTTAATGTAAACTAGTAGAAGAATTAGCCCCAGTACCGATCCCTTAGGTACCCTGCTACTTACATTGATCCATTTGAATGTTTTACCGTTTATGACTACTCTTTGCTTTCTGTCACTGAACCAATTTTCGATCCATTTCAACACATCATCTTGTATTCCATGCGCTTTTAGTTTTATCAATAAACGTTTGTGGGGAACTTTGTCAAAGGTCTTTTGAAAATCAAGGTATATACAGGTATATCTTTACTCTCATCATTTAGGTTGAGGATATCGTGAAAGAAGTAGAAGATTTTTTTTTTAAACAGGAGCGTTTATTAAGAAAACTGTGTTGAGTATCTTTAGGTATAGTGTTTTCCTCTAAGTTCGATGAGACTTCGGTGAGACTTTTTCTATTGCACTAGACCTATCGAAAGCCTTCGATAGAGTCTGGCACAAATCTTTAATTTCTAAACTACCCTCCTTCGGTTTCTATCCCTCCATCTGTGCCTTTGTCTCTAATTTCCTTTCCGGCCGTTCCATAGCCGCGGTTGTGGACGGCCATTGTTCACTTCCTCACCCTATAAACTCCGGTGTTCCTCAGGGCTCTGTCCTATCTCCTATTCTCTTTCTAATTTTTATAAATGATCTCCTCAACTGTACCTCAATTCCCATCCATTCATACGCAGACGACTCAACCTTACACTACTCCATTTGTTTTGCAGAACGCCCCAGCCAGCAATCCCTCAACGACAAACGTAATGAAGCCATAGAACTCTTATATTCTGGTCTAAATACAATCTCCATATTGGGGCAGAGAAAACCTTGTTACCTTTAATGCTTCCAAAACCCAATTTCTCCATCTATCTACCCGTATGGAACTCCCAGCGGACTATCCCTTATTCTTCAACAATACAAAAATCAATCCTTCATCTTCTCTCAATATTCTTGGTGTCTCTTTTTCTTCTGCTCTCAGTTGGAAGGACCATATTACCAGTCTTGCTAAGGCAGCCTCCCAGAAGCTGGGTGTGCTCAACCGCCTTAGGGGGTTCTTTTCCCCTGCACAGCTTCTTGCTCTGTACAGGGGCATAGTGCGTCCTTGTATTGAGTATTGTTCACATGTGTGGGGAGGTTCCTCTCACACCGCTCTCCTAGACAAAGTTGAAAGGAAGGCCTTTCGTATCATTAACTCCCATCCACTCACCAACTCTCTGCAATCTCTCTCTCTCCGCCGCAATGTTGCATCTCTCTTGCTATTCTATTGCTACTATAATAATCAGTGTTCCTCAGAGCTTTCCCAGTGTATACCACCTCCTTTACGTAGGGCACGTGGTACCCGTCTTGCAACACAGTCCCACCCTTACTCTGTGCAACTCTCCAACCCAAGAGTGAAACGTTACTCTCAAACTTTCTTCTACTCAACAGCTGAGCTCTGGAACTCTCTCCCAGAATCAGTCTTTCCCTCTTCCTATGACTTAAATTGCTTCAAACTCTGTGTGTCCAGACATTTTGGCTCGAACGTCCCTTGATTTTGGCCCTGTCACTCTTTCAACTATGGGGGAGGCACTCGCTATAGGCAGTTCTGCCTTTTGCCTCCCTCAATCACATAGAAAGAAAAGAATTACGAGTTTGTCTCTTATGAGTGTTTCTATCATTTTACATACAACTGAGGTAAAGTTAATTGGACGATAATTAATAGGTAAAAATTTGCTGCCTTTTTTTAATATCGGTGTTACGTTGGCGAGCTTTCACTGATCAGACTGTAACGATTTATTGAACAGCAATGTCAGTGGTTTGAAGAGCTCATACTTATCTTCCTTTAGAACTCTAGGCGAGATCGTATCAGGTATGGGCGATTTATTTACCTTGAGTTTATCTAAACATTTCAAAACTTCTCTCTCTGTAATGCTGAAGCTGCTTAGAACGTTAGAATTATCTATCTGAACCGGCGATGCTGTAGAGATATTACTAAGGTCTTCCATTGTATAAATTTATGGAAAAAGTGTTGGGAGCGTTACTCGTTTTTGCTTCATCTTTAGTGTAATCTCCTTTCTCATCGACTAATGGTCCAATTGTTGAAGTCACTACTTTCTTCTTCCTGATGTAACTATAACAATTCTTTCGGGTTTGTCTTACTTTGATTTGCAACATGTAATTCTAGCATGTTTTTACTTTGTTTGATTAACTTTTTGGCTTTGCGTCGCAGATCTACAAATATAACTTTATTTTCATGGGTATCAGAGATTTTTAATCCAATATGATCGTTCTTTTTAGCAAGCAGACAATATGCAATGTCTTTATTCCACCATTTATGCCTATTATTATGTACTGATCTTCGGTGTTTTTATGGTATGCACTCATGTACTGCATTCGAGTAAGTAGAGGTGAAAAATCTACGTGATTGGTTTAGATCATCATTGTTAATCATAGAACTCCAGTCGATTTCCTTAAGTATTTCTCGAAGTTTACGGAAGTTTGCTCTCATGAAATTTGGGACCTTCTCTTTGCTGGTTTTGAGTTCGTTGCTATTGAATTTTAAATGGAAAGTGATCGTAAGTTGCTCACTATTACTGATTTCTTCACCAACATTCAAATTCTCTATTAATTCTTCTTTTGTTGCAGGTACAAGGTCAAGAACGTTATTAAAACGGGTCATCGATCGAACAAATTGAAAAAGCGAACTCTCTTGCAAGTTCGCATACAAGTCATGTCCGGAGTGTGAAGTAAGACTATCGCCTCTCTTGGTCACAGGTAAATTAAAGTCGCCAATAATTACCTTGTGAGCTTATCTTGTGAGTTTCTTACATCTGCAATTTGTTCGTAAATTTATCGGTCAATTTGCACTGATTGAGCTGGAGGTCTGTATATTAATGCAAGTATTATTTTTGTACCTTTATTATTATTTATCAGCACAAACGACAAGAGGATCTGGTTAAGACTTTCTTTGATAACAAATAAAACGCTACCTCTATTTCTAGTAATTCGGCTTTCTCAAACAAAATATAACTTGGAAGTGAATACTCTGCTAAAATGTCTCTGTCTTCTGTATTGAGCCAAGATTATGTTATGCCAATTACGTCATAATTTTCTGTAAACACTACTTCGTCTAAATCTGAAAATGTATTATGTATGCTACGAGGGCTCTCTACACCGATCCTTGAGACAATTCTTGATATTAAGATCCTGCAAGACTTTTCCTTATAAGACTTTATCAGCTTTCAGTATTTGAGCAAAAGGTCCTCTGATCGGGTCTGCTGTACGGTATTGGATCCAACATGGATGACGTACGATTTGGTTGGCGGGGCAAGACTGGACACTTCGTTGATTGCAGCAACAAAATCGTCCACAACACCACCCGGGATACAGAAGCGCTTCCTGGGACCAGGTGCCCTGGCGCAGAACTCTGTGAGTTGGCCACGAACCTTTGAGTCTCCAACCAGCTGAATTTCTTCCGTTTGCACTTCGTCGTCTGAGTACTCTAAAATCTTGAAATGGTTGTGGCACTCAGTGATGGGGATGATCTTCCTCGGAGGGGGTCAAATGTTGTTCCTCACGACACGGAAGTTGTCCTGAGGTAAGGCCAAGTTGCTAGTTGATTCCTCCTGAGCCGAGTTGTTATTAGGTTCATCCGCAACCGGTGGTTCCACTGGGGTCGGTGCTGTAGGCGTCAAGCTGTTGGAAGTTGGTGTCGAAGTTCTGATTTCGGCAGTTGTTGACACTCCTATGTTGACTGCTATGAATTCCTGGAGAGATTAAACCATCATGGTGAGGGTGTTGATCTTGTTGTGAGCTTCCTCCAGTTTTGCCGACAAATCTTCATGGAGCTGGCAGAATCGACAGATTTGAAGGTCAGCAGCGGCGAACATAGCAGCACCAAACCTACTGGCGCAGTTCGTACAGGTGCGAGGCATGGTGACGGTTATTCACTTAAAATAACTTTGATGAATTAAAAACACTTCCGTCACTTTAAAACACTTCATTAACTTTAAAACACTTCACTCACTTTAAAACACTTCACTCATTTAAAAAATACTTCACTCATTTCAGGTTGCTTCACTTACTTAAATAGGCCACCAGGGGTGATAGCCTAACCGAAAGCAAAAACATTGAAATATGCAGATATAGGTTATCAGGGCTGATAGCCTAACCAAAAACAAAATTGTTGAAATACGCAGGAATAGGCCACCAGGGGTGATACGCTAACCGATTTTTTTTTTTTTTTTTTTTTGAACACACAAAAATAAGATTCCAGGGGTGATTGCCTAATTAAAAAAAAAAATGAAATAACCAGCAATAGGCTACTAGGGGAGATAGTAGCCTAACCGAAAACTCTATCTATCTATCTATATGCTCAGGCCCAATCCCCATTTTGGGGGTAGCCGACTCAAGACAGAGCAAGAACAGGGAAAACACAAAAACAACATAAAACAACAAATAAACACCGATAAAAAGCACAAACTCACACACATCCAGGTCACCCAGGAGAAGACCCAGAGACCAGGGTCACCAAGGTCGCTCCAACACTCCCCCGGCCCCCGACCACCCGGAGAGGTTCCGATCTCGGCAGGCAGACATGCAGCGGAGCCAAAGCCACAAGCCCTCCCACCACACTTCCAGGCGTACCCTTCATATTAATCGTCTCCCCGGGCCAGGCACCTGATGGACTATTATCTAGTCCAACTTGCGCCCGACCCCTTACTCCAAATGACCATGTGTTCACTCAACTATTCACAAGCATTCTCCATTCACTCCTGTCCACCACCACTTCCCCTGCCTGATCTATAGTCATTCCTCTATTATCCAAAGCCTTTCTAACACAGTCTCTCCATCTCAATGGGGGTCTTCCTGCCCTTCTATCTCCCCTTGTACCTGACTCACATATTCTCTTTGTAAGCCTTTCATCTCCCATTCGTTCAACATGACCATACCAGCTCAGCACCCTTCTGTCCACTCTGGCTGACAAATGTTCCTGCTGCCCCACTCTCCTACGTATCTCTTCATTCCTCAATCTGTCTCTACGAGTAACTCCACACATACTCCTCAAGCAGCTCATCTCCATCACATCGAGCCCTCTTTTCTCCTTTTTCTTCAGAGCCTATGTCTCAGCCCCATACATCACTGTTGGCACAACAATTCCTTGATACAGTGCACTTTTTACTTTCACTCCGAGATTTCTCGTCTTCCACATACTTCCCATTGCTCCGAAAATCTTCCTTCCTTCACACACTCTCTGTTTTTCCTCCACTTCCATACCTCCACTCCTGCTTATCGTTCCTCCTAGATATTTAAAACACTCTACTTGTTCCAATATTTCCCCATCCAGCCTCACATCTAGGTTCACCCTATGCTCTCCCCAATTACACACCATTACTTTACTTTTATTGACGTTCACCTTCATTTTCCTCCTTCCACAAACCACACCAAACTCTTTGACTACCCGCTGCAGTTTCTCATTAGAATCCGCCACCAATGCTGTGTCATCAGCGAACAGCAACTGATTCAACTCCCAATCTCTACCATTCTTTCCTACTAAACCCAATCCTCTTCCCATAGTTCTCCTTTTCACCTCCCTCACCACACCATCCATAAACATATTAAACAGCCATGGTGACATTACACAACCCTGTCGCAAACCTACCTTTACCTCAAACCATTCACTCAACTCACCATTTCCTACTCTCACACATGCTCTGCTCCCTTCATAAAAACTCTTAACTGCTTCTAACAAATGTCCTCCTATTTCATAAATCCTTAACACATTCCACATTGCTTCACGGTCCACACGATCATACGCTTTGTCCAAGTCCATAAAAGCCCAAAATATCTCCTTATGCTTCTCTAAATACTTCTCGCATAACTGTCTTACTGCAAACATCTGATCCTCGCACCCTCTTCCCCTCCTAAAACCGCACTGTTCTTCTCCTATTGCAACTTCCGTACACTTTATTATCCTCTCTATCAACACCCTGCCATACAGCTTTCCAACCACTGACAATAAACTAATACCTCTATAACTTGAACACTCCTGCCGATCTCCCTTCCCCTTGTACAACGGCACAATACATGCACTCTTCCAGTCTATTGGTACCATTGACACAGCAAAGCACACATTGAAAAGTCTCACCAACCAATCTATTATCACATCTCCACTCTTCTTTATACACTCCACAGCAATACCATCCAAACCTTCTGCTTTTCCCGCTCTCATTTGTTTCACTGCTTCTTTCACCTCATTTTCCTCAATCCTTTCATTCATTCCCTGCCACCTGGGTGGCCTGGGTAACCTATCTCCATCCACCTCTGCTTCAATCACTGCTTCTCTTCCATCTCTTGTATTTAACAAAGATTCAAAATACTTGGCATATCGTTTCCTCACTTCAACTGGTTCCACTAGTAATTCTCCATTTTCATCTTTCACTGACTCTTCCCTCTTTTGTCCTCCTTTCCTTACTTTATTTACCTCCTTCCAGAACATCTTCTTTCGTTCTTCAAAATTCTCACTCAGCCTTTGACCCCACCTTTCGTTTGCATCTTTTTTCGCTTCTCTAATTTTCCGTTTTGCCTCTCTCCTTTTCTCCTTGTACCTCTCCCATACCTCAACACTACCATCCTGTAAAACCCTCTCAAAACACTGTCTCTTCTCCTCAACTGCCTTTCTCACCGTATCATTCCACCACTCGCTTCCCTTCCTGATACCTCTGCCTCCTTCTTTCCTTTTGCCGCATACTACCTCTGCACTTGCTTTCACTCCTTCCTTAAACTGTTGCCATTCAACCTCTACTTCTCTCTCTTCCATCTCTCTCACTTCCATCCACTTTTCATTTAGTCTTTCCTTGTACTCCCTCTCTTTTTCACTCTTCTCTAACTCACTAACTTTTATTACCTCTCTTACTTCACGCTTGTCTCTTATTCTCCTGTAACTCTTAACTCTTAGCTTTCCCTCCACCAGGTAATTATCTGACATACCCTCCGCCTCACCTCTCATCACATTCACATCCAGCAGTCTACACAATCTTTCCCTTGTCACCAGCACATAATCCATCAATGCCCTCTCTACAATCTCTCCCCTCACAAGTCTATGCCAGGTGTACTTGTGTATACGCCTTTTTTTAAGAACGTATTACCTACACTCAATCTACACTCTTCACATACATTTTTCAGTCTTTCTCCACTCTCGTTTACACCATCCACACCAAAACTTCCGATGACTCCCTCAACAGGCTCATTTCCTACCCTAGCATTTAGGTCCCCTAAAACTATAACATTTTCATTTTCATCAAACCCTTGTAGACAATCTCTCAAATCCTCCCAGAAACCCTCAACCTCGTCTAACTCTCTTTCACTTCCTGGTCCATACGCACTTACAAAAACCCACCTTTCACCCTTAAACTGCATTCTCACCCACATTAGCCTTGATGACACCTCTTTCCACTCTTTTATAAACTCTCTCAACTCCTCCTTCACAATAATAGCCACTCCTTCTTTCCCCCTGACTCCCTCGTCTACTCCAGACTTTCTACCTATCATGTTTCCAAAATCCACTTCTCCCTCTCCTTTCATCTTTGTTTCATTCAGTGCAAGGACATCATACATCCTTCTTTCAAATAACCTTCCAATATCCTCTCGCTTCTCATTCGTTCTACATCCACGCACATTCAAAGCTCCTATTCTTAGGGTCCGGGACCACGAACGCGTTCCCTCGCCCCTATCTCTGTCTCGTTTTTTTGGTAGATTTATTTAAGGGGAGAAGGATACCAGGCCCCCCGCCCCCGATCCCCTTTAGCCGACTTCTACGTCTCGCCGGAGAAAAGCGGTGGTGGAAATTTCTCACCCCTCCACTACAGAGGAGGCTACTTGCACCAGAAAGTGGCGGGCGTTGGGGTCGCCGCATCCCTACGCCATTTGAAAAAATTAGAGATGCAGAAGGAGAAAAAGATAGAAGGGGCTATGGGAAGTAGAGGACACCAACCCTCACTCTGACAGTCAGCCCACCACTTAACACACGCACACACACAGAATGTCCAGCTTTTCCACATTTCGCCTTTTTACACACACACACACACACACACACACATGGCATTCGCTATATTCGCCATAAGTCGCACAACTTCCGCGATTTTATCTCATTACATCGTCCAACAATCGCCGTGCATTCGCTATTTTCGCCATCATCGTTCGCCACTTTCGTCATGAATCGCCCTCAATTGTCGCACACCATCGTCATTTTCGCCAAAAAAAACGCCATATTCGCACTTTGGTCGTACTTCCGTCGCACTGCAATCGAGGAAATTCGCCTTTTTCGCTTTCATTTGCTTCTGAAAAAACCCTATTCGCCGCGAATTTTGGGACATAGCAAAAGAACACGGTCGCACGGCATTCGCCATCGAAAAGTCGCACAGTGGGATACCCCCTGAAGGGAGGGAGAACCGAAGTACTCGCTTCACCACTAACAGTCGGCCTCGCCCAACACTTCAATCTCACCCTCTCGAGTGAATGGAGTATAGCTAAACAGTATTTATAAGTTTAACAATTAAAAGGCTTTATACTAACTAAATTAACCATTCTAAATACCACAGATCCTTCCTTAGCTGCAAACAATTGCCAAACTATAGTTACTCGTCGCCCCTTCCAGAAAACTATGACTAACTCTTCAACAACATACAAATTAACCCTTCATCTTCTCTTAATATTCTTGGTTTCTCTTTTTCTTTTGGTCTCTCTTGTAAAGATCATATTACCACTCTTGCTAAAACAGCTTCCCAGAAGCCGGGTGTACTCAACCGCCTCCAGGGGTTCTTTACCTCTGCGCAGCTTCTTGCTCTATACTGGGGCACAGTGCGTCCATGCATTGAGTATTTTTCACATGTGTGGGGATGACTCTTTCACACAGCACTAATAGACAAAGTAGAAAAGAAAGCCTTCCGTCTAATTAACTCACGTCCACTCACCAATTCTATGCAGTCGCTCTCTCTTCACCGCAATGCTACATCTCTCTCACTATTCTACCGCTATTACAATGATCAGTGTTCCTCAAAGCTCTCTCAGTGTATACCACCCCCTCTTCGTAGAGCACATATCCACCCGTCTTGCAACACAATCGCACTCCTACTCTGTGCAGCTCTCCAACCCAAGAGTTAAACGTTATGCTCAACCTTTCTTCTATTCAACAGCTGAGCTCTGGAATTCTCTCCCAGAATCAGTCTTTCCCTCTTCCTATGATTTAAATTGTTTCAAACTCCGTGTATACAGGCATTTTGGATCGAACATCCCTTGATTTTGGCACTGTCACTCTTTCAAGTCTGGGAGTGGCACTCGCTACAGGCAGTTCTGCCTTTTGTCTCCCTCACTCACATATACAAACAAAATAAATAATAGATAAATAAATAAATAAAAGTAAGCTCAACCCTAGAACTGAGGGGGTTAATCTCTGAGGGAGCAGCACTGGCTAAGGAAGTTGAAAGACGTCAGATAAGAAAAATAAAGAAAAATAAGAAAATAAAATGCAAGTATGTGAAATGCGAGTCAGATTTAAGGTGTGGCCGTGTGTTAGTCCACTCGTTACGAAACGTGAATAGATAAGTGTGAGCGTACCGTATTTAAGAGGGAGGTGGGTTGACACAAGATACATAGACAAACAGGTATGTTCACTCCCGCCTGGTGCGCAGGTGAATGACGTCAGTAGGTGTTTTCCAGTTGGAAAATGGGGTATTTATACCCAAGACTGATATCCTTAAATCTTGGGGATATGAAAGAAAATGGAGAGTAGAAGGTAAACAAAAATAAACTCATATTCAATAATCCTGCATGCTAACATTTGTATTATTAATATTATTATTATTATTATTATTATTTGTCCTTTGTTATTACTGTGTATTTATGCATATCTTATGTTTCAATCCTTCTTATAATAATATTATAATAATAATAATAATAATAATAATAATAATAATGATAATAATAATAATTATTATAATTATATTATTAGTGGCTGTATTAGTAGGCCTAGTATTATTGTAAATATCAAACTAGAGGTCAACTGTAAGACTTTAGTTGGAAGGAGGGCGGATGAACCTTTTCGGTAACCTAGAGGGTATTAATAGAGGGTACAATCGGGGGTATTAAGTGTTGTCATAGATTCCAGTGGTTTTCGCCCAACAAGTGTTATTGGTATCTTTAAAGTTACTGGGAAAAGGGCTTATCCCTCAAAGTATTAGTCAGTGTCCGAAACTTTGTGAATTTTCTGACAACACTTATTAACCTCGACCGTACTTATAAAGATTAAGCAGCTGCATATGGCTTACACACACACGCGCAGGTTATTAAAAAACACAGAGAACTTCCCAAATTTATTCATAACACATTAACACAACATATAAACAAATGCATGTAATGGCCTACCGGTAAATACGAGCCAGAACATTGCACATAATCATAAGAAAATGGGATTCTGCAGAAAGCCGACTGACCCACACAAGGCAGACTCCTCTCACACCCAACCCTAATTATAAGGCCCTGACAACTTTCAAACATAACACCATAAACATAAGCAAATGGGAGTCTGCAGAAATCCTATTGGCCCACAAGGCAGACCCCTCTCACACCCAACCCTAATTATAATCATCGAATGACCAGATACAAAGCCTATCTTGCTCACTCATGTCCTGGGACTGAAACTCTTTCTTCCATTCTTCCTTTTCCTTCAACAATGCATCTCTCTCACTTTTCACGGATTTCAGTTCTTGCAGCATAACCTCGATGTT
This sequence comes from Paralithodes platypus, assembly GCA_032716605.1. Taxonomy (NCBI): domain Eukaryota; kingdom Metazoa; phylum Arthropoda; class Malacostraca; order Decapoda; family Lithodidae; genus Paralithodes; species Paralithodes platypus. Next base: position 17,561,343 of record CM064480.1, on the reverse strand, counting down.
TGGGATGTTTTCCTTAATTTTATCTCGTTGACTGCAAATGTCCTGCACTGGATAACGTCCTTCAGCAATCACTCCTCCATGTTCCTCGGAAACAGATCTTTCCTCTGTCTTTTGGCTGGCAACATCAGCACCCTCTGTGTGAACATGATTTTGCTTTACAAATAGTACCGGTAGTGTATCTTGTAGTCGCTCATACACACACACACACACACACCTGTCTGTTGACTGGCAACATCAGAACCCTCTGTGTGAACATGATTTTGCTTTACAAATAGTACCGGTAGTGTATCTTGTATTCGTTCTTACACACACACACATACGCACACGCAAGCACACACCTATAAATATATATATATCTATTAATCAGGGTTGTACAAAGTACCGAATAATTTTACTCAAGTTCAAGTAAAAGTATGTACTTGAAAGGTTACTCAGCTAAAAGTAAAAGTACCCACATATAAAGTTACTTAAGTTAAAGTAAAAACTAAAATATCTACTGCCTGAGGGGTTGGGTGAGTAGGAGGCTTATCAGCGCCATTTATATGTAGCGGTGAACTTTTAACTAGCCAAGGAATAAGAACATAAGAACATAAGAAAATGGGAGTCTGCAGAAAGCCGATTGGCCTAAGCAAGGCAGATCCCTGTCCCACACAACACCAATTACAAAGCCCAATTATAGGCTGAACACTCTAATACCCTGACGATCATCTTACCAAAACGGTTAGAGATTAACGCAGGATTACGGGGTCTGCAGAGCGCTGATTGGCCCAACCCTGCTGATCCCCCTTCACACCCAACCCTTCTCATCCATATGCTTATCCAATTTTATCTTAAAGCTCCCTATCGTTTTTAATCCCACTATAGCACTTGGTAGTCCATTCCACCCATCTACAACTCTGTTACCAAACCGATATTTGCCTATATCTTTTCTGAAACGAAATTTATCTAATTTGAAACCATTGGTACGAGTTCTTTCGCTATCACTGAGCTTTAGTACATTTGTCATGTCCCCTTTGTTAATCCCACTAACCCACTTGAACACCTCTATCATATCCCCTCTAACTCTGCGTCTCTCTAACGAATGTAAGCCTAATTTCTTCAACCTTTCTTTATACGGAAGATTTCTAATATTATGGATAATTTTTGTCATTCTACGTTGTACTCTTTCCTATGAATCTATGTCCATTCTGTAATAAGGACACCAAAATTGAACAGCATAATCCATATGGGGTCTCACTAATGACAAGTAAAGTTTGATCTCTGATCAGCAGTTCTGTTACTCACACTCCTAGAGATGAACCCGAGAATCCTGTTTGCCTTGTTTCGAACGCTTATACACTGTTGTCTAGGCTTCAAATCATTACTAACAAACACACCTAGATCTTTCTCACAATTCGAGTTTTCTAATTCCATATTAGCTAGTTTATATTTAACATTTGTATGCATCTTCCCTATCTTTAATACCTTGCATTTGTCAATGTTAAACTTCATCTGCCAATTTACTGACCATTCGTGTAAGGTATCTAGATCCCTTTGGAGGCACTCTATATCTCTATCTGAATCAATTGTTCTCCCCATTTTGGTATCGTCTGCAAATTTACTTATCCTACTAGTTATACCTAAATCAAGGTCATTTATGTATATAACAAACAACAGAGGATCTAATACAGATCCCTGGGGGACACCACTTTTGACTGCTCCCCATTCTGACTTCGTACCATTACCATTACCATTACTTCGCACCTATACCCAGGGGAATGTCCATGGGAAATGGGGGGGGGGTTACCCATAGTCCAACTTTGTTTGCTACACCGCTTGACTATACTGTAGAATTAACCCTTGAGTATCAGCAACGTGTGCTATATTTTATTGTAGCCAAATTTAGACGATATTATGAAGCTTAAGATGAATATTTGGTAGTAAAAAAGGTCAGGTGAAATAGTTTGAAACCTTACTATTGCTATATCTCCTTCCTAAGCTGAATACAATCGTCTAATCATAGTGGTAATTTAATTTGAACTTATAATGATGTCACCGGTACTGAATAGGTTAATCATTGTATATAGGCAAATATTGCGATTTATTAGCATCAACATACCTGGTATAATTAGTGTTGGTACTGCATCATCCATCAATACAATCAGACGATTAGGGGCTGGTTTATTTAATAATTCATACATAAGGTGTCTCTTGTATGATGTACGGTTAAAATGCAAACTGCAGACCCGTGCAGTCTTGACATTAATAGTTTGTTTTGGGGTTGCAAAGAGCAATCCACTGTTTCTGCATTTCTTTATTGGGGGGGAAGCGGTGAAACTGTAGATGGGGGTAATTTTTATTGCTATTATTGGAATTGCATCCAGCAATAGCACAATATTGGAAAAAAAGCAAAGTAAGCTATTTGAAAAGTTGTCAGTAAATCTGGAGGCAGCATGGAGATCTAAGTCTAATGGCTGGAGTGGGTTCACTGGACCGGGACCCAAGCCTTGACCTGAACAGGCCAGAGGTCGGGACGGGACTGACCGCTCCTCACCTGGTGAACCCTACTGAAAAATCACCTAGTGACGTCAGGCGCGCGCGGGACGAATATTTGGGCCAAATAGAACATACCTGTTAGTCTATGTATCTCGGGTTGACAGGCGTATATTGAGTTTACACACGTAACCATACATTTATAAATTTTCATATTCAATGCTTCGTATCAAGGCACCTAAGTTGTGTGTGTTAATGATCTCCTTTTAATAATATATAAACTGTGCCACTGAAATCCATGCTTACACCAAATACTGGGATAAATGGGCTTAAATAATTATATCTGAATTAAGATATGATAATGCAAAAGTAAATCTAAGTATGAATTGTATCTGACTTAGATAACATACTGTATATGGTTAATATAATTTCATCCTCGAATGGATCATAAAACTATAATTATTATAGTGTGCTAGATTTTTATATAATGGCAAATATGAACGTGTACTATGTAACGTAATGCTAGAATAACGATACGATATTTCATTTTAGGAAGAATAATCGGAAAACATTTATAAAAATACAATGATTCGAAGAGAGATGGAGTAAGAGAGAAAAAGAAGGGAGATAATCGTCATCCGTGGTTATAGTGGTGAAAAGTGATCCAAGGATCCAAGGCTTGCAGACGTGAAACAAGAAAGAAGTATAGAGAGTGAAGGGAAGGAGGGGCATAACTGAGAGAGGGTGGAAGCAGGGGTGGAAGAGCGGGGATGGAATGGGGGGGGGGGGGCACAATGTCACCAACACAATTCGCGATTCTCTGTCAGGCAGATGTAGCAGGACTTATGTCCACAATATTACGTGGTAACAAGTACATAAGAACATAAGAACATAAGAAAATGGGAGTCTGCAAAAAGCCGATCGGCCCATACAAGGCAGATCCCTGTCACACCCAACCCCAATTACAAGGCCCAATTATAGACCTATCTCAGTAATACCTTGAGTAATGACCCCACCAAAACGGTCAGAGATTAACACAAGATTACGGGGGTCTGCTGAGCGCCGATTGGCCCACACCTGGTAGATCCCCCTCACACCCAACCCATCTCGTCCATATGCCTATCTAATTTTATCTTAAAGCTCCCTATCGTTCTTGATCCCACTATATCACTTGGTAGCCTATTCCACCCATCTACAACTCTGTTACCAAACCAATATTTGCCTATATCATTTCTGAAATGAAATTTATCTAATTTGAAACCATGTGTACGAGTTATTTCGCTATCACTGAGCTTTAGTACATTTTTCATGTCTCCTTTATTAATTCCACTAACCCACTTGAATACCTCTATCATGTCACCTCTAACTCTGCGTCTCTCTAACGAATGTAAGCCTAATTTCTTCAACCTTTCTTCATACGGAAGATTTCTAATATTATGGATCATTTTTGTCATCCTACGTTGTACTCTCTCCAATGAATCTATGTCCATTCTGTAATAAGGACACCAAAATTGAACAGCATAATCCATATGGGGTCTCACTAATGACAAGTAAAGTTTTAAGATAACATCAGCAGTTCTGTTACTCACACTCCTAGATATGAACCCGAGAATCCTGTTTGCCTTGTTACGAACGCGTATACATTGTTTTCTAGGCTTCAAATCATTGATAACAAACACACCTAGATCTTTCTCACAGTCTGAGTTTTCTAATTCCATATTAGCTAGTTTATATTTAAAATTTGTATGCATCTTCCCTATCTTTAATACCTTGCATTTGTCAATGTTAAACTTCATCTGCCATTTTACTGACCATTCGTGTAAGGTATCTAGATCCCTTTGCAGACACTCTATATCTCTAACTGAATCAATTTTTCTCCCCATTTTGGTATCGTCTGCAAATTTACTTATCCTACTAGTTATACCTAAATCAAGGTCATTTATGTATATAATAAACAACAGAGGACCTAATACAGATCCCTGGGGGACACCACTCTTGACTGATCCCCATTCTGACTTAGTACCATTTATGCTGACTCTCTGCTTCCTACCAGTTAGCCATGACCTAATCCATCCTAACAACGCCCCACCTATTCAATGTGCCTCAACCTTTCTCATCAATCTCTCATGAGGGACTCTGTCGAAAGCTTTACTGAAATCTAAATATAAAATATCATATGACTTGTCATTATCTACTGCTTCATATACCTCTGAGAAAGAACTAAGCAAATTAGTAAGGCAAGAACGTCCCTGAGTGAATCCATGCTGAGAAGAATTGATTAAGTCAAATGTTTCTAAGTGGTTTCTCATTTTCCTAGCAATAATTGACTCTAGTAGCTTTCCTATGATTGAAGTGAGACTAATGGGACGGTAATTGGATGCTATTGATTTATCACCTTTTTTGAAAATCGGAACTACATTTGCAAGCTTCCAAGCTTCTGGAACTATACCTGTTTCTAATGAATTGTTAAAAAGAAATGTTAATGGGTAACTTAACTCATCTCTGCATTTTTTTAATACTCTAGCATATACCTCATCGGGACCAGGCGATTTTTGAGGTTTCAGTCTGTCAATTTCCTTAAGCACATCATTCTATTTATAGTAACCGTACTTAACCTATTTTCTATACTATCGCTATATACCTTACGGACTTCTGGAATCTGTGCCAAATTTTCATTAGTGAAAACGGATAGAAACTGACTATTTAATGTACTGCACATTTCTAAATCATGTTCTGTCATTTCTCCTATCGAAGTTTTAAGGGGGCCTATTTTATCTCTAACTTTAGATTTATATAGCTGGTAAAAAGCCTTAGGGTTATTTTTTTAATCATTGGCTATCCTGATTTCATAATTTCTTTTGTCTGTCCTTATACCTTTTTTAACCTCTCTTGATAGATTCTGATAGTAAGCAAGTAGGTGAATTTCGCCTTTCTTAATTTTTCGATATATTCCTCTATGTTTTCCTAGAAGGTCTAATAGTCTATTATTCATCCATTTGGGTACGTGTTGATAGTGCATTTTATACCGAGTGGATATTTTCGAACATAATTCCAGTTAGCACTTTTCGAACCTAGTTCAAACTAGAACAGTTCGAACATAATTCCAACAACCTATTTTCTGGCATTTTTCGAACTTACTGACATTTATTTGGAAATAAATTAGAAAAGGTACCTGTTTCAAACACTGCACTATCAACACGTACTTATTACCACGTACGCATTTCCAACTAAATTATATAATATTACATAATGATCCTATATCCAAGTCCCTGTTCAAAATCGGAAAATTGGTTCGTGAGAAACAAGTTCAAATGATTTTCGAACTTATTGCCGAATTTCGAATTTAATATCGAGTGGATATTTTCGAACATAATTCCAATTAGCAATTTTCGAACATAATTCAAACTAGAACATTTCGAACTTAATTCCAACAACCTACTAACCATTTCAGACCCCATGAGGCATCGTGTTTCGCGAATATCTTCATGGCTCTTAGTCACATCATTATGACATTCTAACACAATGTTTACGACAACCCGCCGTAATTTATGGTGGTATAGTAGTTTGGCAAATTGTTATACCTAAGGAGTTTACCCTTATCATCTTAAGGTGTAGTCAGTGAGAACACAAAAACCTGAGCAAATGTTCGGACAAGACGACGTACCCCCCTCCCCTACATCTATTCCTTCCTTTACCCACCAAACAAGCTCCCCGCCATCCCCCTCGCACACCCATCGTTCTATCCCCCTCCCCCCCCCCCCCCCTCTCTCTCCCTCCGTTTCTCTCTCTCGTTTTCCAGCCCACTGGGGATTGGCAGGGATTAACTAACTGCCCCTGTCTCAAAATCTAGACAGGAGGTCATATACATTCCATGTACTTTAGTTGATTTACTGTATTGTATGTGAAACAGATAATATGGATGTTCAACAGTGGAACTATGTACAACCTTATAAAAGAATGTAAAATTATAAAACATATAATTTGATGTGTAGCTATGCTCTTCAACTAAACACATGCACATTCTAGTGGTGCCTTACAGGCCACCCTGGGTCAGCGAACCTACGCTCCCTAACCATACTGCTGTATTGTCCTCAATATTCTCGGCTAATGGCTTGATGTACAAGTACCTCCGGATATGCGGCACATCCCTCCCGGAGGACTACTTGCACCTTCCCTCCGAATATTATTTTATGGAAATAAAATAATCTGAATCTGAATCTGAATCTGTATGGCCGTATGTTTTGGGTGCTGGGGTCTGGTGACTGGGTCACGACGGGTAGGGTCCCTCTAGGATGTTTAAGGAGGAATTAACACGGTCTTGTGGGACAGCATGCGTGTTTAAAAACAAAAAACAAAAAACTATATGATCAAGGTCTATAACGGGGACTCTTGTATTTTAGATATGTCTTTATTATAATACTGTATATACTAAACTTAGGTAGTGTTAAAAATTATCTTCAATATCAATGTATTACTCATCTAACTATATAGGTAATGACATAGTTTAAGCTAGAAATAGGGTGAAGATTGCGTATGCACCTTCGCCCTTTTGAGATAATGTAACTATGATACTTGTGTAACATTTGTACTTTTCTCAATAAAACAATCAAATCAAATATCTCTCTCTCTCTCTCTCACTCACTCTCACTCTCTCTCTCTCTTACATTCGTGAATAGTATGAAAAACAAATACGTGTAGCATATAACTGGACATTTATAGGCACAAACAACTCGAAAGGAGACTAAAACTGAAGTATGAATGGATTTTACACGGAAGCGCTCTCTCTCTCTCTCAATTGCACACAGGAAATATAAAGTCTTACACATAGTTATTCTATAGTAATTTCGTATAATACCTTACGAATATAACATTTGGAAGTAGTATGAATTGATGGTTTATGGAAACAACCGTGATGGCTCAGTTGCCTGATTGATATTTTGCCAGTGTTTGGAATATTTGAGCAGGTAGATGGTCACTGGCATGCGATCGAAGAAGGTGGTTTGTCGCAAGCTACTGAAGGTGTGCTACATCCCTGCTAGCCATGGCCAATATGCTGAGATGCCCACGTGGGTGCAAAGGTGTGATTGCACTACGACTGTTAAATATGTTCAACCACGAGAGGAACGCTGACGCACTGAAAATAAGTCTTAACAGGTAATTATTACCCATAACTCTTTTTATCTATAACGTTATGCAACATATTTCATAGCAATGACAATGTTTGGGGAAATTATCTTGATATTAATACCATCTATTATAATAAACGGCAAAATCCGTCCGTCTGTCCGTCCGCATAGACCCATGTTAGGTTAGGAACGGGGGGTGTGGGGGGCAAAGGCCCCCATCGAAAAGGGGGGGGGGCCTGGGGGGCCGAAGCCCCCCCTTTTAGGTTAGATATAGGTCCTTGGTACCCGGTTGGGTTAGATTAGGGTTATCATAAACGGCAAAGTTAGCGAATGACATATATATAGTATCTACCAGCAAATATAGTGAAGTTAGAACACGATACTGTAAATTAATCATTCACAAATTATAGTGAAGTTAGAACATGATACTGTACATTAACCCTTCTGGTGCTTGAACACCGTATTTCTAAGCTTGACCAGAGGTCCCTTTAGGTTTGGGCCGGAGGCCCAAAACGCCCTCCGCAGGAGGTAGCTTAAAAGTCCTCTTAAAAGTGCCTCTTCAGATCCATCAAACTACAGACCAATAGCTATAACTTCCACTCTTGGTAAAGTCTTTGAAATTATATTAAATAATCACATAATTAAGCATCTTGAGAATAATAAATTAATCAGTGATAGGCAATATGGTTTTAGACGATGTCGATCAACTGCAGACATTCTTTGCCTTCTTACGCATCAAATCAACCAAGCTACAGACCAACATGGTGAAACACATACAATAGCACTGGATATATCAAAGGGATTCGATAGAGTCTGGCATCAATCCTTATTGTCGAAGATGTCACACTACGGCCTTGCATCATTAGTTCCACTAATTTCTTCTTATCTTCATAACAGAAAAATACGTGTAATGGTAGATGGCCTTTATTCTCAATTTAACTCAATAAATGCTGGTGTTTCCCAGGGATCAGTTTTGGCCCCAACTCTGTTCCTCATTCATATCAATGATCTCATATCTACCACTCATAATCCAATACATTCCTACGCAGATGACTCAACACTCCAGAGTTCCTTCACATTTACCAATTCTTTCACCCAACCCGATCATATAAATTCAAAAATAAACACTGCAATTTCTCTGAACCAGGACCTTTCTAGAATTAATGAATGGGGACAAAAGAATCTAGTTTCCTTTAATGCACAGAAAACCAAGTACATTCAATTTTCTAACCGACAGAATCTCACTGACTCCCATATATTTTTTAATGATGTAAATATTCCCACTTCCCCTAGTATTGACATTCTCGGTGTAACATTAACTACTAACTTGAGCTGGACACATTATGTTAGAGGCATTGCTAAGAATGCCTCTAAAAAACTGGGACTCCTGTACAGAGTTCGATAATTCTTCACTGACGAGCAGTTGGCCGTAATATATAAAAGTCATGTGCGTTCTCTGATGGATTACTCTTCACCTCTGTGGAGTGGAAGTGGAGTGGTTGCATTGAGGCAGTTGGAAAAAATTCAAAATAAAGCTATTAGATTAATCAATAACCCTGCAATCACACAGGACCTTCCTACATTATCCATACGAAGAAACGTTGCATCCCTTGCATTATTCTACAGATATTTTCACAGCAATTGTTCCGAGGAACTTGCTTCAATTGTGCCGCCTCTCCACATCTTTCCCCGTAGAACTGGGGCAGCTGAGAGCGCCCATGAATTTACACTTTCTCCTCCACAATGCAGAACTTCTGCTTATCAAAATTCATTTATCCCTAGAACTACTACTCTTTGGAATTCACTTCCCTCGAGTTGCTTTCCACAAACTTACAATCTACAAAAGTTTAAATCCAGTTGTTACAAACATTTTATGAATGGAGGATGCCTTTAGGCACATGGACCTTTTTGTTTTATCTGTGTTTTTCCTTCCTCCGTTCATTGTCTCTTAAAAAAAAAAAAAAAAAAAAAAATCTGCACGGAGTGCGGACTTTTAAGCTAGTGATAACTATTATGAAGAGCATGTGTTCCTAAATATTCGATCTTTTTCCCTAATCTACTGTACATTTTTGTCTTCCCACACAGGCCGTATGACCGTGTGGCCCATGTGATGGGTATGACCACAAAAGCAGTGCGGCTGATGGTTCAACGCAACCAGCGTTCCAAGCCACACTCACCACCTGAGACAGCGAGCACTCCCACCGTTACACCACCTGACTCTCCGACACCCTCCACTACACCACCTGTCTTTGACAATTTCACTATTGGAGCCATTCGACGTTTTGTACATGCAAAGTTTGCTGCAAAAGAACACTTTACTATTGTTACCCTGACTGAAGAATTAAAGAGGGTCAATATTATTCCCAGTGAGACCTCAGAGACGGCGATATGGCGTGTGTTGCACTACAGGGTATCACAGAGAAAAATGTATGTACGAAAAGAGTCCCTTGATATTGTATGCCGCCGCATTGATGCTCTTCGAGCACTCCAGCATCACCGACAGGAAGGAAGACAGGTGGTGTACGTGGATGAAACGTGGTTCACCACACGGATGTCACACAACATGGAGTGGGTGGACACAACACAACCTGTAACTAGTGCCACCTATAGCCGTCAGGTGCCACCTGGTGAAGGGGAGCGGTTTGTGGTGATAGCAGGTGGCACAGTCGAAGGTTTTGTGGACGGCTCCTTTCTAAGTTTCCCTGCGAAGAACAAAACGGGTGACTACCACGGGGAAATGAACAGCATCCTTTTCCTTCGCTGGCTAACATCTCGACTTTTACCAGCATTGGGTGAGCCATCGGTACTGCTGTTGGACAATGCGCCCTATCACAGCCAGTTGTCGGAGGAGACTCGCTGCCCCACCACCGCCACCAACAGAGCTGGCCTTGTGAAATGGCTGGAGGAAAAAAAAATCCCCTTCTCACCTCACGCTACTCGTCCTGAACTGCTACGAATATGCAAGGAAAACCGACCAAAGCCACAGTATACAGTTGATAACCTCATCCGAGAATGGGGTTACGAAGTGGTCTGACTTCCACCAGCCCATACTGAACTTAACGCCATAGAGCAGGTGTGGGGGTGTATGAAGAGATATGTGCGCTACTCATTACAACGCTTCACTCGTGCCAGCTTACAGACCAGGTTAGAAGAAGCAAGGCTATGCGCAACGAAGGAGATTTGGGAAGGTGCCGTTCGGCGAGCCAGGAAGTTTGAAGAGGATTATTGGTCATCTGACAATATCCATGAAATTGTGGATCCCGTTCTTATCACTTTTGACACCGATGATGAGGATGACCTCTTCCTTGACAGCGATGAATAATAAAATAATATATATGTATACTTGTCTGTATCATTATTCCATTAATTATATAACTAATATTGATTTGTGTTGCAATTATACCGACTCCTCCTAATTTTAAAATATTTATGCCCATTGCCCAATCTATCTCATCACAGTATACGAACAATCGAACAACAGTTACAGATAAACGACCATACGCAAACGTACAATCTAAGGTTATAATTATAATTTCCCACCAAACTTCTTAGGCAAAGCAGTATAATGAGGTTAAACAACATAATACTTCAGTTCATTTGCACAAACCACGCAACTGATTGTTGGGGTATATACTTTTGAGTTATACTGTAAGCCCATTGTGGGCAAATCATGCGATATAATAATGCACAATGTATGTCTTTATAATTATTTTCCCGTGTGCTGTGTAATTGACAGAGAGAGAGAGAGCGCGCGTTTCCGTCAACAATCGATTCATACTTCAGTTTTACTCTCCTTTCGCGTTGTTTGTGCCTATAAATATCCAGTAATATGCTACACTTACTTATTTGTTTTTCATAATATTCACGAATGAGAGAGAGAGGGAGGGAGAGAGAGAGGGGAGGGGGAGGGGGGATAGAAGGATGGGTGTGCGAGGGGGATGGCGGGGAGCTTGTTTGGTGGGGAAAGGAAGGAATAGATGTAGGGGAGGGGGGTACGTCGTCTTGTCCGAACATTTGCTCAGGTTTTTGTGTTCTCACTGACTACACCTTAAGATGATAAGGGTAAACTCCTTAGGTATAACAATTTGCCAAACTACTATACCACCATACATTACGGCGGGTTGTCGTAAACATTGTGTTAGAATGTCATAATGATGTGACTAAGAGCCATGAAGATATTCGCGAAACACGATGCCTCATGGGGTCTGAAATGGTTAGTAGTTTTGGCCTTTTCGAACTTACTGAAGTTTACTTGTAAAGAAATTCTAAAACGTACTGTACCTGTTTCATACCCTGCACTATCTTATTGTACAGTCGGTCACCTTTCCGACTGGGCCACCTAATGGTAATTTCGCTGGGTCTTTCGCTCTGGTATTACTAAGATCGCTCACTCCCCCCCCCCCCTCCCCCCACCCTGAATCTGATGCATATTATGTCCCATAGATGGCGTCATTAGATTTGCTGGGAAGGAGGGGGGGTGGGGGTGGGGGGTTATTGTGTAGGGAAAGTTGGAAGTGTGTAGGGTGGGGGAGGGGGGTTACGTGCATTATTTCACCAGGTTTATGGTTGCCGTTTTATCTCTTGATATTAATTAAGATGTAAATAGTTTTTGCTAGTGAAATCTGCTTTTAAGAAATATATGTTTATGTGTAATTATTGTTTGCAAACCAATTTGTAGGGATTGCTAGATTCACTATCTATTTAGTAAGACAGCTCTTTCTCACTCATTCACTCACACTATCTATTTATCTATCTATCTATATCTATCCACATTATAGATTAGTCTTTTCCTTAGCTGATGTTCATCTGCTCTTCTTTGGGTTAATGTTGGTCTCTTAATTTTGGTTGAGGTCCCGGGCTGGCCCGTATTGTCGATTTGCGGCATTTGTTTTGGGGCTCCTCATACCTCTCTGTCTCATGCCTTTTTCTTCAAATACAGCATTATGTGTAGCATTGTGTTGGTACTTAAAATAACATAATGTATTGCATATCCATATCCATCTAGTCGTCATTAGTGAAATTCCCATACCAAAATAACAGCTTTCATAACTAGTCGCTTACACCAAAGAATCCTACACTGTTAGAGAAAATATGTCATTCAGCAATAAAAGCAGTGCAATATATATTGATATAATTATGACATTCTCCAGATGTGTATTTTGTGTTTGAGAAGGGGGTTTGGAGAAGACAATATATATATATGACTAAAATACAGTACAAAAATATCAGACTTTAGAACTGGTAACCTACTTAAATAGAAACAAATAAATTATTTGCTCGGAAATATGTGCTACAAACTTCAAAGTCGTTATAACTTATAAGAAAAATAGGTCCTACTAAAATATCATTGGAAAACGCTATACAGGGTTATTCAAAACTTTAGTGACAAAATTACAGGGTGAAGTCCTGACATGATATTAAACATATTTCCATATGTATTTTACCCAAAAATAAAAGGTTAATTACAGACATGAAAGCCAAATCCATTAAGGTGGGCGAACGATCGAACACTTCAAAATCAACCCCGAACCCCCCCACAGCACCCCCTATTCTCTCTCAGGTAGGTGAGGGAAGTTATTACAACGTATGAAGCAATGAACCCTTACCGATCCCGGGATTCAAACCGATCCGTAGGCTTTGAATCGATCCCAAGGCTTCGTGTATCATGTAATGTCAGATAGGCTAAGAGAGTAGTAACCAGTAATAGTTTTTATTAATTTTTATTACAGGGTGTACAGTATCAGTGTATTAAATTATTGTCACATGCAACCATAACAGAAAATCCGATACTTTTATTACACGGCATTGTACAGTATGCCGTTAAATGTACGTATAATAACAGTTGTTACAGGGCATTACAGTAAAATTAGGGTTATCCTTGTAAATGAAAAAATGAATACGTACAGTACAGTCACTCATAAAGTTTTTTTTTTTTTTAGATGCCAGGGCGTATACGTTACTACTATCTTATCTGACATTACATGAAACACGAAGCCTTGGGATCGATTCAAAGCCTACGGATCTGTTTGAATCCCGGGATCGGTAAGGGTTCATTGCTTCATACGTTGTAATAACTTCCCTCACCTACCCGAGAGAGTATAGGGGGTGCTGTGGGGGGGTTCGGGGTTGATTTTGAAGTGTTGGATCGTTCGCCCACGGTAATGGATTTGCCTTTCATGTCTGTAATTAACCTTTTATTTTTGGGAAAAATCCATATGGAAATATGTTTAATATCATGTCAGGACTTCACCCTGTAATTTTTGTCGCTAACGTTTTGAATAACCCTATACAGTATATACAAAAAAAAAAATATATATATATATATTTACATATATATATATATATATATATATATATATACAGTATATATATATATAATATATAATATATATACAGTATATATATATATATATATACTGTATATATATATATATATATATATATATATATATATATATATATAGATATATATATAATTATACAGTATATAAATATATATATATATATAAAGGAATGTTTTAATGAGGTTCTTGGTTTAAGCAAACACCACCTTGTTGGTTTTTTATTGTTTATTTAACCAAGGAAAATATAATTCTGAAGCGTGGATTTAAAGTTTGTAAGGTCTGTATAGGTACTCTATATGCCTGACTGGGAAGTACCTAATATTATAAACACTCTATAAAGATAACAAGCAAACAGAGCTTGAGCTAATTTCCTCTATATGATATTCTTGTAAACAGAATTGAACATGTTAAGAAACGTGAATAAAGTATTAACACACACACTAATTAATGCACAGTATCGTACTGTCACTGTATACGTCACTTGTATAACACTCGTTTTACCTTAGCCTGATAAGGGGGTAGACTTCCCTTAAGGCTGTCCTAACTGCTACTGCCTGGGTACTCACATAGTGGGGCCCGGCTTTTGACCAGTGTAGTGTGATACTCAACTTAGTTGCTAGCAATCATCTTGGTGTTGCTGCAATTATCTGAAGGGAAGCGTGAGAACCCTTGCTTACATTGCAGGAATCGTACCAAGGCTTTTATAGGTGGCTGATCCTCTATAGGGGAGATCTTACCCAACTAGAAATGTACAGTTGCCTACTTAAGTAAGTGAATAACTGTTATAACGGTGTGAGATATATATGTTATAATAGTGTCTATCCTAGAGTGTACAGTCGCTCAAAATGTGCTGTTACATATATATATATATATATATATATATATATATATATACATATATATATATATATATATATATATATATATATGTTTCTAATCTCTCAGTAGGGTTCGAACCGCCGACCGTCAGGACGATAGCCGACGCTTTAATCAACTACACCACGGCAGTGGGGTTCGAACCCCACTGAGAGATTAGAAACATTTAGTGGCTCACGTGTATTTCTGATATATACTCAATATATATATATATATATATATATATATATATATATATATATATATATATACGGTATATATATATATATATATATATATATATATATATATATACTGTATATACCGGTATATTACTTAAACTATATTTATCGTGGCCCAGCCTTTTGAGAACATGAACACGCTCATGAAAACGTCCTTGATTAATTAAGCTATAATTAATTTAAGCAACACAGATGGTCATACATATGATTATAATATCAAACTAAGTGTGTTACTCATCGTTGGATAGCTGCTACGCTCATGAAAACGTCCTTGATTAATTAAGCTTAATTAATTTAAGCTACACAGATGGTCATACGTATTATTAAAATATCAAACTAAGTGTGTTACTCATCGTTGGATAGCTGCTATAGTATTAATATATTTGTGTCATGCCCCAGTCAGGGTTCGAACCCATGCCAGTAGTGCAGCACTTCAGCACCTATACCACTAGACCACCGAGGAGATTACCATTTGAACTACTGTATATGCACGAACGATGTCATGCAATTTAGGACGACACTACCTCCTCAGACCTGCCTTTGTCACCTCTCCTTTGTCAATGTCACATACACCAAGAGGGAGGGGGATTGATAGTTCGTAGGAGAAGCTGGAGAGGTAGGAAGAAGGAAGAGGGAGAAGGTAAATAGAAGCTAGAAAGTGGAAGGTGTAGGGGAAGAAGGGATAGGTGGTAGAGAGGAATGGACAGATGAAAAAGGTGGGAAAGAAGATGAGATGTACAGGCTATGACATAACTCTTGTCATGGCCTGATGCAATGTGTTAGTTCTCTTATCTTTTAAAAAAGGGAATTTAATCGCTTCCAATAAAAAGGGGTGGGGTTAATATGAGGTTTGAAGGAGGAGGAGTCAAACGAGTGTGTGTGTGTAAGTTTTGAGACCAGCACGCAGAATAAGGTTACTTTTACAACTAGCCCATACTGGAAGCCTAGATATAAATAAATAACGCACAACAGGTGTAACATTATTTGTGAAATTATATATACCAACTATCAAAGTTTCTGCCCTTCGCAGTTCCCCCCCCCCCCCCCTACCCCCTCTCCTCCTCCTGTGAAACATTGTTTAAATAACAGTAATTGAGATTTGATGTTACAATCCACGTGTTAAGACAATTTGGATTGCTTTATAATCTAGCTTGGAGGAAATTATAACCACATACCGAAAAGTGTATATATTTTAAAGACAAGCCAATATCCGCTCAGCTAGAGCAAAAGCTTTACCTAAGCCGAAGCTTGTGTCTTTGTAAGAAAAACACATTTCTTTATTAGTGTATGTGTTTTTTTTTACCATTGCAGTATAGGCTACTCGGCACTGTGATTGACCAGTACATAATCTTTTTTATTTTTCGATTTGTTCTATGTTAGTGAGGGAGAAAAAAGGCAGAATTGCCTGTGACGAGTGTCTCCCTCAGAGTTGAAAAATTGACAGGGCCAAAATCAAGGGACGTTCAAAGTCCGTAAGGTTTATAGCGATAGTATAGAAAATAGGTTAAGTATGGTTACTATAAGTAGAAATGATGTGCTTAAGGAAATTGACAGACTGAAACCTCATAAATCGCCTGGTCCTGATGAGGTATATGCTAGAGTATTAAACGAATGCAGAAATGAGTTAAGTTACCCATTAACATTTCTATTTAACAAGTCGTTAGAGACAGGTAAAGTTCCAGAAGTTTGAAACCTTGCAAACGTGGTTCCGATCTTCAAAGAAGGTGATAAATCAATAGCATCCAATTACCGTCCCATTAGTCTTACATCAATCATATGAAAGTGTGACGCCTCCCGGCGTTAGCAGATTGATTGCGTGGGGCATTGCAGCTCGCTAGCGCTCGCCAGGATGGGGGGATGGGCTACAGTTGTCCTAGAATGATCTGCTTTATTTAATTAATGTCGTGTTGCCACAGACAGTCTAGAAATGGTCTTTGTTTTGGTCTGTGACCGCGCCTTGTATTTTATATTCGCTATAATATAAATGTTGCTTGTGTGGGAGGCGAGCGAGAGAGGGTGAGGGAGTACACCTGGCAGCGGGGTGAGCTATGACGCGGCTCGCTTGGGCGCTGACGGCGTTGGCGGCCGGGTGGTCAACTAGTCCCTTCCCATCGGGGCCTCGTGTTCTTTACCAGCTCAGAGCTTGCCTGACACGAGTCTCGCCTACACCCTTTGCAATTCTGTCCCCCATACTCGCCACTTTGCATACTATTTCTCTCTCTCGACTTCTCCTTTATCATTCTCTAATCTTTATTAAACTCAACATCCCTTCTGGTTTCAGCATAGACGTTCACCGTCGACCAGTCGTATTGTACGCGAAGCTCTCAGATATTTCCATGTATTAGGTTAAGGAGGTATTATGCTTTATTGAGGTTAGAGAGACGGACTTTTCCGTATGTGTCCTCTCTCGGGAAGATTGTAGACCGGTATATGTCTCCCTGGCAAGGTGTTGAGTGATTCTGCTTGGTTATCTAAAGCTAGACTAGGGGTAGGGTTACTGTGTCGTTGTCTCCGATGTGTGCAGTGTTAGCTAAGCCCTGCACGACATCGACAGGTACTGTGGGAGCCTAAGTTGTCTTCGGGTGGGTTTACTTTGCGAGCACAGCGCTGTGGTGTGAGAGGGCCATAGCCTATCCCTCACAACATAGGGCTGCCTCTTTGTGTTGACTTCTGAGGGATCGCCAGGATAGAACTAGGTACTAGAGATCTAGATTTATCAAGAGAGCATCCCCGTCATATAACGTAATCTTCATTATACCACCTTCGGACAACGTTAGGCTACGAGCCGCATGCTCACCCATTGTTGCCCTGCCTTGATACCCCAGCTAGACTTTATTAACTGAGCAGACACTGGTTAGAGATAAGCCCCCATTATTATATGTATGCAACATTATTATTCACTGCACTTTTGAGCCGAGGTTGTTGTTGAGTTGCACAACCCTAGTAGGCTGTTGCGTTGTGTCACGAAGCATTTCTTTAGTTGTCGAGCATTACTACCTTTGCGCAGTCTTTATTATTTGCCTGCCTATTATTACTATATGTCCTAGTATTTATTGTGACCCGTATTCTGCATTATAATTGTTCAAGATTCTTTACGAACATCTTCCCAGCATCAGACTTATTTCAGAAGTTTCCAGTTGATGTTGCAGGACTAGCATTTGCACTTTCTTTAATACAGGAGTGCCAGTTATTTGAGTATCTACCGTAACGTTAAGTAATCACATTAACTATCTTTTCTTTGTGCAACCTAATCGAGTAATCTTTTACTGTTTGAGAATAGGCTGTTTCATCGAGCGTCAGCCTAGTGTGTGTGCACCAGTTACCGAGTCATAGGATACCTCGTTGTCCAGGCACGACTCAGGGCGGTAATGGTGTTTTGTTTTCCAGTGTTTAAGGCAGCGGTTGGATCTAGTATTACCGTTGTTGCATTTTGCCATTATCTAGTCCAATGTTGAAGAGCCCTGTGTCTTTGAGAACCTGGATCGTAACAAATGGCGACCTAGCTCAGGATCTTGTGAACTAAGAGATAATTGCAGGATTGTTGTGGTCATTTGTTTTATTGAGGAATATAGTGGGCACGTTAATTTTGTTTGGCAAAGTAGTATAGC
Organism: Paralithodes platypus; assembly: GCA_032716605.1. Classification (NCBI taxonomy): domain Eukaryota; kingdom Metazoa; phylum Arthropoda; class Malacostraca; order Decapoda; family Lithodidae; genus Paralithodes; species Paralithodes platypus. The sequence continues at coordinate 17,542,696 of CM064480.1, read as the reverse complement.
ACTTGAGAGTCTTCAGACATTTTTGGCAAGTGAATAGTGCTACATAAGAGTTTGGGGTACTTCTTTTCTGAATATTGTGGTGAGAAATTTTTGTGAGCATCATGTCTTATACCGGGTCAGAGGAGAATGGAGACACAGTACGTAATGTCGAAACTGAGGAACAGCAGCATGATGCAAGGGTTAATCGGGTGAACTGTGAGGAGAATGCTAGGATATTTTTGCAATGGCCTGTTACTGCCAAGCGGTTGGAGGGTATGGATCGGTACGGTCTTCAATGCCTGGCCACAGCTATCGGTCATGCGGTTACTAGCAGCATGACCAAGGATAACATGATAACGTGTGTACTGGGCAGGGTGACTGGTGAGCGAGATGGGTTGAGTGCTCAGAGCCCTTCGGCCATGCTTCCCCTACACTCGACTTCCAGCCATCCCAGTAGTTTGCCGACCCCGGGTACGCTTCCGCATTGGGTGGTGACTGGCAGGGTGGGTTGCCCCTGGGGGGACCACCGGTAATTTCAAACATTGTAGCACCTTCACCTCCTCAAGGGTTATCTCCAGAATTATTGCTTCAGCTCGAATTAGCTAAGATCGAAGAGAGAAAGGCTATCAGGGTGGGTGAGCAGCAAATAGAATTAGCCAAGATAGAAGAGAGAGCCAAGCTAGCAAAAATCCAAGCTGATTTAGAGTCGACTAGGTACTGTGCCGACATGGACGTAGAGAAGTCGCGAGTAGAGACAACGGGACAGCGACTTGGGGCTGGTAACTGTGTTCATGAGCAGTCTCTCTCGCACTTATTGAAACTGGTTCCGGAGTTTGATGAGAGTGGTGTAACAGAATTTTTCACACGCTTTGAGAAGAAGTGCCAGGAACACCAGTGGCCAGAGAATAAATGGGCAGCACTTGTATCCTCTAGATTAATAGGCAAGGGTCTTAAAGCCTACGATGCGTTGCCTATAGAGTCTTGTATTATCTATGAGGAACTCAAGGAGGCTGTCCTGAGAGCATACGAACTACAACCAGAGACGTACAGGTTGAAGTTCCGGGGTGTTACCAAGGGTCGGGAGAGCACCTTTTTGGAGCATGCCCGGGAGCTGTCCGATGCTTTTGGGAATTGGCTGAGGTCGGAGAAAGCTACTACGTTTGACGACATTAAACAGTTGGTGCTTTTAGAGCAGTTTTTCAAATGCACAGGCGGCGACCTGATGTTAAACCTTAAAGAAAAGCAACCAAAAACTCTACAGGAGGCAGCTGAGATGGCTGACCTCCGGCTATCACTAATTCGTGGGTGCGGGTCTGCCCAGCGTAGTGAGGCAGGTAACAAGGGGCGTGATGCCCCACCCCCCCGAGTTAGTGATATACCTTATGCAAACAAGTACAAGAGCCATGATACCAAGACTGACCACAAGACTAGCACCGTCCCATTTAAGAAGGGGCCGGGCCCTTCCCAGTACCAAGGGAACCCCAAAGGGGAGTTGGAGTGTTATCATTGTCATAAAAAGGGGCACTTTGCAAGAGTCTGTCCTAGCAAACCACCTACAGCAGCTGTGTCTTTGGCCTGCAACATTGGTGTGTCTCCGAAGTCATCTGAGTTTGCCCGGGGCAGTTCGTCAGAGGCTGAGGCACAGCCAATGCAGAAGCACCTGGGAGGCTCGAACCCTGCTCAGGATGTTTTTTGCGACCATAGAGGGCGGGGTTGCGTGATGTGGGCGGGGCGCAAGCATGGAGTAGAGGTCTTGCGTGATACAGGTGCTTCCCAGACTCTGATGAAAAACTTGACTGGCTACCCTATAAACGCGGCTCGGGTGGTAGTGGTGCAGGGTATTAATGCAACTCGGTCATACCCGCTGGTGCGGTTGGAGTTGGAGGTGGATGGTGTGGCACGTGAATTGGATGTCGGGATTGTGGAGAAACTGCCAGTGGAGGGCGTCGACCTTCTTCTCGGCAACGACTTTGCAATGCCCGCTTCTGAGGTTCTACCCTTAGTCGTTGCCGAGAGGCCGGCCGACGTGAGTAGGGAAGAGCAAGAGTGGGTCGAGCGGTGCCAGACACAACCCATGGCATGTGTTGTCACCCGAGCTCGGGCAGCTAAAGTGTCACAGCCTAGTCCTCCGTCTTCAGACCAGCGGAGGAACGATCAACAGGAGGAGGCTAAAGCTGGAGTTGGTTTTAAGAGTTTTGACTCGGCGGCTCTCCTGGGTGACTCAGTATTAGCACCATTACTTAATTCTGGAGTAGCCCCTGGGCCTGTCATCGAGAGTGACGAGGCTGGGCATGACGAGTCTCCACGACAGCAACGTTATGTACATCGAGAGAGACAGAGGGAGCAGCCCAGTATCGGGGAAGGTCATGCATTGCTCCGGGAGCAGTTAGATCGCTTGGCACCCTCAGATATACGTCGGTTGCAACTAGAGGACCCTGAGCTCCAACCGTGTGCTAATGGAGCTGTAGAGCTCGACGAGGACGGCGATGCACAGCCAGGAGATTTTTTTATTTAGAAGGCATCCTCTATAGGCGTTTTCAAGACCCTAAACGTAGTTGGCAAGAGGGGTCCGGAGTAGTGGACCAGTTGGTGGTGCCACGGGAGTGCAGGGATAGCCTACTGAGGTTGGCGCATGACATACCACTGGCAGGACATCTAGGGGTGAGAAAAACGGTGGCGGCTTTAGAAAAATTGTTTTGGTGGCCGGGGTTGAAGGGGCAGGTGGTAACCTGGATAGCAAGGTGTCATACGTGCCAGAGGGTTGGAAAACCTAACCAAACAATTCCGAGAGCCCCGTTGCACCCGATTCCTGTCAGTGGACCGCCCTTCAGTAAGGTCATCATTGATATGGTCGGACCCCTACCCCCTACTAGTGCCGGTAATAAATTTCTATTAACTATCATGGATGTGGCCACTCGTTATCCTGATGCATATCCAATGAGAAATGGCACAGCGAAAACTGTTGTCCGGAACCTGCTCTTGTATTGCTCGCGGTATGGTTACCCGCAAGAGGTGCAATCGGACCAAGGCTCTAATTTTACATCTAATCTGTTCAAACAAACTATGATTCAGCATGGCATCAGCACTGTCGTCTCTTCTGCGTATCACCCAGAGAGTCAAGGGGTGTTGGAGAGGTGGCACGCGACGCTGAAAAGCATGCTTCGATGTTATTGCGCAGAGAACGGAAAGGATTGGGACCTGGGTCTGCCGCATGTTTTGTTCGCGGCAAGAGAAGTACCTGGAGAGAGTCTCGGTTTCAGTCCGAATGAGCTTGTTTTCGGGCATCAGGTGAGGGGTCCTCTCCACATGGTGAAGGAGATGTGGGAGGGCTCTAGGCATATTGTTCTGCGAGATAAGTTGCAACCTCTTGTTCCTGAGCGACAAGAGGAGTTGTTTACTAGGCTGTGGCAGTCCGTCCGCATGTTTGTTGCTTCTCCAGGCCTGATGTACGGGGTAGAATCCGACATGGAGGCTGGAGACAGTGCAAGGCTCGAGTTGGTTCCCTACCGTGTGAATCCTGCTCGACAGCCTGTTGTGAAGGCGGAGCTGGACGGCGTGTGGAGAGGGGGTCTGAGGGATGAGGGATATCGTGAGTGGTCGTTGCCAGTGGCTTTGCAACCTGAGTTTGGTGGCAGAGTCCGTGTGTATGTTGATTGCAAGAATGTAGAAGCATTATCCCTGACAGACGCCTATCCATTACCCAGAGTTGACGACACCATAGACCGCTTCGGGGCTGCCTCGCTCATCACGAAGGTAGAACTAGTGAAGGGTTATTGGCAGGCCCCGTTGCCGGAAAGAGCGAAGAGAAGTGCCAGTCTTGCGATGAACTGGACAGTTTATCAGTGTCAGGTGTTGTTGTGCTGCCGGAACACAAGTTGGATGTGTGGCATGCTAAGGGCACTGATAATGTTTTGGCTTTGTTTGCAGGAGAACCCTCGCTGTTCAGTCAGTGTCTGTCGTGGGTGGAGGATCCGGGGTAGGCTACCACAGTATGTTGGTATAGCCTCCTGTCTTGGCTCGCGGTGTATTTTTGCGCTGGTGCTTGTTGGCTCGCGTGTGTAGCATCAGCGTAGGGTCGCAGGGCAGGAGTTGTTGGCTTTGATTAGAAGAAAATTAGGCTACATCTATAGTAGCCGCCAAAAAACAACATTAAAATAAAATATGAAAAATTAAATAAAAACTCTTTCTTTTTAATAATTAATTTTAAGATAATATTGTAGCTGAGTACTGAGTGCAGATGATTTTCCCTCAGTAGGCTGTGCTTCTTAAAGCTCGCTCTGGGAGCACAATGTTATGAATTAATGTATTATATTTGGGAAGGGTGATAAGATTTTTTTATATATAAAATGGTGTTGTATTTTTCTTGAGGAGACTGAGCTTGCATTCCATGAGTGGCAGAGTGGTTAGGAGTGGCAGATTCTAGCGACATTCTGCCTGTTCAGATATGGGCTCATGGTTGAGTGTCCCATATCTTGGGGGGGGTGTGACGCCTCCCGGCGTTAGCAGAATGGTTGCGTGGGGCATTGCAGCTCGCTAGCGCTCGCCAGGATGGGGGGATGGGCTACAGTTGTCCTAGAATGATCTGCTTTATTTAATTAGTGTCGTGTTGCCACAGACAGTCTAGAAATGGTCTTTGTTTTGGTCTGTGACCGCGTCTTGTATTTTATATTCGCTATAATATAAATGTTGCTTGTGTGGGAGGCGAGCGAGAGAAGGTGAGGGAGTACACCTGGCAGCGGGGTGAGCTATGACGCGGCTCGCTTGGGCGCTGACGGCGTTGGCGGCCGGGTGGTCAACTAGTCCCTTCCCATCGCGGCCTCGTGTTCTTTACAAGCTCAGAGCTTGCTTGACACGCGTATCGCCTACACCCTTAGCAATTCTGTCCCCCATACTCGCCACTTTGCATACTATTTCTCTCTCTCGACTTCTCCTTTCTCATTCTCTATTCTTTATTAAACTCAACATCCCTTCTGGTTTCAGCATAGACGTTCACCGTCGAACAGTCGTATTGTACGCGAAGCTCTCAGATATTTCCATGTATTAGGTTAAGGAGGTATTATGCTTTATTGAGGTTAGAGAGACGGACTTTTCCGTATGTGTCCTCTCTCGGGAAGGTTGTAGACCGGTATATGTCTCTCTGGCAAGGTGTTGAGTGATTCTGCTTGGTTATCTAAAGCTAGACTAGGGGTAGGGTTACTGTGTCGTTGTCTCCGATGTGTGCAGTGTTAGCTAAGCCCTGCACGACATCGACAGGTACTGTGGGAGCCTAAGTTGTCTTCGGGTGGGTTTACTTTGCGAGCACAGCGCTGTGGTGTGAGAGGGCCATAGCCTATCCCTCACAACATAGGGCTGCCTCTTTGTGTTGACTTCTGAGGGATCGCCAGGATAGAACTAGGTACTAGAGACCTAGATTTATCAAGAGAGCATCCCCGTCATATAACGTAATCTTCATTATACCACCTTCGGACAACATTAGGCTACGAGCCGCATGCTCACCCATTGTTGCCCTGCCTTGATACCCCAGCTAGACTTTATTAACTGAGCAGACACTGGTTAGAGACAAGCCCCAATTATTATATGTATGCAACATTATTATTCACTGCACTTTTGAGCCGAGGTTGTTGTTGAGTTGCACAACCCTAGTAGGCTGTTGCGTTGTGTCACGAAGCATTTCTTTAGTTGTCGAGCATTACTACCTTTGCGCAGTCTTTATTATTCGCCTGCCTATTATTACTATATAAGAACATAAGAACATAAGAAAATGGGAGTCTGCAGAAAGCCGATTGGCCTAAGCAAGGCAGATCCCTGTCCCACACAACCCCAATTACAAAGCCCAATTATAGGCTCAACACTCTAATACCCTGAGGATCATCTTACCAAAACGGTTAGAGATTAACGCAGGATTACGGGGGTCTGCAGAGCGCTGATTGGCCCAACCCTGCTGATCCCCCTTCACACCCAACCCTTCTCGTCCATATGCTTATCCAATTTTATCTTAAAGCTCCCTATCGTTTTTAATCCCACTATAGCACTTGGTAGTCCATTCCACCCATCTACAACTCTGTTACCAAACCAATATTTGCCTATATCTTTTCTGAAACGAAATTTATCTAATTTGAAACCATTGGTACGAGTTCTTTCGCTATCACTGAGCTTTAGTACATTTGTCATGTCCCCTTTGTTAATCCCACTAACCCACTTGAACACCTCTATCATATCCCCTCTAACTCTGCGTCTCTCTAACGAATGTAAGCCTAATTTCTTCAACCTTTCTTTATACGGAAGATTTCTAATATTATGGATCATTTATGTCATTCTACGTTGTACTCTCTCCAATGAATCTATGTCCATTCTGTAATAAGGACACCAAAATTGAACAGCATAATCCATATGGGGTCTCACTAATGACAAGTAAAGTTTTAAGATAACATCAGCAGTTCTGTTACTCACACTCCTTGAGATGAACCCGAGAATCCTGTTTGCCTTGTTTCGAACGCTTATACACTGTTGTCTAGGCTTCAAATCATTGCTAACAAACACACCTAGATCTTTCTCACAATTCGAGTTTTCTAATTCCACATTAGCTAGTTTATATTTAACATTTGTATGCATCTTCCCTATCTTTAATACCTTGCATTTGTCAATGTTAAACTTCATCTGCCAATTTACTGACCATTCGTGTAAGGTATCTAGATCCCTTTGGAGGCACTCTATATCTCTATCTGAATCAATTGTTCTCCCCATCTTGGTATCGTCTGCAAATTTACTTATCCTACTAGTTATACCTAAATCAAGGTCATTTATGTATATAACAAACAACAGAGGACCTAATACAGATCCCTGGGGGACACCACTTTTGACTGCTCCCCATTCTGACTTCGTACCATTTATGCTGACTCTCTGCTTCCTACCAATTAGCCATGACCTAATCCATCCCAACAACGCCCCACCTATTCCATGCGCCTCAACCTTTCTCATCAATCTCTCGTGGGGGACTCTGTCGAAAGCTTTACTGAAATCTAAATATATTATATCATATGACTTGTCATTATCTACTGCTTCATATACCTCTGAGAAAAAACTAAGCAAATTAGTAAGGCAAGAACGTCCCTGAGTGAATCCATGCTGAGAAGAATTTATTAAATTAAATGTATCTAAGTGGTTTCTAATTTTACTAGCAATAATTGACTCTAGTAGCTTTCCTATGATTGATGTAAGACTAATGGGACGGTAATTGGATGCTATTGATTTGTCACCTTTTTTGAAGATCGGAACTACGTTTGCAAGCTTCCAAGCTTCTGGAACTATACCTGTCTCCAATGACTTGTTAAATAAAAATGTTAATGGGTAACTTAACTCATCCCTACATTCTTTTAATACTCTAGCATATACCTCATCAGGACCAGGCGATTTATGAGGTTTCAGTCTGTCAATTTCCTTAAGCACATCATTTCTACTTATAGTAACCGTACTTAACCTATTTTCTATACTATCGCTATATACCTTACGGACTTCTGGAAACTGTGCCAAATTTTCATTAGTGAAAACGGAAAGAAATTGACCATTTAATGTACTGCACATTTCTAAATCATTTTCTGTCATTTCTCCTATCGAAGTTTTAAGGGGACCAATTACATCTCTAACCTTGGATTTATATAGTTGGTAAAAAGCTTTAGGATTATTTTTTGAGTCATTGGCAACCTTAATTTCATAATTTCTTTTTTCTTTCCTAATATCCTTTTTTACCTGTCTTGATAGATTCTGATAGTAAGCAAGTAGGTGAATTTCGCCTTTTCTAATTTTTCTATATATTCCTCTCTTTTGTCCTAGAAGATCTAATAGTCTATTATTCATCCATTTGGGTTGGTTCTGTGTTGATCTAAATTTTCTTTTGGGGATGTATTTATTTTGTGCATTGAATACTGACTTGATAAAATTATCGTATGTATCTACCAAGGTTGACGTCTCTTCCTGACTTAAGATGACAGGTGCCTGAGAAGGGGTACACTCATTTGGACACCTGGATCGACTTAATTTTTTGACCATAGGGTCCGCTAATAGGGCTCTTCTTAACCCACCATAATTGGCTTTTCTAAAGTCAGGTATTAATGTTGTATTCTCTCTGGTATTACCTTTCCATTGTATATTAAAATACACAGAATTGTGGTCACTATTTCCTAGGTGGTCCCCTATCTCTACATTATTTACCATATGTTCATTGTTACTGAAAACTAAATCGAGAATATTATTACCTCTAGTCGGCGTATCTATGAATTGAAATAAAAAACTATCTTGTACTACCTCTATAAACTCCTCAGAATCAGAGTCTCCTATTTGATGCTGCCAATCTATATTCGGAAAATTAAAATCCCCCATAATGCACACATTGCTATACCTTGATGCCATTTTAATTTCCTCCCATAATGACGTTCCGTCATTTCTACTCATATTTGGCGGTCTATACATAACTCCAATAACTATGGTCTCACTACCTTCGTTAACCTCTACCCAAACACTTTCATTATCGTTATTTAGTCTAATACCTGATTTAATACAGCTTTTTAATGTACTCCTGACAAACACTGCTATACCGCCACCCCTCTTACTTGTTCGGTCATATTTAAACAAACTATATCCTGGTATATCAAATTCTGCTAAAAAATGCCTGGTTTCTGTATTAATCCACGTTTCAGTTAGCGCTATTATGTCTATATTTTCTTTGCTAACAAGGGCTCTAAGTTCGTTCATTTTGTTACATAGACTCCTACAGTTTGTGTAATATACTCTCAATTTACTTCTTTTCTTTATACCTAATTTACCTTTGTTTTTAGCGACATTTCCATCTTCTGTTGCACCATCACTACTATTATTTGCATTATAGTCATCATTTTTAGCATGAGACTGAATATCCTTATCGCTTTCGCCTGACGCTAAAATTGTTCCAATTAACCTCTCATTTACACTCTCAATATTTCTGTTCAAAACCCCACAACCACCCTATCTAAAGAACTAGCTAATGTAGAAACCCCTAACCGTGAAAGATGAACCCCATCCCTTGCGTACATCCCATCTCTCCCATAGAAACTATCCCAGTTATCAATGAATGGTATTGCTTTTTCTTTGCAATATTTCTCCAAACGGCAATTGACACCAATCGCCCTGGATGTCCATTCCTTGGGAACTCCTCTTCTGGGTAGGATACAATGTACTACAGGGATCCCTCCCTTCATCCTAACTTTATCTAACACATCCCGATACTGCTGCAGCAGTTCCTCACTTCTACCCTTACCAACATCGTTACTCCCGGCACTGAGACAGATAATGGGGTTATCTCCACTATCTTCCAAGATGTGGTCCATCTTCTCTAAAACCCTCCCAACTCCATGGCCAGGCAGACACACAACCTTCCTAAGTTTAGTGCGGGTAGCCCTAACTAAATGTCTTACCATGGAGTCGCCCACAATCGACACAGACTTACCTTCTCGGGACACAGACTTACCTTTCCCTCGGGAGGATCCAGCAGCTGCAGTTGGAGAACCCCCGGTGGTGGCAGAAGGTCCCTTGGTGGTGGTGGTGGGGGTAGTGGTGGTGGTAGGTAGCACAGCGTCAGAGGTTGGAGCTGAGTCGGCGGCAGGCACTTCGGTTATCCCTCCCTTATCCTGACTATCTTTTCCCTCACATTCGTCTCGCAAAGGAGAGAATGTATTTGTCACACTCATACCTATTCTACTATCCTGCTTCTTGAGTGTGACTTTCCCACCCGTATTTTTAACAACCTGCCATGAATACAATTTTTCATCAACTTCCTCCCTTTTCCCCTTACTTGACTTTATTTCCTCTTGGCTAAGCTTGAAAGCTAGATTTTCGTCTTTAATCAAATCCACTTCCCTCTGAAGTTTAACATTAACCTCCCTTAGAGCCAAGACCTCTTCCTTCACCACAACCATCTCCTCTCTTACCTGGAGAATAAGATGATGCAGATCAGTTAGAGACTCGCACTCCATACCTGCCATGATCCCAATAAGCTTAGCGAGGAACAAGAAACTAAGTACAGAAAAACAAAAACAAGTAAACTAACAGCTAAAAACTGAGCTATAACACTTTTATATAACACGAGTGCACTGCCCCCAAACACAGGTAGGTGTAATGGTCACTAAAGGTCACTGGTAAGTGGTCCGGGCAGGAGCTCAGATTAACACAACCTTCTCTGTCACTGACTGTCACTGAACTGTAGCCTATGTCCTAGTATTTATTGTGACCCGTATTCTGCATTATAATTGTTCAAGATTCTTTACGAACATCTTCCCAGCATCAGACTTATTTCAGAAGTTTCCAGTTGATGTTGCAGGACTAGCATTTGCACTTTCTTTAATACAGGAGTGCCAGTTATTTGAATATCTACCGTAACGTTAATTAATCACGTTAACTATCTTTTCTTTGTGTAACCTAATCGAGTAATCTTTTACTGTTTGAGAATAGGCTGTTTCATTGAGCGTCAGCCTAGTGTGTGTGCACCAGTTACCGAGTCATAGGATACCTCGTTGTCCAGGCACGACTCATGGCGGTAATGGTGTTTTGTTTTCCAGTGTTTAAGGCAGGGGTTGGATCTAGTGTTACCGTTGTTGCATTTTGCCATTATCTAGTCCAATGTTGAAGAGCCCTGTGTCTTTGAGAACCTGGATCGTAACAAAAGCTACTAGAGTCAATTATTGTTAGTAAAATTAAAAACCACTTAGACACATTTAATTTAATACATTCTTCTCAGCTTGGATTCACTCAGGGACGTTCTTGCCTTTCTAATTTGCTTAGTTATTTCTCAGCGGTATATGAAGCAGTAGATAATGACAAGTCATATGATATAATATATTTAGATTTCAGTAAAGCTTTCGACAGAGTCCCCCATGAGAGATTGATGAGAAAGGTTGAGGCGCATGGAATAGGTGGGGCGTTGTTGGGATGGATTAGGTCATGGCTAATTGGTAGGAAGTAGAGAGTCAGCATAAATGGTACCAAGTCAGAATGGGGAGCAGTCAACAGTGGTGTCCCCCAGGGATCTGTATTAGGTCCTCTGTTGTTTGTTATATACATAAATGACCTTGATTTAGGTATAACTAGTAGGATAAGTAAATTTGCAGACGATACCAAAATGGGGAGAAAAATTTATTCAGATAGAGATATAGAGTGCCTCCAAAGGGATCTAGATACCTTACACGAATGGTCAGTAAATTGGCAGATGAAGTTTAACATTGACAAATGCAAGGCATTAAAGATTGGGAAGATGCATACAAATGTTAAATATCTATCTATCTATCTATTGCCTGACGCCGTGATCCCGGGGTGGCCACGAACGAACCGCCAGAGGCTGTTCGTTCGTCTTTCTTTGCTTAGATATTTTTTCCGGGTGGGGGTCGCAAGCCCACCGACCCAACCTCTTTAGTCGCCTCTTACGACACGCAGAAGGCACGTGGGGCATATTCTATTCCCTAACCCCCAGGGGGGAATGTTAAATATAAGCTAGCTAATATGGAATTAGAAAAGTCAGACTGTGAGAAAGATCTAGGTGTGTTTGTTAGCAATGATTTGAAGCCTAGAAAACAGTGTATAAGCGTTCGTAACAAGGCAAACAGGATTCTCGGGTTCATCTCTAGGAGTGTGAGTAACAGAACTGCTGATGTTATCTTAAAATTTTACTTGTCATTAGTGAGACCCCATATGGATAATGCTGTTCAATTTTGGTGTCCTTATTACAGAATGGACATAGATTCATTGGAGAGAGTACAACGTAGAATGACCAAAATTATCCATAATATTAGAAATCTTCCGTATGAAGAAAGCTTTGAAGAAATTAGGGTTACATTCGTTAGAGAGACGCAGAGTTAGAGGGGACATGATAGAGGTATTCAAGTGGGTTACTGGGATTAATAAAGGGGACATGAAAAATGTACTAAAGCTCATTGATAGCGAAAGAGCTCGTACACATGGTTTCAAATTAGATACATTTCATTTCAAGAAAGATATAGGCAAATATTGGCTTGGTAACAGTTGTGGATAGGTGGAATAGGCTGCCAAGTGCTATAGTGGGATCAACAAAGATAGGGAGCTTTAAGATAAAATGAAATAGGCATATGGACGAGATGGGTTGGGTGTGAGGGGGATATGTCAGGTGTGGGGCTCTGCAGACCCCCGTTTGTCTGACCTCTGACCGTTTCGGTGAGGTCAGTCCTAATGGTGTTTTTAAGCTGGGCTTATAATTAGGCCTTATAATTAGGGTTGGGTGTGACAGGGATCTGCCTTGTGTGGGCCAATCGGCTTTTTGCAGACTCCCATTTTCTTATGTTCTTATGTTCTTAAATTCTGAAAAGTAAAGGGGCTGAACGTAAGGAAGAAGGGATTTCATCCAAACATAATTAAAAGTTTACTATAGCTTTTTGTATGCTGCCTTGAATATTATTTATGTTATTATTTCACCATTATTATGCTTATGGTGAGCATTGGAAACACACATACATTATGTAATATATTACTCTATATATAAAGGGTTTTTAAAGGTAAGCACAACATTTACAATTTATATATATTTAATCGATATGAACTCCATCCACCACATGCACCAACTACCCCCGTTATCGGTAGAACAAAATCCAACTTATTTTATGCAGGTGACGGATACCCTCCCACTCCTCCCACGCTTTCCTCTCCACTGCTTCAATGCTCCTAACCTGGCTCGCATTCCAGTCCATAGATAATGATGGCCAACACATTTTCTATGGGGCTCATGTAACACCCCTTTGTGGGTCCGCCATTTCCTGGATTGGGTAGGGCTCAGGAATGGCCATGGCATGCACTGAAGGCCGCAGCAATTCCTTCAAAATGTTAATAAATGGATAACTGGACAGCCATCCCTCCACCTTAACTAGTTCGCCTGGACCGTGTGCCCACATCCAGCCCTAGAAGCAAACTTCAACTCTGCACTTCTGTGATGTACATTGATGCTTTCAGCAGTATATTGGGTGTTGGACCCACGCCAGGACTGCCTTCCACATTCCTCGACGGAGGAAAAGAGTTTCTCGCCCGCAAAGATCCCATGCCTCCCATTCCATTTTCCTCTTATCAAGTGTTGCATGATACATTCAAGATGGTCCTTCTTGTTGGCCTCGCTCAGAGTCTGCTTGTGAGCAGCGACGTTCTCGATAAGGCGACGCTGAGCAGTGCGAGAATTGATAAGCAACCAAAATTCAAAGTTTTTGGGTTAGCTGCACTGATAATGTGAAAGGCCTCGCCCTCATTGTGTTTACTAGCCGTGCGTCGTCCGCTATGGTCGTAGTCCAAGGCCTACCACTTCTTGGCCGCAATTCCACTGACTCTGCTTCCATGCACTGTCGCACCGTCCTCTCACACCTCCCTGTGTCTTAAGACAATCATAGAGATATGTATTCCCACTTGCCACATCCCTACCATATGAGTTCGGTCAGTGATGACATTTGGAGATTTGTCTCTACTGGAGAATTTAAAGTGTGTTATTTACTAGCAAAAAAATAATAAGAATGGGATATGTGAGTGATATTATTAAATCAATACAATTATATTTCATCAAAGATAATTCAAATTACTGGAGTTGAATTACGTAAATCAGAAGACACTGTGTGTATAGAGTATTAATTTAAAGGAAAACATCAATTTGATAACATAAAAACAGAATATGACGATGTTTATCATCAAGCCTGTATAGATAATTAAGCGAACACACAACATTTGCATTCACATGATTGAGGTTTACCTTCAATGATAATTGCTTTTCAGTAGTTAAAGATGAAAATAGACACATAACATTTGAATGCGAACCAGGTCTAGATACGGTAGATACAGCATATTGGATTATAACTGAAAGTTTCAGCACATTAAACTCTTTCAGCAAGGGTGACGTTAATTGATTATATTATGGCTAGCTTTAGAAGATTTTACTCAGCTTAGGAAAAACCTATAACAATTTAAAAGGTTACAAATTATCTAGATTAACACATTTAATTACCACATATTTTATATAAGCTTCACAAAATCGTATAACCCTATTTGATCTGAGGTACGTCCAAATATTTTGCTCCATTACTTTAGAGATTTTTAGACGTTTCACCCCACTAGTTTTGTGATAAAAAGACGCTTCACCTCATTCAGGTGTCGGTTTTTTCTGGGAAAGAGATAGCAACTCTGTAATTTAGACAAATTGACCTTCGACCAAGACTCTTTCTATACAAAAATGTACAAACTTTGCTTGAAGGAGACTTTATGGGGCATTGCATTAGCTTGAAGCAAGTCTGGGAGGGCATTTTTGTTAGCCTAGGGGACAAACTAAATTGCATTGCTTGTAAATAGCTTAAGCAAACAAAATCCTCAATATTAACTATATTGGATAAGACGTCGGACCAGATAGTTTAAATATAGCTAAATTATAATATATAGCCGTCACCTGCACTGAAAGGTTAAACCCCTACTGCAACAGAGCATATTGATGTAAATGTAACACCTCAGTACCAGCCATTCTGGCCAAAATGACATCTCCGCGGCGAGACTGCACCCTCCCACAGCCAAAACTGATTGTTAACTGAGTCCTTTGGCTTTGAACAGCTCGGGGGAGGTATGAGCAGTGTTGCCAACACCTCACTTCTTCCTCTGACAAAGCTAAACTCTTCGCTCAAACTTTTGCTAGAAACTCCACCTTGGATGATTCCGGTACTATTCCTCCCTCTCCACCCTCCTCTCTCTTACTTATGCCTAATATCCTAATCTCTTCTAAAGATGTACTTTCTACCCTCTCTGGGCTTAATACTAATAAGGTGTACGGTCCAGACGGTGTTCCTCCTGTTGTTCTTGAAAACTGTGCTTCCGTGCTGACTCCCTGCCTAGGCAAACTCTTTCGTCCTTGTCTATCCTCTCACGTCTTCCCTTCATGCTAGAAGTTTGCTCACATTCAACCTGTCCCAATGAAGGGTGACCGCTCTCAAGGCTCCAACTATCGTCCAATTGCTCTCATCTCTTGTCTTTCTAAAGTTATTGAAACTATTCTTGCTTCTCAGATTGCCAGTATGGCTTCCTTAACCCTGCTCAGGCATATTGGCCCTATATGGGGCAAAAAAATATGCGTAAAACAGGTTTTTCGCGAATATTTCACGGCCGGAGGCCGATGGCAAGAAGTTTTGAAGACGAGCAGTCAGTCCACATCGTCCTACGACTGGGAGAGGGTGTGAGCCGCAGCTCTCTCTCCTCCTTTTTCCTGTACCAACCTGTCCAGTCACCATATGGGGTCCATAATCCCAAATGTGTACTACAAATTTCCCCTTCCTATCAAACTTTTTTTTAGCCCCAGAGTTCTGCCTTGTTGTCACCCTCAGCCATCCCCTCCACGGCCCTGCAACCAAATTAATCCAGCTTATGTAATGTATGAGATATGGCTCACATTTGTTGACCCTTTTTTTCACTACTTTTTTTTTTTTTATGACTTAATATTTACAGTAGTGTAATTTGCTCTAAACATAATATTAAGCATTAATTGTAGTTTCTATTGGTAACAACAAAATTAAAATCCATCGATCAGTTTTCGGGTGAGAGTCGTTTAAAGTGCCGGTCCCCATATGGGGCCACATTGCTAATTTTGCCACACTTCTGGAACATTACCTGAGCAGGGTTAAGGGTCGCTCTACTGGTGATCTTCTTTAATATCTTACTAACTCTTGGTCATCCTCCTTTCGGGAATTCGGTGAGACTTTTTCTATTGCACTAGACATATCGAAAGCCTTCGATAGAGTCTGGCACAAATCTTTAATTTCTAAAGTACCCTCTTTCGGTTTCTTTCCCTCCATCTGTGCCTTTGTCTCTAATTTCCTTTCCGGCCGTTCCATAGCCGCGGTTGTGGACGGCCATTGTTCACTTCCTCACCATATAAACTCCGGTGTTCCTCAGGGCTCTGTCCTATCTTCTATTCTCTTTCTAATTTTTATGAATGATCTCCTCAACTGTACCTCAATTCCCATCCATTCATACGCAGACGACTCAACCTTACACTACTCCATTAGTTTTTCAGAACGCCCCAGCCAGCAATCCCTCAACGACAAACGTAATGAAGCAATAGAACTCTTAAATTCTGATCTAAATACTATCTCCAATTGGGGCAGAGAAACCTTGTTACCTTTAATGCTTCCAAACCCAATTTCTCCAGCTATCTACCCGTATGGAACTCCCAGCGGACTATCCCTTATTCTTCAACAATACAAAAATCAATCCTTCATCTTCTCTCAATATTCGTGGCATCTCTTTTTCTTCTGCTCTCAGTTGGAAGGACCATATTACGAGTCTTGCTAAGGCAGCCTCCCAGAAGCTGGGTGTGCTCAACCGCCATAGGGGGTTCTTTTCCCCTGCACAGCTTCTTGCTCTGTACAGGGGCATAGTGCGTCCTTGTTTTGAGTATTGTTCACATGTGTGGGGAGGTTCCTCTCACACCACACTCCTAGACAAAGTTGAAAGGAAGGCCTTTTGTATCATTAACTCCCGTCCACTCACCAACTCTCTGCAATCTATTTCTCTCCGCCGCAATGTTGCATCTCTCTTGCTATTCTATCGCTACTATAATAATCAGTGTTCCTCAGAGCTTTCCCAGTGTATACCACCTCCTTTACGTAGGGCACGTGGTACCCGTCTTGCAACTCAATCCCACCCCTACTCTGTGCAACTCTCCAACCCAAGAGTGAAACGTTACTCTCAAACTTTCTTCTACTCAACAGCTGAGCTCTGGAATTCTCTCCCAGAATCAGTCTTTCCCTCTTCCTATGACTTAAATTGCTTCAAACGTCGTGTGTCCAGGCATTTTGGCTAGAACGTCCCTTGATTTTGGCCCTGTCACTCTTTCAACTATGGGGGAGGCACTCGCTATAGGCAGTTCTGCCTTTTGCCTCCCTCAATCACATAGAAAACATTTGTTTTTAGATGACTTAACTAATCTGGATAATATCGCCAGATGGCAACATGATTGAAAAAATTATAACAATCCAGCTGAAAACAAAATAATAAATGTTAAGCTTTTTCTCATCAAAGTGGAAATAAATCTACATTACTCTCACAGTCTCTCTTCCTTCTCCCCTCTCTGTAATAAATCACGCCCCTGCTACCATCATAACTTCCTATATTTCTTTTCACAGCTCTCACGTTAATACATTCTCCCCTAGGCCCCTTCTCTCTCTCTCTCATATATATATATATTCTGACATACGGAGCCCTGTATGTTAATTTAAGAGTTAGAATTAGAGTTGAAGGAGCCAAACTACCCAAACGGTGAAGCAGACTAGCGAGCGACCAAGCGAGTGGGGAAACTAGATCGCCCGCATACCTGCAAACTAGCCTTCACACCTGCGTGCGTCATAGGGGACCCTGCAAACTACCTCGATGACCGATGCTATGACGTATGATCGACGCCAGGAGCTGTGAGTGGACCAGGCACCTGTTATGCGACTCGAGGAGCTATGATTGGAGTAGGCACCACCCCCCGCCTCCTGATTCGTTCCTACACCATCATTGTTTGGTATATAAGACCCGAGTTGTGGGCATTCAAATCAGTCTCATTTGGAGTTGGGGAAGGTGAACTTGCAGCTGGAGGAAGACGGGGTGAAGTATTATAATGGGATTGTGACTGTCAGTCAGATTATATAAATGTGTGTGTTAAGTGTGTTCGGTGTAAACACTTACGTTATGTTGGTTAGTGAGATATGTGATTGGGAATTAATGTGAACGCTACTATTATGTGTTTAACTATTTGATTGCGAATTAACGTTAACGCTACTATTATGTACGTAACTATTTGATTGGGATTTAACGTTAACGCTATTATGTACTTAACTATTTTAGTTGACTAACTTGTGGACTAAAGCAACTCTTTAAGTAATTGGGTTATGATGAAAGTAATACTATTGTTTTATATTAATACTTAGGAGTTCTTTCATTTTCTTTGAATTAAGCTTACATTGCTTAACGGTGCTTAGTACGGTGATGCTATTGTCTCATATTAGTAATATCGCCTTAGACTAACATGGCTGTGTTAATATTACTTATAGTGATTTCCTAAGCTGAAGAAAATTCTTTTAGCTTCAAAATATTATTTTTGCTTTTCATATTATTTGAGTGAGACCTGAATCGAATCTATGAAACGATCCTGTAACTTAATTTACTCATAATCAAACCTCAATGTTACGTGGTTAAGAAATACATTTAACTAATTATTAAATATATATCTAACTTTTTATGTGACTTTGATATTAATCCTGATGATAATAATAATATAATACTATTAACGTAAGACAAGAACCAAGAATAATTACATTAAATATAAATAAAAGGACATATAATAAAACTATCTATTCATTTAAAAAAGGGTAAGAGACAGAAATATTCTTACTTTAATATTTATCTTTCAAGACTTTTTATAAAATTAATAGTCCTTCTTTAGCTATAACTTATTCGGTTCATAACCATAGCCTACTAAGCTTCGGTTAAATAATAATTCTTTATAAATACTACATGACTTTAATTAGTTTCAGTATTTTTCATAATTAAAGAGTATCAGTCAATAAAGGATACTAAGTCCTAAGATCCAAAAGGAAAGGAAGCAACAACAGGAAATTATTTCATTAGATTTTACTTTTGTTTTGCCTTCAGCTGACTGATACCTTAATATATATCTCTGTGCTATCTAGATTCATCAAGTTAACCACTTGAGGATCAAGATACGTAACAGAAGAGTGGCGACCTTGCCAGGATTAGTTTCATACAGTTTCACTCGGTTTCATTAACGTTTCACTACTTAAAAATCAAATTAATCATGCCTCAACTAATTAATGACGAAGATGCTCGAGTTTTCATAGAATCAGAACTCACAGCCCCTGATATTGACCGTCTGTCAAAATCCGAACTGAAAGTGCTTGCCTCACATCTCCAATTAACTGTCTCAAACATGTCTAAAGTAGAGGTGGCTCAGACCATAAAAACCCACCTGTTCCCTGTAGAAGGCGGGGAGGGTGACGGAGCAGTTGGTGGGATCCCGAGTAAACCTAGCCAACTTGATGAACAATTGCCACCTGGTTTGACCGGTGATCAAGTACTGGAACTAGCCAGAATAAAGACCGAACAAGCCAAACTAAATATAGAACTAGCCAGAGTAAATGCCGAACAAGCCAGAGCAAATACCGAAGAAGCCAGCATAAAAGCCAGAGCAACGACCGAACAATATCAATATCAATATCTAATAGCTCAACTAAATGTCAATACAAATGCTCCCGTAATTGCTCCCCCTCTGGGATTGACTATGAATAGTGTCATTCCACCTTTCACTGAGGATAATGTGCAGGATTTCTTTGTTTTGTTTGAGGAAGTTGCTGGAGGTATGAAGTGGACAAGAGATCAATGGCCTTTTATGTTACAAACTGTTTTGACAGGGCAGGCTCGAGCCACGTATTTGTCAGAAGTAGCAGAAGTTAGGCAGGATTATGACAATCTCAAAGAAGCTATCCTAAAAACCTATCAATTGCAGCCTGAGGCTTACAGGCAATCTTTCCGTAAAAACCAGAAGAAAGTAGAAGAAACCCATAAGGTATTTGCCAGGACCATGACTAAAACTTTCAATCATTGGGTCAAGAGTAAGAAAGTCACAAGCTACAACGATCTGAAGGAGTTGGTCCTGTTAGAAAATTTCCTATGGAAAATTGATTCTTCTGTATCCTATCATTTAAAGGGGAAAAAGGTAGATTGTCTTGCCGACGCTGCTGACATGGCTGACACATACGTGCTCAACAACAAATTTCGTGGAAAGAAGCCCTACGATAATTCTAGTTCTAATTTTAAGTATCCCAATCACAAATCTGACAAACCCAGTCACAAGCCTATAACGTCTTCCCCAGCTAGCCAAAATAGAATTGTTCCCCCAACTAAAAATGCGACTCAGGGCAATGGTAACAGAGGTGGGCCCCAAACTAATAGTAATGCTCAAAGAGGGAACGTTCCCGTATCCCCTAAAGTATGTACTTTTTGTGGCAAGAGAGGCCACCTAGCTTATCAGTGCTGGGCCAAGGAGAGAACCGAGAGATCGGGGCAGACAGTTTCCGCCGTATCTCAAACTCCATATGTGCCTGTAATGCAGGACTCCCGACAGAAGGAGTACCTAGCACCAAAAGTTCCTTTAATGCAGGACTCTCGACAGAAGGAGTACCTAGCAGCTAACGTAAATCATCTAGACAGGGGTGTAGTAGCATGTGTGGTGCAACCCACTAGGGTTAAGCCAATAATAATTTCACCATCAGTGCAGGACAGTTACCGTCCCTTTATTTCATCTGGCAACGTGAGATTAAATGGTTGTATGCATGAGGTAAAAATTCTGAGAGACACAGGTTCTACTAGCACCCTCATGGTGAATCCTTACACTGAGTGCCCACCTGGCGAACCATATTGTAATGAGGTGCTGGAGGCCAGTTTTATGCATACTTGGTAAAAGGCGAAATTGAATGTGAGTTACTACAGGGTGAGGCCACCATAGCTTTGTGTAGGTCCCAAGATATCCCTGTGCCTGGGGTAACACTCCTTTTGGGGAATGATGTAGCAGGTGAGAAGGTCCGACCAGACCCCATTTTGTCACTTTCCCCTGTTAATGAGCCACTAACCGGTGAGCTCGAAAAGGAGATGCCAACAGTTTTCCCTGTGTGTGCTGTCACACATTCAATGTCTCAAGTAGCAGTTCCCTCCGACAGAAATGTACCGAATGTAAGAGTTGATGAAAGGGATGATGAGAGTGTGAATGACGCTCCAACTGTGCCTGATGATGTGACTGAGGTGGATTTATCTGACACCTTTATGGCTCATCTTGACCCTAACGATGACCATGAAACTCCTCCAAATTGTCCTAGTGGCCTGGTAGAGCTACAGAGAGATGATAGTGAATGCAAGGAGTTAGCTGCCAGGTCCGTGAGTGAAGAGGAATGTGAGAAGGAGGGTGGTGAATGTTTCTACCTCAAAGGAGGAGTATTGTGGCGAAGATGGAGACCGCCACACAGACCAATCGATGACGGGGGGCTTGGGACATCCATCAAGTAGTAATCCCCAAACCTTGTCGTAGAGATATCATGGAAATGGCACATTGTATACCATTGGCAGGACACCTAGGTGTGAGAAAAACTCTAGACAGAATCAGAGCCCACTTTTACTGGCCAGGAATGCGTGCAGATGTAGTGGAGTGTTGTAGAGTGTGTCACACTTGCCAGATGACAGGAAAACCCAATCAGAAGGTGCCTGTACATCCTCTGGTGCCCTTGCCCGTTTTCGAGAATCCTTTTACTCGGGTGGTAGTGGACATTGTAGGCCCATTGCCTAAGACTTCCCAAGGTAACATTTATTTATTAACTATCATGGACATGGCAACTCGCTACCCAGAGGCTATACCCTTAAGGACTACCTCTGCTCCAACTGTTATCAAGGAACTGCTCAAATTCTTCACCAGAATGGGTTTCCCCCATGAGGTGCAAAGTGATCAAGGAACTAATTTTACCTCTAACATTTTCCAGCAGTCCCTGAAGGAGTTGGGTATCGAGCATGTTAAGTCTAGCACCTACCACCCAGAGAGTCAAGGGGTTCTCGAACGATATCATCAGACATTAAAGGGAATGTTACGTAAGTATTGTACAGAGACCGGAGTTGAGTGGGATAAGGGGGTACCTTTTCTTTTATTTGCTACTCGTGAGGTTCCAACTGAATCCCTGGGTTTTTCCCCTAATGAGCTAGTTTTCGGTCACCAGGTCCTTTGCAACTATTGCACGATAGCCTAGTTGGCCAGGAGGGGAACCAAAACCTCCTCAAGTATGTTTCAGATTTCAAAACCCGGCTGAGATCCTCATGTGAGTTTGCCGCTCAAAACTTGACAGTGGCTAAAAGCTCCATGAAGAAATGGTATGACAGAAAAGCCCGTGAGAGGGAGTTTAAGCCCGGTGATGAGGTTTTGGTCCTGCTCCCCCTTTTTGGCCAACCTTTATCTGCCAAGTTCAGGGGCCCATATAAGATCATTCAGAGGGTGAGCATTACCGATTATCTAGTAACTACCCCAGACAGGAGAAAGCCCACGCAAGTATTCCATATAAATATGTTGAAGCCCTACCATAGGTCCCCTGATTCCTCTCCTCCAGATTCTCCCACTGTGGCAGTGAATGTCAGGACCTGTGAACAGCCTGGTGCGGACGAAGTCTTCAGTTCTCTTACTGACCCGCAACAGACTGTTCCAGAGCCTGAAGGTATCCATGCAGACTTTGACTTGTCATGTAGCCTATCCAACTTTCAGTATAATTCAGTGGCTTTGAGGGAATTACCATCTAAACTATGTCATCTTCCCTCTGATCAAGCGAACCAACAAATCTCTGTTTTATCTCAGTCTCCCAGTGTGTTCCGTGATACTCCAGGGCTCACTTCTTTGGCCGTGCACGACATCGACGTAGGGGATGCAACTCCCATTAAACTATCCCCCTACCGTGTCTCGCCACAACGCAGGAGTATACTGCAGGTCGAGCTTGACTTTATGTTATCTAATGAACTGATCACTAGGGCCTTAAGCCAGTGGAGTAGTCCAGTCATACTTGTGCCAAAGCCAGACGGGAGCCATAGGTTATGTATGGACTATAGGCAAGTCAATGCTGTCACAAAGAACGATACCTACCCACTGCCACGGATCGACGACTGCATTGACCAGATTGGTACAGCCACCTATATCAGCAAGATTGACTTGATGAAGGGATATTGGCAAGTAGCTCTCACCCCTAGAGCGAGGGAAATATCATGCTTTGTAGTCAACAATCAAGCCTTCTGCTGTAACGTAATGCCCTACGGCTTGAAAAACGCCCCAGCTACATTCCAGCGCCTCATGAATTTGGTGACTGAAGGGGTACCTGGGTGCGTTGTCTACATCGATGATATTCTTATCTTTTCACAGTCATGGGAGGAGCATCTTTACCAACTTAGATTGCTGTTCCTAAATCTTGCTGATGCCAATCTGGTGGTTAATCTTAAGAAATGCACCTTTGTAAAGAGTACGGTCCAGTATCTAGGATATACGGTAGGTCAGGGGCAGGTTGCACCTCCTCAAGCAAAGGTAGAGTCTATTCTAGAATTCCCAACTCCTAGCACTAAGAAACATATCCAAAGGTACCTAGGCATGATTGGCTATTATAGGCGTTTCATTATAAATTTTTCAAAGTTGACAGCTCCCCTGACAGATCTCCGTAAGGATGTGAAGTTTGTGTGGTCCTCTGAATGTGAAGAGGCCTTTATTGCTACCAAATATATTATCTAATTATCCTGTACTCCGAGCTCCTGATTTTAACAGATCTTTTTCCCTGGCAGTGGATGCGAGCAATACCGGGGTTGGTGCAGTGTTGCTCCAGGAAGACGACTGTGAGGTATTGCATCCTGTGTGCTATTTCAGTAAAAAATTAAATTCTGCCCAACGTAACTATTCAGTCATTGAGAAGGAGCTGTTAGCATTAATTTTATCCCTTCAATACTTTGCTGTCTATGTGCAATCTGCCTCTGGTGCCATCACTGTATATACTGACCATCACCCCTTAAATTTTTTGCATAGGTTCCAAAATAAAAACCAACGACTGACCAGGTGGAGTTTGTTGCTGCAGGAATACTCCCTGGATGTCAAACATATTAAGGGGGTCCAGAACGTGCTAGCCGATTGCCTATCACGTATCTGTTAAAGATTACATTTACCAGGTTGGCCTCATGCAGCAGTAAGTTTAATTTAATGAGAGGATTTTGGCAATTAGCTCTCCCTTGTAGCGAGGTAAATATCATGCTTTTGTAGTGCGCTTTCAAGCCTTCAGCTATGAGATAATGCCTTGCAGTTCGAATAAACGCTCCAGCTACGTTCCGGCTATGTTCTGATGTGGTACCTGGAGACGTTGCCTACTTTGGGTGATATCCTTATTATATCCTCATTATATTCTTGCTGTTGCCAATCTGGTGGTGAATCTATTGATGTATTATGTTTAATATTATGTACTATACTCCTTAAACTCTTTTCTAGGGGGGAGGTCTGACATACGGAGCCCTGTATGTTAATTTAAGAGTTAGAATTAGAGTTGAAGGAGCCAAACTAACCAAACGGTGAAGCAGACTAGCGAGCGACCAAGCGAGTGGGGAAACTAGATCGCCCGCATACCTGCAAACTAGCCTTCACACCTGCGTGCGTCATAGGGGACCCTGCAAACTACCTCGATGACCGATGCTATGACGTATGATCGACGCCAGGAGCTGTGAGTGGACCAGGCACCTGTTATGCGACTCGAGGAGCTATGATTGGAGTAGGCACCACCCCCCGCCTCCTGATTCGTTCCTACACCATCATTGTTTGGTATATAAGACCCGAGTTGTGGGCATTCAAATCAGTCTCATTTGGAGTTGGGGAAGGTGAACTTGCAGCTGGAGGAAGACGGGGTGAAGTATTATAATGGGATTGTGACTGTCAGTCAGATTATATAAATGTGTGTTAAGTGTGTTCGGTGTAAACACTTACGTTATGTTGGTTAGTGAGATATGTGATTGGGAATTAATGTGAACGCTACTATTATGTGTTTAACTATTTGATTGCGAATTAACGTTAACGCTACTATTATGTACGTAACTATTTGATTGGGATTTAACGTTAACGCTATTATATACTTAACTATTTTAGTTGACTAACTTGTGGACTAAAGCAACTCTTTAAGTAATTGGGTTATGATGAAAGTAATACTATTGTTTTATATTAATACTTAGGAGTTCTTTCATTTTCTTTGAATTAAGCTTACATTGCTTAACGGTGCTTAGTACGGTGATGCTATTGTCTCATATTAGTAATATCGCCTTAGACTAACATGGCTGTGTTAATATTACTTATAGTGATTTCCTAAGCTGAAGAAAATTCTTTTAGCTTCAAAATATTATTTTTGCTTTTCATATTATTTGAGTGAGACCTGAATCGAATCTATGAAACGATCCTGTAACTTAATTTACTCATAATCAAACCTCAATGTTACGTGGTTAAAAAATACATTTAACTAATTATTAAATATATATCTAACTTTTTATGTGACTTTGATATTAATCCTGATGATAATAATAATATAATACTATTAACGTAAGACAAGAACCAAGAATAATTACATTAAATATAAATAAAAGGACATATAATAAAACTATCTATTCATTTCAAAAAGGGTAAGAGACAGAAATATTCTTACTTTAATATTTATCTTTCAAGACTTTTTATAAAATTAATAGTCCTTCTTTAGCTATAACTTATTCGGTTCATAACCATAGCCTACTAAGCTTCGGTTAAATAATAATTCTTTATAAATACTACATGACTTTAATTAGTTTCAGTATTTTTCATAATTAAAGAGTATCAGTCAATAAAGGATACTAAGTCCTAAGATCCAAAAGGAAAGGAAGCAACAACAGGACATTATTTTATTAGATTTTACTTTTGTTTTGCCTTCAGCTGACTGATACCTTAATATATATCTGTGCTATCTAGATTCATCAAGTTAACCACTTGAGGATCAAGATACGTAACAATATATATATACATATACTGTATATATATATATATATATATACATACAGTATATATATATATATATATACTGTATATATGTACTGTATATATATATATATATATATATATATATATACTTATATACCGGTATATACTTATATAAATAGGATACAGTATATATATATATATATATCCACACACACTTGTAGCAAAGTGCCTCCCCCATAGTTGAAAGAGAGAAGGTCAAAATGCCTGGACACATGGAGTTTGAAGCAATTTAAGTCATAGGAAGAAGGAAAAACTGATTCTGGGAGAGAGTTCCAGAGCTCAGCTGTTGAATAGAAGAAATACTGAGAGTAACATTTCACTCTTGGGTTGGAGAGTTGCACAGAGTAGGGGTGGGATTGTGTTGCAAGACGAGTACCACATACCCTACATAGAGGAGGTAGTATACACTGGGAGAGTTCTAAAGAACACTGATTATTGTTGTAGGGATAGAATAGCGAGAGAGATGCAACATTGCGGCGAAGAGAGAGAGATTGCAGAGAGTTGGTGAGTGAACGGGAATTAATGATACGAAAGGCCTTCCTTTCTACTTTGTGTAGGAGAGCGGTATGAGAGGATCCTCCTCAAAAATTTGAACAATACTCAATACAAGGACGCACTGTGCCCCTGTACAGAGCAAGACGCTGTGAAGGGATAAAGAAACCCTTGAGGCTGTTGAGCACACCCAGCTTCTGGGAGGCTGCCTTAGTAAGACTAGTAATATGGTCCTTCCAGGTGAGAGCAGAACAAAATAAATAAATAAATATATATATATATATATATACATATAATTTCTGCAATGGAGCTTCCTCTTGGGAATCGAAGTCTCACAAGGAAAAGGAGAACCAGCGTAGTAGCGAATATCTTATCTTTATTGGTTACCAAACGTTTCGGAGAAAACAGTCTCCATCTTCAGTGAATCTAAAATTAATGAAAGTTTACATAAGAAATAAATATACATATATATATATATATATACATTAGGTATATCTCACAAATGCAAATGAGCTACTAAATTATGTTTTACTCCCAGCCAGACTCGAACCACCAACAGTCAAGACGAGTGTCCATGCTTTACTCCACTGCACCATGGCATGATAAAGGATGGTTAACCTTTTCGCATTTATATTAAGGAGAAGAGAAATCTTACTGTGTTAATTAGGCTGGGAGATAATTTAATTAAATCCCCTAAACCCGAGTTGACTGAGGCTACTCGTAAAAATCCCTCTATGGTATCCTGGAATATGCATTCTACGACATG
This sequence comes from Paralithodes platypus, assembly GCA_032716605.1. Lineage (NCBI taxonomy): Eukaryota > Metazoa > Arthropoda > Malacostraca > Decapoda > Lithodidae > Paralithodes > Paralithodes platypus. Next base: position 17,515,799 of record CM064480.1, on the reverse strand, counting down.
TGTATGAAATGAAATACTTTCTCCATGTAGGATTTCCATGGTTTTAAATAAATAGGAAAAGGGTAAGTATCCCTTATCACACCGTGGTGTAGTGGATTAAAACATAGACACTCGTCCTAACTGTTGGTGGCTCAAGTCTGGCTGGGAGTATATACACATTTTGTAGCTCACATGTATTTGTGAGATGCACTTTTTTTTTTTTTATATATTCCAAGTACTTCCTCTCGGGCATAGGCTGAGAGCCTACCACTCAACCACTGAACACGGTGAGGCCCGTGAGGTCTTGTTCCAGTCTAGGGAGTGAGACATGCGAAGCACACCAGCTCGAGGCAATCCCATCTCTGAAGCTGCTCCGCCTCTGCGCTTCACAGTCTTAATCCCCAGACTCGGACCCTCACTCTCAGAATGCCACCTATTGAGCAATTAACTCACTAGGCATTGCCCCCCTGTAGCATTTTTTGAATATGGGAATATTCATACAGTGCTATTTAATCAGGGAACAATGAGGGTATTGTTTTGGCATTTCGGTGTGCTGTGGTAATGCACTAAAACTAGGTACAGCACACATTCCATCCCAATAATATCTTCCTATTGAGATATTGGGATTCGAACCCGGGTCCATTGGATTACCAGTCCAGCGGCAAGACCACTCTGCCACACCTCCCCTTGATATTAATGACTCTTGTGTTTGGCTGGGCGAGAATTAAATTAAATAACTTAAACCTGAGTTAAACCTGCGTGCCCCGGGGTTACTTGTAAAAATCCCTGTTTGGCATCCTGGAATATAGATCCTACGACATGTGTATGGACCAAAATACTTTCTCCATGTACTATGTCCTTGTTCCTCTTAATATACAGTAAATAGGAAAAGGTTAGGTATCCTTCATCACGCTGTGGTGTAGTGGATTAAAGCATGGACACCCATCCTGACTGTCGGTGGTCCGAGTCCGGCTGGGAGTATATATATATATATATATATATATATATATATATATATATATATATATATATATATATATTGTGACGTTAACCACTCCGTTAGAACCTCATGGCTTGTCCTACAGTGACTCGTTAGGATCGCCAGGGCAGTGGATGTGGCTACAGTTGATGTATTGTTGTGTGCTTTATTTCATATGAAAGCTCGTGTCATGGGCAGTCCAGAAAGGCTCTTTGTTTTCACCCATGTCAAGGCTTTATATATTTAATTGCAAAGTATAATATGTTTTATCATTAAGTAGTAATGATAGGAGTTGAGAGAGAGAGAGAGAGAGAGAGAGAGAGAGTAGAACAGAGTGTGGGGAGGCGCACAGTGTTTTGCTATACTCGATGACGTCATAGCTGGCTGGCCTCGTGGGGATTCGTTGGAGGAGTTTTTACCATGCTTGATGACGTCATGTTTAGCTAGCTTCTTTAGCATTGGCTAGAGGACTTGTTACCGCTTTTCTACGCGGTTCGAGCTAGTGCTAGTATATATACAGCTCCCTCGCTACTCTCTCCCTCAGATCTGGTTTCTAGACCGCATCCCTCTTATCCCTTTGATACCTGTCCCCCTCACTGCACCTGAGAACCTTTTCCTCTGCCTATCTCTCTCATTTTCCATACCTTTCACCACCTTTTATTAATATTATATCCCCTCTGGTTAACTCTGCATATTCAGCTTCATGCTGGCCAGTTGTATTGTGCGTTAAGGTCTGATATAACCCATGTATGTTAGTTGTTAAGATAAGTTGATCACGAAGCATTGGTTGGCATTCATATTGTTTAGTACTGCTTCCTGTAATTATTAGTGTTCTGCTGGATTAGATAATGCTAGACTAGGAGTCTGATACTATAAGGTATTGTTTCCGATGGGTGCTGGCTTTAGTTAAAAGCTGCACGACATACCTGAGAACTGGAGTTGATTGGGTAAATTCTAGTCTGTGTGCCATTGAGAATAGAGCATGCACGAATGAGGGCTTTTTGCCTATACCATTCTGCACTGTTCTAAGCTCGTTGTTTGTCTTTGAGGTACGCCAGGAGAACGCTTAATACTTCGGTATTAAGGTTTCTCAAGAGAGCTACCCTTCATTATAATGTAATATTTGACGCACAGACTTGAGATTTGCACTAGGCTATGCGGCATGCCATGCGCACCAGTATCTTGTATCATTGACTCTAGCTAGACTTTATCAGTCACAGTAGACATTAAGTATATTAAACCAATTACTCTTTTTATGCATACCCGTTTATGATTACACAAGCATTTCGCAGCCTAGTTTGATGTATTGAGACACAAACGACTTAGGCTCTTTTTGTTGATAGGAATACTGCATTGTCGTGGCAATTATTATTGTTGTAGCGTTTAGGATATTCTTGGCTCCGACTGCATTATATCTCCTGCCTTTTTGTGTGCATAGCCTGCACGAGCATTGTTCCGCTGCCTGCCTTTTTGGGTTCCATTTCCGATTCGAGCATCTTGATAGCATCTAACATATAAAAAAGATTCCTTGTTGGTGTTGAAGGACTTTAGCGCACTTTCTTTCATGCAGGAGTGCCTGACATTTATTGATTAAAGTAACGTAAGCTGTAACTTCTCTTACCACCTTACTTTGCATACCATAACCAAGCACCGTCGGTTATAGGTAGTAATAGGCTGTTTTCACATAACTTTAAGCCTAGAGTAGACGCACATTTATTGAGAGTTCTATTATTGCATATAGAACTCTGGAGAGTATTTGTGTTCTTTGTTCACTGGGAGGTGATGTTTCACATCAGAGGTTGGATCTAGCGCTTTCCGTTGTAGCATTTATGCCATTACTAGTCCAATGAATAAGAGCCCTGATATATTTAAACCTCAGTCGTAACAATATATATATATATATTGTGACGAGTTCCAGATCTCGCTGCCTACATAGCCTAGCCTTCTGTTCATGTCTATTGTGGGATAGCCGTGGACTTGCTATCAGATGTTGGGTGGTAGCTCGAGTTTGCTCCATGTATTATACTGTATATCATAACTATTTTTTCGTCCGGTTATTTATTTTTTTTTTTCAATGGGAGTGAGGGAGGCAAAAGGCAGAACTGCCTATAGCGAGTGCATCCCCCCTAGTTGAAAGAGTGACAGGGCCAAAATTAAGGGACGTTTGAGCCAAAATGCCTGGACACACGGAGTTTGAAGCAATTAAAGTCATAGGAAGAGGGAAAGACTGATTCTGGGAGAGAGTTCCGGAGCTCAGCTGTTGAATAGAAGAAAGTTTGAGAGTAATGTTTCACTCTTGGGTTGGAGAGTTGCACAAGGTAGGGGTGGGATTGTGTTGCAAGACGGGTACCACGTGCCCTACGTAAAGGAGTTGGTATACACTGGGAAAGCTCTGAGGAACACTGATTATTATAGTAGCGAGAGAGATGCAACATTGCGGCGGAGAGAGAGAGATTGCAGAGAGTTGGTGCGTTGACGGGAGTTAATGATACAAAAAGCCTTCCTTTCAACTTTGTGTAGGTGAGCGGTGTGAGAGGAACCTCCCCACACATGTAAAAAAATACTCAATACAAGGATGCACTATGCCCCTGTTCAAAGCAAGAAGCTGTGCAGGGTTAAAGAACCCCCTAAGGCGGTTGAGCACACCCAGCTTCTGGGAGGCTGCCTTAGCAAGACTCGTAATATGGTCCTTCCAACTGAGAGCAGAAGAAAAAGAGACATCAAGAATATTGAGAGAAGATGAAGGATTGATTTTTGTATTGTTGAAGAATAAGGGATAGTCTGCTGGGAGTTCCGGACGGGTAGATAGATGGAGAAATTGGATTTTGGAAGCATTAAAGGTAACAAGGTTTTCTCTGCCCCAATTGGAGATAATAGTTAGATCAGAATTTAAATGTTCTATGGCTTCATTACGTTTGCCGTTGAGGGATTGCTGGCTGGGGCGTTCTGAAAAACTAACTTAGTAGTGTAAGGTTGAGTCGTCTGCGTATGAATGGATGGGGATACAGTTGAGAAAATCATTTATATAAATTAGAAAGAGAATAGGAGATAGGACGGAGCCCTGAGGAACACCAGAGTTTATAGGGTGAGGAAGTGAGCAATGGCCGTCCACAACCGCAGCTATGGAGCGGCCAGAAAGGAAATTAGAGACAAAGGCACAGATGGAGGGATAGAAACCGAAGGAAGGTAGTTTAGAAATTAAAGATTTGTGCCAGACACTATCGAAGGCTTTCGATATGTCTAGTGCAATAGAAAAAGTCTCACCGAAGTCCAAAAAGGAGGATGACCAAGAGTTAGTAAGATATGAAAGATCACCAGTAGAGAAACCCTTAAGGAAGCCATACTGGCGATCTGAGAGCAGATTACCTAGATTACCTAGTGTACCTAGGAGATGTAGGGTACATTTTGTATTTAATTAAATTAAGTTGACATAGGCACAATATTGTTTATTGTGTGAAATAAGTTAGGGGAATGCTCAAATTTACCTCATCGTCATATCTTATTTAATTTGTGTAGAATAACATGTGTGTAGGTGCCATGTTGATCAGAAATGTACTTAAAATAAGATGTTATCATAGCAGGCACTGTACTAGGAGTGAATAGAGTCGAAAAGTTTACTACAGTCCTTATGGGAATAAATTAGATTTGATTTTCGTGCTCTCCCGAAAATTGGCGGGAAATCGATCATATCGCCAATATCCGAATTTGTGTTTGTGGCCAGGTCTTATTTTATGTTTTGTCAAGCTAGGATGCCTTTATAAATCACATGTGTGTGTATGCGACATACATCATTGAAGATACTTGAAATTTGAGTTTGTTCAGTAATAAAGCAGTGCATAGATATTAAAATGGCTTCGATTTCGTAGCACTCTTGTTCTGCTATCATTAATCATTGTATTGTAGGATTTATAGGATGCTCTGGTTTATGTAATGTCGTGAGCTTGGTGTGGGATTGAGATAGCTTTATTTCGGTGTACTCATTATTATCAAACATTGGAGCATTGCCGAGTTATCTTGGATTGTGTAGGGGTTAGAAAACACAATTCTTCAAGAGATTTGCGTTAATAAGGACCTTGTACTTATGCGTCCGCATTTACCTGTCTGACCTACCAACAGAGCTATCGGGTGGTTAGTCAGGGAGACTCCGATATAAGTCATTAGAGATTTCACCGGGCATAATTTATGGTGAGAATCTCCTCTCTTAAGCTCTGGAACCTCAAATTCCGAAAAAACATAATCACTGTGCTCGTTTTTTGGAATAAAGGTAGGCGACGGAGCAATGTGGACACTGACATTGCGCCGGGTAAACCTGAGACAGTTAGGTTCGTTGCTCATCGCCGCCAGCTCAGATACCCGCTTTCCTGTAGCCAAGGCCATAAGGAACACCGCCTTCTTTAGGATTAAATCGAAAGTAGGATTGTGACTATATTTCTGCAAATTAAGTAATGACAAGGCTTTGTCAAGTGACCAGGTAGGCATGAGCTGGCGTGGTGGTGGACGAAGCTTGAAACATGCACGCATGAAACCCTTCTCCTCCGCTGGCGATACAGAGAGCCCAGTTAAGTAAAAAAAGGGGACTCTTATTGCGGTCATGTGATTCATGTGATTTAGTGTTAGTACTGACAAGCGTTTATGCTCAAATAAATTATCAAGATATTTGAAAATTAAAGACACCGATGCTTCAGTCTGGACAGTTTCCACTATCTAAGTAGTAAATGCTTTCCAGTGTGATTGATACTGACATCTGGTGGAAAGAGTGTACTGATTAATGAATTTATTAGTCACGCTTTCCCGATAAAGGGTTAACCATTTGGTCCTTTGAATGTCCATAATGCAAAAGTCAGCGAGGTCTTTAGGTTGCCAATTGTCTCCAAGTGTAAGTACGAGATCGGGAGCGACACTGGGTTCTCGCACCACATCTTCAACTGGGAGTACCACACCTGAGCCGGCCACAGGGGCGCGATCAGCGAGACTATGCCTCGATAATCCCGTAGTTTGTAAACTACTTGACACATGAGTGAAGCATCAGGTGGTTGAAATAGATAGATGGAATTCCATTTGTTCCATTCCACCAGTAATGTGTCTGGATCTCCCGCCGGAGTTCGCGTCCGGCGGGTGAGGAAGAGAGGGAGCCTGTGGTTCTCCTCGTATGCGAATAAATCCACTTATGGACGGTACGGCTCTACAATAATCTTTTGAAAGATGGTTTGCTTGAGCTTCCATTCTACTAGGGTGCTCTGTCTCCGAGACAGAGCATCTGCCCAAACATTGGCAACGCCCGGCAGATATGATGCATGTAGATAAATGTCTAGCTTGTTCGCCAACACAAAAATCTGTTCCGACAACTGTAGCAATACTCGAGACCTCGTTGACCCTTGCTTCTGAATGCATGTGACTGCATTCAGATTGTACATTGGAAAGGCTATTGATTTCCCCACTAAAGTCGAACTGTGAGCCTGAAGGAAAAACAGGGAAACTAGTAACTCTTTTGCATTGATGGGAACTCCTTGAATTGGGACCAAAGACCTTGACCCTGATGTCCGAGGTTTGACTGGTAACCCCAATCCAGTGCCCCTGAAGCATCAGTATCTACCCATACCGTCGGGGGAGGAGAAGTCCATGTCATAATTGAGTGCAATGATTCCGGCCTTGCCCAGACCGCTAGTAAGTTGTGGATTAACTTTGGGATATACCATAACTTGTCTGTCGGCAAGAGTGGAAAATGTCTGTTTCCCTCCAAGATTAACCTCTTTACTTTCAACCGGCCCAACTTTTCAGTAAGTTGAATCCAGTTAAGAGAGCCGGTGAGGGACTCCCACACCTTCCTCGTTGTAGTCAGGCTGTGTAGAAAACGAAACAGTTTTCTTGCGGAACCTGTTTCGATTATCTACACTTTGACTGAGAGTCAGGTGCGTCGTGTCCCACACCAGCCCCACCCACTGAATTACCCTTGTCGGGACAAGATTTTACTTTGCGAAGTTGATATTGAACCCTAGGGATTTGACATGGTGTAGAATGGTGCTTACATGTTGGAGGCATTGAATCTCGAATTCTGCTAACACTAGCCAGTCTTCTAGGTACCACATGATCGTGATCCCTTGTTGTAAAAGTGGTAACAGAGCCTGTCGGACTAATTTGGTGAAGATTCTCGGTGCCAGATTCAGACCGAAAGGCATGCGTTGAAAGATATAAGTCTGCTGCCTGATCCTCAGAGCGAGGAATTTTTGGAACCTTTTGTTGACTGGGACATGCCACTAGGCTTCTGTCAGATCTAACGAGCACATCCAACCTTACGGCGGAAGAGTTGGTCTGATCTGATTCACAGTGAGCATCCTGAATGATGGGTTGTGAATATGGCGATTAAGATGAGACAAATCTACGACTGGCCTCATCTGAGTGCTGTCCCTCTTTGGCACGAGAAAAAATCTGGACGTGTAAACTGGGCAAATTGGATTGACCGGAACAATGATACACTTGGTTATCATTTCTTGGACTAGTGATTCCACCTCTAAAGAAACATTGTTGACTTCGATAGTTTGACGTAATCGAGATCGCCGGAGCCACCGCCAAGTGATACCCTTGCGTACCACCGTTCTTGACAAGTCCGCCAGGGCCAAGCCCGGTGACACGTCCGGAACTCTCCAGTCACGCAACTGGACTTGTCCGGCAGAGCTACACTCTGATCCAACTCGCCCTGCTAGGGGCCCTGGGAGTAAGAGAGCTTTGTGTTCTAGTTTTTTGACTGGGGAGTGGTGGAGGTAGACGGCTGGCTGGTAGTAGGGGTCCGTAGGGGTCCTCAGTTGTTCCTTCAAAGAAAAAGACCAAAGGGAAAACTGAATGAGAACATTAAAGCGCTGAAACAGAGAATGGAGTGGTGGAAAATTGGGGAGTTAGACAAAATTCTTAGCCAAGTACGAGCAATCCAGCAAAGACTGAAAACAAAACAACGAAGAAAGAGAAAGCCAGATGATATGGCACGATCAGTGGGAAATAGCATGAGGATTGGTAAAGTGGCACAGGCAGTCAGAATGGTCACTGGGGAAGCCTCAAGTGGGGTGTACGAAGTGAATCGAAACATCTTGAACCAGCTAAAGGAGAAACACCCAGAAGCAAAACCAGCAAGTGATGCTGGACGGGGAATATGTTCCTCCAGACCCGGTGATAAATGAGAATATAACTGGAGACCTCGTATGGAGAAAGGCGTTGAAAACACAGGGAGGAGCAGGTCCATCAGGTGTAGATGCTAAGACTTGGAGGTTCTTCCTAAGTCAAAACAAGTTTGGTTCAGCCGCGGGTGACCTTTGTGAAGCAATAGCAATGCTCGCAAAGAAACTTGCATCATCACCATGCGTGAACATAGAAGCCCTGACAGCATGTCGCCTGATACCTTCAAATAAGAATCCAGGAGTTAGACCAGTAGGCATTGGGGAAGTTCTTAGAAGGATTATAGGAAAAGCAATCATGTCCGTATTTGGAAAAGATGTACAAAGAGCAGTGGGCAACTTACAAGTATGTGCAGGACAGCAAGCCGGAGGAGAAGCAGCCATACATGCAATGGGGAAGGTATATGATGAGGAAGATTGTGAAGCGGTATTGCTAGTGGATGCATCAAATGCCTTTAACACCATTAATAGGAAGGCAGCTATTCACAACATCAAGATCAAATGCCCGAGCATCGCAAAGTACATAGACAACACTTATAAGGAGCCAGCTAACCTGTATATAGTTGGAAGCACAAAGAAGGAAGAAATGAAAATTCTCAAATCAAATGAAGGAACAACGCAAGGAGATCCAGTGGCAATGGCAATGTACGCACTGGCACTATCTATTCTGCAGCAGAAAAAAAAACATGAGGCAACCCGAGTGAAACAAGTGGCGTATGCAGATGACCTCACAGGTGCAGGAAGAATAAGGGATCTCAAAAAATGGTGGCAGAGAGTTCAATCGGTTGGCGAAGTCATTGGGTACCATCCTAATGCTAGTAAATCTGTACTAATAGTGAAAGAAGAAAATTATGAAGAAGCGGTGCGGACTTTTGATGGGACAGGAGTAAAGATTACAAAGGAGGGTCAACGCCATTTGGGAGCAGTAATAGGCACAGAGGAATGCAAGAGAGTCTATGTGCGAAAAAAGGTAGCGGAGTGGGTAAAGGAAGTGAAAACCCTGGCAGACTTTGCGAAATCTGAACCACATGCTGCATATACAGCCTTCACATAAGGTGTTAAGTACTGATGGACCTTTCTTATGAGAACAGTGCCCGACATTGGACAGATGCTACAACCGCTGGAAGAAGCAATCAGAGGAGCATTCATACCTGCTTTATCAGAGATGGAAGGCGTCACACAAGAGCTAAGAGATCTATTAGCTCTTCCGCCAAGGCTCGGAGGTATGGGGATCATAAACCCAGTCGAGGCAGCACCACATGAGTACCAAAATTCCCTTAAACTTACTACGTCTCTGACAGAAATAATACGGTAGCAAAACGAAAATGATGAGGTGGACGAAGAGGAACAACGAAATGCAAGACAGGAAATTACAAAGAGCAGAGAAGAGAGACAGAAACATAGCCTAGAACAAATTAAGACCGATTGTAGTGAAGAACTGAAAATGAGAGTTGAGATGGCACAAGACATGGGGGCTTCAAATAGGCTCACTTCATTACCAATAAAGGAAAAAAGGCTTCAGCTTAAATAAACAAGAATGCAATGATGCTGTAGCCTTGAGGTATGGTTGGCCAGTTTCGAACCTGCCGCTGAAATGTGCATGTGGTGAAATAAACAACTCAGACCACTGTATGACCTGTAAGAAAGGAGGATTCATCTGTATCCGGCATGATGAAGTACGAGACATCACTGCACAAATGCTGGACGAGGTGTGCCATAATGTCAGAATCGAACCGGAACTTCTGCCTATGGACGGACAGCGCTTGGCCCACAATACTGCAAATACTTCAAATGAAGCAAGAGTGGACGTAAGTGCTCGAGGTTTTTGGACGAGGGGACAACAGGCTTTTTTCGACATCAGAATCTTCAACCCAAGAGCACAAACATATCGCGAGCGAGGACTCAAGGCGGCATACTTGAGAAACGAAAGTAAGAAAAAAAACCGCTTATGAAGAAAGAATTTTGAACAGGGATCAAGGAAGCTTTACTCCTCTGGTCTTCTCATCGTCGGGAGGAATGGGACCATCTGCAAGTGTCTTCTATGCCAAATTAGCTGAACAAATATCGAAGAAAAAGCGCCAACATTGAAGCCAAGTCATAACTTGGATGAGATGCCGGCTCTTTTTCTCTCTTCTCAGGTCTGCACTCCTATGTCTCAGGGGTACAAGGTCCTCCCCGCTACAGAGGACACGAGTGAGAGACTTGGACTTTGAAATGGTCGTGGCGGAGGGTCCGAATTGGGGAACAACTAGGTTGATTGTAGGGAGGTACTGGTACAATAAGATAAACTATAATGTAACTAGAATAAGAATAAGATAGATTGTACACCACTTTGTAACTGTCACCTAAATACAAAAAAAGTAGGGATCCGTGACTCTTGTCCTGACTCACCCTTAGACTGACTTCTGTACCACTTCCCTGAACCCTTACTCTGTGACCCTCTGGTAGAGCCACTGCCTCCCGGTGCGGAAGGAGATTTGAATGAGGGAAAAAACTTAGAACTACTGGAATGACTCTTAGGAGTATAATTTGGTTTAGTAAATTTAGGAGACTCCTTCCGTGGCGCAGAGGCAGGTGTTCTATGAGAGTCAAGAAAGCTAAATACAGCCCTCCATGTTTCCTGACAAACAAGAAAAGGAATAGTAGGAGAACAAGCCGCCGGGTGAGAGATCGGGCTTTCGTGGCTTGTGCGGCCTCTACTGCCTCAGATGTTCTAATGAGAGATTCAGCAATTTCACGACTTACTAAGAATTGGGATATGGACGAAAAACGTTGTAATAGGCTAGCCTTATCTTTGTTATTTTACCTGCTAGAAAATTCACACACATCTCAAAACGTAGCCCTGTTTCGTATCTGTAGACTGACGTCAAGTAGAGCTCCCTAGGTCAATTGGTTCAGTTGTGATGACGATTTCCGTGGAGCGCATTTTGACGCGATTTTAGCAAAATCTCACAATAATAACAACTAACCTTGTTCTCCTAAACAATAGCAACAAATGTCGGACGTTTCCTTCTTGTTTTCGAAGGTCCGCGTCGCTCCGACCGGCATTGATTACATACGTTTCAACGCGCGGCTTTCAAACCACGCTTATCCCACTGAGCCCCAGCTAGTTAAGAATAAATGTACCACCAGGGACCAGAGGGTTGTCAAAATTTTGCTTTTTTTCAGAAAACACCAGGAATGGGTTAGAAATGAAGGACCGCCCCCAAAAAACGATCCCCTAGGTCATTAAGGGGTCCTACGGTGCGCCCGAAAGTCGGATTTACAAGAGGGGAAAATTGAAGGCAAAAACACCCAACAACAGGTTTTTGCACGCTCACGCGCACGCGGTTGGACTTTGAGAGTTTTCAACCATCGGCATGGTTGCGTGGGATACTTACACAGTTTCCATACAAATCTGAGCCCTCTAAGTGCCATAGGACCGGAGTAATTAACCCCCGACGACACTTGTGCGTCGTGGGGTCTAGCGTTACATACATTACCGACGACACGTTGTTGTCACTGGTCCTCTGTGGGTTAATAGGCTTTCAAGCTTACGGATTTTAAAATGACACCCGGGCTCCTGCCCATCTGCCCTGGTGTCAATTTGAAATGACAACCGGGCAGGAGGGGTTAATCAGTACATCCAACACTTCTCCCGACATGTTCTTTGCTCGTAATTTCTTACCTTCATTGACCTGAATAATCCAATGATCTGGTACCGGAATTTCCCCAGAGACCGTCGGTTGCGCGACTTGGGGATTTTGAGTAACAATATCGAACCATGACCTATCTGGGCCATATAACAAAGGCATAGGGCCTTTTCTGAGGGGAATTTTCTCTAATGGGGGAGGAATTACGTCCGGCACGACGCGTACATTGGCGGTCGGTAAGAACGACGTCAAGGGGGCTACAGTAAGGGAGGGAGTAAACTGCTCTTGCGTAGAAATAAGAACTGACCCCAAATATCGTGCAACCGATCTTACTTCACTAAATTTCCTCATGAGAGACTCAAACACGCTTTCAAGATCTGCCCTAGTTACATATTCCTTAGAGGTATCTGTAGACACTTGTAACTCAACATCGGATCGTCCAGAAGAAGTCACTCTCTGGCCAGAATCCAGATGGTCCGAAATCTCATAGATGGATTGAGAGTCCATCGATACTCCGACCTTGCCTCCGGCGGCCGGGGTGAGAGGAATTGAACCTCTTCACACCGGACAGCAGGTTCTATAGCCTCTTCAGACTCCGCCTCTAGCTGCCGGGATGACCGGATAGCGGGCTTCAGGATGTCTTGGGCAAAAGTACCCCAGTCTAAATCAGGGTTGGAAGAGGGTAGGTGTGTTACACCTAGCGTCTTTCACATTAACTGCTGGAGTATAGCCCAGATAGTGTTCGGTTGGAACCCAAGGTGGTACTCTACCCTGAGGTGCACTGGTACCCAGAGGTCTACCCTGAGGTGCAATGTTCTGTGGAATCACAAATTTGTGCCTTTCCAATGGCAAAATCACCCTGTCCCTCGGCGTGGTCTCCACCGACCCTGAAACCGACTCTGACTGGCCGGATTGCACGTTCGACTCAGGCAGAGGGGTCGAGACGGTAGGTGTCGGCTCATGCTGTTGCTTGGGTCGTACACTTGACCCAGCCGTACGGGATGTAGAAGACCCTTGTTCGTGAGCCTTGGCCGGCGTCACTTTCCTCTTCTTCAACGACGGTGGTACTGCCCGGGTGGACGATTGGTGAGAGGATGATTTTCGCAGGGGGGCCGAGATCGCGATCTGGTCTAAGCCGAACCGGGCATAGGCCGTTTTGACGACTGGCGGGGGGGACTCACTTTTCTAACCTCGTCCGACGATTCACTAGAACTCACAGTTTCCTTAGAAAGTACCTGAGATTGTTTCTTGTGGCTACTAGAACGACTACTGGCTTTGACAGATTTAATGTTCGGAGACATAATAATCAAGAGTTCCCACAAAACTTCATCGTCACAACATAACGCCTTATAGGCCGCATCTTTCGCATAGTCATTGAAACTTGTGCAAATACGTTCTAGTACCTCATGAAATCCCGGCTCCTTGTGTGTAATAAGACCATTACGGAGCTTTGTGCAAACGTGACATTTCTTTGTCATCTATTGACTTCTGGAACGATCTAGGCAAGTAACGCATCTTACGCATAGTTTATGTCCAATAATAGGGATGCCATGACACAGTGCTGTAGCACATAACGAAACGAGATCCATGATGTAAGTCCAACCCCCTGTCGGCTATCGGCTATCCGGTCTGGGGCTCACTGCCGAGGAGAAAGTGCAACTTCTGGAAAAGAAAATGCTAAGAATCAATGCTCATAAGGCTAACCTGAGGCATTTACACGTTACCGATACCTTAAATATTATGGTTAATTTAGATGAAGTGGACTGTATATTTTAATTTATATTATTAACACATATACAAAATATTTTACCTTGGATGATAAACTCAGTTGGTGTTTAAAAGATGGCGGAAGATAGGCTAGTTGACTCGAGTGGGTTAGTAGGATAAGGAATGCTGTAGGAAAGAGGCTAGAACAGGCTAGGATAGGCTAGATAATTACTTTAAGTTTCGTGATAGCTAATAAAGATGATAATGTAGTGACTATAAAATATGAGATGAAAGTGAAGCTAAAACACCTAAATAGGAAACAATGAAGAAGGCTTAGCGTGTAGCTGGAACGGAGGTTGGATGGAGAGTGAGGACGAGAGAAACGTCTTGGTGTCTCTCGTGACTATCCGTGCACGCGCATAGCATATGGAAAATGTACCCCATCTTTATACAATGAGATACATATGAACAATATTAATAAGTAATACACAAATATATATGGGAATTATAATCCTACAATAATATCCCATATCCAACTACAGAATAATATATTCTTCCCAAAATTATGGAACCTTCAACATAAGGTTACGGAAGCGTTCAACTTAAGACTACGGAAAGATATGTAACGCTACATCAACCCAGATTACGTAGCATCGAGATTGTTCATACTAGATAGAGTATACTGAGTATGGACATATTCCCGCCACCGAAAATATACAAAATTTACATGATTATATTTGCCCGGAGGCAATCTTATCCCGCCAAGCTTGAGAGGATATCTGGGCTGCCTGTCGACTGCAGGGGCGTCCGCCGGACGCGTCAACAGGCTGCGCCGAAGTAGGAGCCAGGGAGGGGACATCTATGGATAACTGGTCCGAGGGGGCGGCCCTGCGATCTAGGTCACCTTCAAGAGGATATAGTCGTACAGTCGGCCGAGTGATTACTCCAGTCCTGGTGCGAACTTTTGCTACCCGAACCTCACCATCACGACCGGGTAACAACTCCTCTATACGACCCAATTTCCAGAATGCGCGCAGACCCTCTTCATGGATGGTTACCACGTCACCTACCCTAGGCCAATGACCTGTTAATGGTGCTAGTTTACTTTTTTGTGCCTCTCTTAAAGTCACCAGATATTCTGTCGACCAGCGATGCCAAATGTCTCGCGATAGTTTACGAATATATTTGTAACGGGCCGATATCACTTCCTTACTTGTGTAGTCTGGATCTTCCATAGTATCCTCATCATGTTCTTCAGGAAGATCCCGCAGTCTGTATCCACGTACCAGTACTGAGGGTGTGATTGGGGTAAGGTCGTCCAAATCACCAGAAGCATAATATAGAGGGCGATCATTTACAGTGGCTTCAATCTCCAAGAGTATGGTGTTGAGTTCCTCAATCGATATGAGAGCTCTACCCAACACCTTCTTCAGACCCGCCTTCACGATTTCCCATATGGCGCCGAACCAAGGTGCTCTGGCGGGAATAAAACGCCATTCGCATTTCACATCCGCAAGGCAGGTCTGAATCTAGGGATTGTAGCTCACTTCTTTGGGATATGTAGATGCCCCTATGAAAGTGTTTGCATTGTCACTCAGCATGATACGTGGATATCCGTCTACTGCAGAATCTTCTGAAGGCATGTAGGAAGCTATCACAAGTGAGGTTGGTGACCAGTTCCAGGTGAATTGACCTGGTAACAGCACAGGTGAAAAGTATCATATACACCTTAAGATTGGGTGAATCTTTCACAGGGATTGCTCCACTGTAGTCAACCCCGGTAACTTTCTAGGGGTCACCTGGGGTGGTTCGCAGGTTTGGTAAGGGAGGAATTCCTACGGGATCATAATGTGTTCCCTGTACCCGTCTAAATTTTAAGCATCTGCGTAGGACTTTCTTGAAAACCTGCCTGATTCTAGGCACCCACCATCTTTGTCGGACATAGGTGACTAAATGACCAACCCCATAATGACAACAGAGTCGGTAACACCTATCGATGATAAGATGGGTGAAGGGATGATTGCGGGGCAGTAGTATTGGATACTTACTTGCCTCAGAGACTGCTGCCAATCGTAATCTGCCTCCGCAATGTATCAAATCCTCCTTCAAGTGTAAGCCCAACTGGTTGATCAGGTTATTCCTGGACTTTGTTCCCTTAACCAGTAATTTATATTCCTGCGTATATATTTCTTATTGACAGAGCTTATGTAATATTTTATCTGCAATTCTGATCTCCTTCACATTGAGGTAAGCACTACCTGTGGGTAGTGTGCCTTTGATTTTTGATTTTATATTTTGTACAAAGCGTATCACCCATGCTGTAACACGTTGTAGCTTCTCATAGCTGCTGAATTTATCCCAGTCCCATAACCGTGTGTCATCTTTAGGTACCGAGTCAGTTACCGGTGCCACAATAGCAGTGTGTTGCTCGCTCAAATCTATATTGTCTGGCCATTCGTTGGGATTATTAAGCCAGCATGGGCCATTCCACCAAAACGCAGAAGATTTGAGAAATTTAGCAGATACACCACGAGTAATGCAGTCACTTGGATTCTCTTTGGTAGACACATACCGGAACTGTGCGGTTGGGAGCAGGGTATAGTCTCGTCGACACGGTTGGTGACGTACACTGGTAGCTTCTTTCGGCTATGTAACTAGTAGAGCGTAATTTTTCTGTCACTCCATATAACTGTCTCCGAGATGTTTAGCAAATTTTTAAAAGTTTCCTCGATAAAGTGAACGAGTCTAGCAGCCAACAGAACTGCAGTTAGCTCTAATTTTGGAATGGAAAGGGATTTGATCGGGGCGACCTTCGCCTTCGCCATGACTAGACGGCTGCCACTTGTGTCAACAAAGTAAATGAGGTCCTGATGTGGCGGCGTCTACGCCGTGGGGCCACCTCCCGAGGCTGCCAACCGCGGATGGCTGCCGACCCTCCACAGCCGAAGACAAAATCAACGACCAGTGGAGGAAAACCGGATGCCGGCCGCGGGGAGCAGTTTCGGGAGCCAAACCGTCACAACCATCCCCTGCCCCCTCCCTGGGGGCACGGGTCCTTGGAGCGGCTTCGGTCGCGCCGGGAATTTCCACACCTCTCACACCACACACACACATCACACAGTTTTTCCTACACCGAGAAATGACTCTCCGGCTGTCATTTCTCGAAGACTTCTTCTAGCCGGAGACATTGAGAGCAACCCAGGACCCACGTTCACATACATATGTCCAACTTGCTCAAAACCCATCACTTCGAGTCGCCATACTAAGGGTTCAGTTCTCTGCAATTCATGTGGGAACTGGACCCACTTCACCTGCACAACACTTGCCTCCAAGAAACACTACACAAACACCTGGACCTGTTCCTCATGCCCCTCCCTCTCCCAGTCAAATCCCTCGCCTAAAACCCGTCCACCTCTCCTCCCCAACCCACCTAACCTTCCCATATCATCCACTCCCCCCCCTAAAACCCGTCCACCTCTCCTCCCTAACCCACCTAATCTTCCCATACCATCCACATCCTCAACTCAACACACCACACCCCATCCTAATCCATTCCAACCCCCATCTCCTGCTCCCCAATCCCCACCCCCACCTCACCCATCCCAACCCCCAGCCCCTCCCTCACCCCCACCCCCCCATCACCCCCACCCCCACCCCATCCTCGTGCAGCAGCACCCAACGTACATCGTGCACATAACATTAACATTCTTCAACTGAACATAGATGGCATCAACACAAAGAAACACGAACTCTCACACTTCATCAAACAACACAACATACACATTGCCATCTTACAAGAAACAAAACTCCGCACAACACAAAAAACACCCACATTTCATAATTTCACCACCATCAGACAAGACCGGGCTGTCGGCGGGGGCGGTGGACTCATCACCCTGGTACACAAAGAAATATCATACATAGTAACCAGTGTACAAACCAAATCACTCCTCCCCCCAAATGATAACACAACAGAAATACAGTCAATTAAAATACGCACTGGCAACAACTCCAACATAACCATCATAAACACATACATCCCTCCCCAAACATCCCCTACAGTACCAAATGAATACAGACCACACTTACAACACATCACAAACACCCCACACACCCCACACATCATCCTGGGTGGTGACTTCAACGCCAAGACGTCGGCCTGGTTTGTCGACAACCCCGACACAGACAGAGGGCTGGTACTACAAAACCAAACCGATAACCTCATCATCCTTAACGACATCCATCAACATACCCATATTCCTCACCAAGCCCTCTATAACCCATCATCTCCAGACATCACCTTTTGCTCCCCAGAACTCGCCCCCACAACATCCTGGAGGGTGGTCAGAACCTTAGGCTCTGACCACCTCCCGATCATTATCACCACCAAAACCAGACTCACCCCAGCTAGCCACAAACACACATACACCAATTATAAAAGAGCTAACTGGGAAGCATTCACAAATGAGACAGAACAACACTTCACAACTCTAAACAGTACACCCATCACTAACATCAACAATGCTGTACACATACTCAATAAAACTATCCAAAACGCTGACAAGAAACACATTCCAAGAGGTAACAGAAAAAGACACAACCCCAACTTCACACCAGAAATTCAAAACCTCATCAGACAACGCGACATACTGAAACACTCCCAAGCACCCCACACACAAGACATCACACAACAAATTCAAGCACTCAACACCCAAACTAACAACAAAATACAAGAACAACAAAAACTAAATTGGAATAACTTCCTACAAACACTTGATCACAAAACAAACCCCAAAAAACTATACAAAACACTAAACAGCATCACACTTTCCAACAGCAACACAACACAATCACATGCTGCAATCACAACAACAGACTCTACTCCTTCACGTAAACAACAAGCAAACACTCTCATCAATCACTTTTCACATGTCAGCCACCTAAAACCTCACAAAGACGACCGACGTGTCATCCGACGTAAGAGACAATTCCCCACAGACCCTGACTATACACCCTTCACCAATCACCAGACAAAGCATATCATCAACAATCTCAAGCACTCACCCGCCTGTGGCCTAGACAACATAAGCAACATACACCTCAGACACCTGGGACCACAAGGCATACAAGCACTCACTAACATATCAAACTACAGCTATTCACACAACACAATACCAGACATTTGGAAGCATGGTATCATCATCACTTTCCCCAAACCCAACAAAGACCCCACGCTACCCTCCTCGCACCGCCCCATCACACTCCTTTGCTCCCCCTCCAAAGTCATGGAACGCCTAGTATTACAACTAATTACACCTGACCTACCCCTAGCTCCAACACAACATGGCTTTAGGCCACTGCACTCCACAAACACTCTTCTCACAGACCTTACACAAAGAGCTTTCGACGGCATCAATTCAGCTAGACCACCACACAGATCACTATTAGCCACACTCGACATTAGTAAAGCTTTCGATGCCATCCCCCGCCACAACCTAACAAACAAAATCTACAACACAAACATGCACAACAACACAAAACGGTGGCTGGCCAACTTCCTAGCAGGCAGATGTGCACACGTATCTTTTGCCGGTCAGTCATCTAAAATCAGAAACTTTCCAAACGGAGTCCCACAAGGATCCGTCCTATCGCCCGCACTCTTCAATTTGTACATGCACGATATAACTACACCCAATACGCCCCAAATAAACTTAGCCTCCTATGCAGATGACATAACACTCACATGCACACACCATGACCCAAAAAGAGCAACAGATCTCCTTCAACCCTATCTCAACACACTACATGGCTGGTGCACTACAAACAGACTTAATCTAGCCCCAGCCAAATCCACCGCAACCCTGCTCACAAGTTGGACAGGAGAACACGAATACATCCCTCAACTCACCATAAACAACACACCCCTAACACATACACACACACCCAAAATCCTAGGAGTAACATATGATACTCATATGACATTCAAACAGCACACCACAAACATTAAAAAGAAACTGACACCCAGACTTAACGCCCTCAGGTCACTTGCTCACACAAAATTTGGACACAACAAAGAAACTACCACCACAGTATATAAACAATACATAAGATCAGTGATGGAATACGCAAGCCCAGCCTGGGCTTCTAACCTAGCTGAAACACATCATAAGACCTTACAGACTATTCAAAACAAAGCCCTGAAGATCATTACAGGCTGCACAGCTACTGCACCCACAGATCACCTACATCAAGAAACCAAAATCCTCAAAGTCAAAGACCATCTGGACATGAGAGGCACTCAATTCCTGGCAGCAGCCTCCACGAACCAAGACCACCCACTAAACTACATGGCAACACACCCACAGACACCAAGAAATATCAAAACAACACCCAGCACACGGTATCACACACAATTATTGTCCTCTCTCCCTCCCTGCCCACCCCGAACCAACATCCAGAAGCACATCCATACTCATATCTCTCACCGATCCATCCACTCACTCACAGACAACACACAGCTGCATGCACGACCTCCCGAAATCCATCCTTCCGAATCCTCCCTTCCTCGCGAGGACAGAGTCCACCTGGCCAGGCTGAGATGCGGACACCATCCAGCTCTCCTGAGCTATCAGAAGAGACTGGATGACTCCGTTGTCGACGCCTGCCCGGGATGTAACACAGCACCCCATACCATTAAACACATCATAGAAGACTGCATTTCACACAACCACTTACGCCAACAACACAATCTACACTCAATGAAAGCTCTGTGGGAAAGCCCGATCGTGGCCATGGCCTTTCTCAGGGACTCGGGGCTGTTCGGCCAGGCAGCTTAGGGAACAACAACAACAACAACAACAACAAAGTAAATGACGATGCCGTACGTGACCTTGCTAGCATCTGAGAAGGCATGAATGGAAACAGGATGGTCCATGACAACTCTCCGAGGAAAATTAAAACCCTTACAGAGACGAAGATCTGAAATAATGTCTTCCCACTCCTGAACCAGATCGCCAGTCAAAACCTCATCCCAACCTAATTTTATCCTCAATAATTGCTGAAGGAATAATCTTGATTTGATCGACACCGGTAGAACTATCCCCAAGGGGTCAAAAGTCTAGCCGTCATAATCAAGCAGATCCGTTTGGTAATCTGCGAATACTGTGCGTACTGAACGCCGAATGAGAGGGTATCTGTGTCCGTCTCCCAAAGCAACCCTAGCACCCTCACATGTTCCTGTTGTACAGGCGCCACACCATCATGTTGCAGTACAGTCCGCAAACTAGAACTATTTGTCGCCCACTCACGCAGATGTAGATGGGCATCATTCATTATTTCCCGGACCATACCATAGGTATTAATCAGGAGATCTTCATCATTACCTGTACCCAGTAAATTGTCGATGTATAGCCCTGACCGAATCTGCTGAATAACCTGCGGATCTGCATTGGCATTTGACAATTGTTTTAAAATGGTGGCATTCAAAAGAAATTGGGAACATGTAGCGCCAAAATAAAACCGCCTGGAATCGATAACAAATGAGGGGGGAATCTAGCTGCCGTGGAATTTTTGGCCACATAAACCGAGTATAGTCTTGGTCGTCCTCATGGAGTTTTAACATCAGAAACGCCTTCTTGATATCAGACACCCAGGCATACTTATCGAATCTAAACCTGAGTAAAACCTGGACCAGTGAAGGTCCAGTATGCAAGCAGTCATTAAGACTAGGCTGACGATCACTTACCTTGACTGAACAATTGAAGACGATACGCACTGGCGTCGTTTTGCTCTCCTTGACAACTCCATGATGAGCCAAGTAATGTCCGGTATCCGAACGGGCAAAAGGCACCTCTTCTATAAAACCACGGGACACCTGCTCCTTTATGACTTTTGAGTATTCCTCGCAAAAGTCATGTTTTTTGATAAATCTTCTCTGAAGACCCCGAAGACGGCCTATGGCCAAACCCTTGTTTGTTGGCAGCTGATCCTTGTAATTGTTCCAGGGCAGTCTCACTTTGTATTATTGGCTGTCAGGATCGTAGGTAACGGTATCCTCATATGACGATAGTGCTTGACGCTCAACTTGTGAGTATTCCTTAGGGGTTATCCCGATATGATCTATGTCCCACAAAAAATTTAAGTTATTTTTGCATGGTGGAATATTACCAGTGGACATGTATTCGTCCATTGGTGTTACTGCTACTTTCAGTACAGTAATTACTTCAGTGCTGGAGCTGGTATTTTGTGCCACATATGAACCACTTATGGCGTACCCGTACTTGGTAGGAAGCAAAATTAGGCTACCTGACCTTTTATATCCAGGTCGCACTATATCGTAGTAGTGATCCGCACCGATGAGCAGCTCCAACTGATCTGTGTCCGTTGCATGAGGATCGGCTAATTTTATGCCTTTACATTGTAAACTAACCAGCTTAGACTTTAGGCTAAGTTCACCCTTATGTTCTGGTAATTCATCAACCACTATTGCGTCTAGTTGATGGAATTTACCTCTGTGTTTGTAATGCAGCGCCACGATATTATATTCCCAAGAGGCTTGTTTTCCGGTAAATCCGTGAAGACATAACTCCTCAGTTCCTTTAGAATTGTAGGAAAGGAAGAATAGAACAGAAGACTTCACAAAGGTCCTCTGAGAACATTGGTCGAGTAGCGATCTGATTTTGACACATTTATTTTCCTTACCTTATACCGGCAGCTGAGCGGTAGGCAAGATTACTGTATTTCTACCTGTGGCAATGGATATTGTAGTTGAAGTAGCAGCAGTATGCTCTCTCTTGTTGGTATCCTCCCCTGGTCTACTTTCCTTCCCTTGTTTTTGTGTACATAGGCAACCTACAGCTTCTAATGTTCGGGTTAGCACAACCCGAATGGCCATGCTCTTTTGACAAGTACCCAGTGCAGAGACGTAGTTGACGGGCTATTTTTATTTTAAGAGGCCCTGTTTTATATTTCAAACACTTGTACCACAAATGATTGGTGCCACTACACAGGACACAGTTAAATTTCCTGTTTTCACTTTGGGTAGTAAATGTTGCAGTAGCCATGGGTGTACCCCCTACTTTGTCTTGACCTGCCAAATTGTACACTTCAGCCTGGAAGCAATGGGTGAATTTCTTATAATCCAGGCTCAAGTCTCCCATTTCCCGTTTTATGGTTTCTTTTAGTGGTGATGGTAATTTATTAACAAGAGTCACCACACAAAATTCCTCCAAACAAATGCCATGGCTAATGATTGACCTCATCACACTCTCTGTATTGGCATAGAAGTTCTTCAGGTCAGCTGTTTGGTATTTGGGTGACGCTAGTTGATTGAATTGGGTAACATAAGCTGCCTTGATTCGATCTGGATGCCCATATGTCTCTTGCAGGAGTTCTATTGCTGGGGCATAACTTGCATTTTCGACAATGAATCCTTCGACTAGCTTATGCGCATCACCCAGAAGCTGACCCTTCAGATAGGTGAAGCATTGTATATCTGTGAGGTCGGGATTGTCATGGGTGGTACACTTGAACATCTCCCAAAACCCCGATCACAATGTGGCATCACCCTCAAATTTTGGAAGAGTAAGATGTGGTAATATAACTGTGGACTTCTTTGGCTCTGGTCGAGCCGACTCCCTCTTGACCTCTGGAATCAAGACTCCCTTTAGTGTGGCAACGATTACTGGATGCTCTCCAAATACAGGGTATCCTCTCTTAACTCCTTGATATACTCAGCGTCTGTCTCATAAATGTCGGCCAGGTCCTCCTGTGTGACCTCATACTTGTCAATTTGGTTTTGAATACTGAGCAACCTGGCCTCCACCTCCACCCTAGACGCCGAGTCAAGGAATCCGTCGATGTCCGAGGTCAAGACCGTCAAGGAGCCCTTAAGCCCAGCCCGACGTCGTTGTACTTTTGTAGCCATGATGTTATGAGAAAGAAATTTAGTGGTAGCGAATTAAACTATTAATGCTAGTCCGAATAAGTTGCAGACAACAATGCAGTACTCCGTTAAATTAAATCAAATTGCGAGCTGAAAATAAAACACCCTCACGAAATGCGGAATAAGAATTTTGCCCAAATGTAGACTAGCAGTCTTTCAATTTAACTCATTACGTAATAGTTTTGATTTTAGATTTAGAAATTATAGAATCAATTCAACATAATTTAAGAAAAACCAGGAGGGAAATTAAGTACAACTTAGGTCAAAAAGTCTCTAGATGTCAAAAAAGGTATCGATATTAAAAATAGATTTAAGATTTAAAGAGAGAGAGAGAGAGCCAGTAGGTTAATTTAGTTAGGCTCAAACTCAATGGGTACCGACAATTTTATATATTAAATATAATTATTGTGTGGAAATTATACACAAGAAAAGTTCATATTATTAATAGCCACAAGGCAATTATTTGAGTTGGTTTAACCCACACTCAGCCTATCAACTATCTCGCCCTCAGGGCACACGACGATAGTTGAATTTAGAAAGATATGTGAATGAATAACCTACATTTTTAAAGAAGTTATTTTACAGTATAATTTTGATTTAGATTAAATAACCTTAAATTTTGAAATTATTATACAGTACAGTATAGATGATTTTAATCTTAATACCAATCAATTGTGATATAATTTAGGCCTAAAGGATTAGTAATAAAAAATAGTTAGTTAATACTGTACTGACTTTGAAGAAGTTTATCATTCTAGACTATACTATTTTGGTTGATCTACTCTAATTTCTTGGTGGGCAAACATCTCGTCGTATGCCCTGACTATTAGCGCATTCTCGTCCTGTCCAAAGAACCGGCGACATGTTGCCAGAATTTCTGAAAACAGACGGTTTGACGCTTCATGTGTGAGGTGCACTCCGTCGGAACCGAAATCGGCCTTGGAGGTATTCATTGATTGATACCGCTCCTGGGTGAATGGGATGTGGCGTTTTAGCCAGCGGTTGAATTCCTAGGCTGAGATCCCTCGTGGAGCCTGCCGTTTTTCCACCCCAATCACTCGGACTTCTCCACCTGAGCGATGCACTACCTCCTCGGCCAAGACCTCGATCCCCTCCGTTACCTCTCTCGGACTGACCCCACTTGTGATCTCATTCCCTCCGATCACTAGGAATGTCAAGTCGGGCTTCAGCTCCAAGAATTGACCCCAGGCTTCTGTGGTCCACAAGGTGCTGACGCGGGCACCGGGGGCGGCCAGAGGAGTAACCGCAAAGAAAGGCCTATACACGGGGCTGTCCACGTATATATCTCACATGTAGGAGTGGCCCAAAATTGCCACTTTCCTAATAGGCCCCGAGTACACAGGCCTATCAGCAACCGCAGGAATATCCTCGCCTACCCCTCCACCTGCAGCACTATGAGGCCAAAAGCCCTGGGCTATGAGGTACGGACGAATTTACACCACAACAAAACCCACTAAGGCTATGCTACCACCAACCGCCGAAACACAAAAAAAAAAAAAGGGGGGGGGGGGGGGAGAAACTAGCGAAAGGTCGAAGGACCAAATATGTAATCAGGTTCGAAGGACCAAATATATGGTTAATTTAGATGAAGTTGACTGTATATTTTAATTTATATTATTAACACATATTCAAAATATTTTACCTTGGATGATAAACTCAGTTGGTGTTTAAAAGATGGCGGAAGATAGGCTAGTTAACTCGAGTGGGTTAGTAGGATAAGGAAAGCTGAAGGAAAGAGGCTAGGATAGGCTATATAATTACTTTAAGTTTCGTGATAGCTAATAAAGATGATAATGTAGGGACTATGAAATATGAGATGAAAGTGAAGCTAAACACCTAAATATGAAACAATGAAGAAGGCTTAGCGTGTAGCTGGAACGGAGGTTGGATGGAGAGTGAGGACGAGAGAAACGTCTTGGTGTCTCTCGTGACTATCCGTGCATGCGCATAGCATATGGAAAATGTATCCCATCCTTATACAATGAGATACATATGAACAATATTAATAAGTGATACACAAATATATATGGGAATTATAATCCTACAATAATTTACCATATTCAACTACAGAATAATAAATTCTTCCCAATATTATGGAACCTTCAACATAAGGTTACGGAAGCGTTCAACTTAAGACTACGGAAAGATACGTAACGCTACATCAACCCAGATTACGTAGCATCGAGACTGTTCATACTAGATAGAGTATACTGAGTATGGACAAATATACAAGAAAAGTAGACATGGCTAGTCTCACCATTCTAAGTTTCTCGTGCATTTACCTAGAAAAAAACACTACTGCATTTTTTTCCTTCTGAAGGAATAATGACTACTTATCTATGATATCGGATATCACCGACCTATCTATGTACCAGTCCGCCGGGACGGACCTGGTCAATTGCTCTTCTGCCGCTAACAGAATTGAACCATGACTCTTCCGCCGTGCCGACAGATTAGAAGTCTCCCCGCCGCATAAGGAAAATTAAAAATATAAAGGTGAGTCCTTCCGGTTCTGCCGGAATCCCTGTGGAAGCCTTCCCTTACCGCCGGGAGTTCGTTCTTTGCTCAAGACTACGAACTGGTTAATTGGATCGAATTGCACTAGACCGTCGCTAGCAAGAATCCCGTTGGGGACAGCACTCAACTTACGTCCCGCCGGGAAACAAGATCCTAACCTTTGCATAGTTTAACTAGTTTGCAACCAGTTAAAACACACAAACATATACATATATGTCAGGACGTCTCCCGACACCCTCAACTCTGAGAACAATATTCGTAGGAGAAAAGAGGGTCACATTATGGCTTAAAAGTATCAATAATAATAATCATACAATAACATCCTAGCCATAAAAATTTCCTACACAGAGACAGGCCACGTGGCCTAGGGCAAGGTAGAAGACGACCAGGCGGCACTCTTACCTCCAGGATGAACCAGCAGCTGCCATCATACGACGACAGGACCGTAGGGAAAAAAGATGGTGCAGATACCTAAAGAAGGCTCCCCACAACGTAAGGCCACTATAGGTTCTGCCGATGAATACAAAAACGCTTAACGTACCAAAAAGGTGGCCGAAAAGCGCTGCCCTGAATATATGAAGCCTCAAACACTGCTAGCTAGGCTTAAAATTAGAGCAACAACAATAAAACTGAATGGCAGCCTCGGCGAAGGGGATCTGAAATGACGCAACACATAACACCCTTAATAAACACACTCCTAGGGGTCATGTCGACTGCACGCCCGACCTGTCTAATCTAAACCTATTCTAAGACATCTCAGATAACACAAATGAGTAAAAGACTCACTATCCAGACGATAGAATGAAGAATGAAGAGAGGTCGGAACAACACGTCCGTCGACAGCGAACCCCGAAGCGAGAAGGAGGAAATGACACATCACCGTCTAGGGGAAAACTCACGATATCAACATCCACATAATGGAAAGCATAGCAGATTTAGAGTACTAATACGTTTTCTTTTATTATTTTTTATTTTGGTTTTTTCGTAGTTAGCATCCGCTTCATAATGACGAGTCCGTAAGAAAGAAATTATGAGCGTACACTTACGATGTAGGTCTCTTACGCTTCGGGGGCGGGCGACTTGAACACTCCCCTTTGGGTTCAAAGAGTGCCATTAATGTTTAAGGCATATCGTCAATGATGAAGGGGCCACTAATAAATATATTACTTCTGTTAGACGTGTGATAGTGTATGATAGCAAAACCGTGCCAGTTAAGATGGAAGTTATAAATAGGTTGGAACAAGATGAAATGACATTGGTGAGATGGATATGTGGGTCTGCTATGAGAGACAGAACCCCCAATTGCAATATGATGTCCAGAGCTAAACTTTTCAGGAATCCACTAAGTGAAGATCCTGGAACAATATTTGGTTGGTAACACATTTGTCACTGCGGGCGAAATGTCTGAAATGACCACACCTTATGTCCATAATGACCACACCCTATTTTCTGGGAAGCGTTACTTCCACCCTGACTGTATCTCGGGAACCACTAGAAATAGTAGGTTGGGAGACCACTCAAAACATGCAGAATAACTATGTTTTTTTGAGGGGGTGGGGGGAGGGTGGGGGGGGGGGGTAATTTATATGGTTTGATTTATTAAAGTGAACGGTTGTTGAGAAAATCTCAAAACACATTATTTCATCATGTTACCTATCACCAAAAATTCCAATTTTTAATCAAATTTTACCTTTAGTTCACACAATATCTATTTTATATTTTTACACATTTTGGTCCTATAACTATAATTTGTGAATGCCTGATTTAATTTATTTATTATACAGGTATTTATATATTAAAATATTTATTTATTTATATATTTAATTATTATTCGTTCTTGCAGCATGTTGTGTTTTGTAAAGGTCCCGACTACAATTTATTTTTATTTTCGACCCCCGTGATTAACTTTCGGGATGTTTTGAAACAAAAGAATGCTATATCAGGGGCACTGTGGGCTGATGAAGGGGGTCTATACAAATCCAAAGGAAATCCAGCTGCTGAAGCTAGACCATTTTGATAGCATATTCCTGGGAATGGGACAATTCCACATGGAAACAATTGTGATAGTTTGCATTGGGAAGTTTATAAGCTGCATCGGCCTTGATCTGGCTTTATTTTAAAGTTAAACCTGTGGTAGGCTTGTTGTAGAGAATAGAGCAATGTCTGGGGTTCACTATATCAAAGGCAAGGGTGGAATGAACCTAGTATCAGAGATTATGACAATTCTTATGTTTGAGCAATTTCAAGCTGAACATGACATTTGTAGGATGGAATTAGACCAGGAAATAGAGGCAATTGAGATGGTGGAGCAAGCCTTGGATGGTGACTTAGTAAACAAGTCAGAGATATTTGGGAGGTGAGCAAGGTCCTACAAATAGACTGAAAGAAGTCCTTCACAGAATGGAAAGAAGCTGCTTGTACTGGTATCCGACAGTGTGAGAATGTGCGCTACTGGAGCTTGTCTCTGAATGAGCTGTATCCTATCCTGAGATATTTAACACACTCTATCCGTCAAGGTGATTGGCATCTTTTCGTATCAGTTGTGCGGAGGTGCATGTCTTAGTTTTTCGGGTTGGCAGGACAAACTATTGCAGGTGGGGGACATTGTTCCTTGAATATTGAAAGCACGTACAAGGAAGCTCCTATGCATCTATGAATGCTTTAAAGATGATGGATGGGGGATGTAGCTCACTCTCCGACAAGGCAGTGCTGTAGGGTTTGACACGACACTCGAGAAGTGTTATAATGAACCTGCCAAGGTTCACAAGAAAAATCTGCATGTGGCACAGCTGCTGATATGGTGAACATTGGGGGATAGAGATAACAGTGAACTTGAGCTACACCATGAGTTCAATCCAAGTTCAACTAAAATTGGACAAGATCGTCCAAAGAGGCCTCATGATTACATTACGTTTATTCACAATCCATTCAGCACTGGAAGCAGAGTTCAGAATATCTCAACTGGAGCTGAAACACCTCAGGATGTTGATGCATTACTTGCATGCCTAGAAATTGGTGAGAAGAGTTAGCAAGAATTTGTCGAAACCAGATTTCAGAATAAGGAGAAGCGCCTACATGACACAATCCAAACTAACTGCAAGACTGTTTTCATGAAACCAACATCAAAAGCAAGCAAATCATTGGCAAAAAAGATGCTGCAGAAACAATCAGATACATTGACAATGCAAGAGTATGCATGACCTAGTAAAGTATGAATTAAGCAGTTAGTCCCAGTTCCTAACAACTGAATGTGAAAATGGTGTTAATTTGAAGAAACCAGATATAGCCTCCTTAGCCAGGGAACTTGTAAATCGACTTCCAAAGGATAACAAATATGTGAAGAGGGATGCTCAGATGACAACAGTGGACTTCATGTCACTTGTACGTAAACTGCCTATGCAAAACATGGGCCTTCAAACATTCAGGGAATTGACTGAGAATCTTTCCAACATCATTCTTGCTACAGGGTCAGAGTCGACATGAATAGATGTTATTTAGGATGTTTATCATAAATCATTAATCAAGCAACTGGAACAGATGTTCCTCACACCAAATCACAATCACTATCATGTCTGACAATCCGAAACTCCCTGTTGATCTTGGCATGTTCTGGAGCTTAATATCGAACAAAGCCAGATTGCCAAGTCCAATAAGGAGATCTTTTTCAGAGGAGTATATGGGGTTGAGTGTAGTATACTGTTGGCTGGTGTTGAAACGCAAATCCCAGAACTCTCCAGCAACTGAAGAAGCTGATGACAGAATCATGTTCCATATTAATTATGTTTTTTTGCGGAACATGGGCTTCTACCGTAGCCTTCAAACTCAAGAATCTTGTTCTTTATACGATTCTTCCCGGAATCAAGCCAGATCTGTTCCCCGCCTCGCCAAATTTTCTTTCATCAATAATATAATGCACTGAACTATCCAACTCTAGCTCTTCCCAAGCCTTCTGGCATCTAGACAAAAACCTCTCTATTAATTTTTCTTCTTCGTCTTTCCCTCCTCTTTTCCACTCTGACGGCACCACCGTCACTTCATCCTCTGACAAAGCTGAACTCTTCACTAACACTTTCGCTAAAATTTCCACTTTGTATGATTCTGGTGCTATTCCTCCCTCTCCATCCCCTCTCTCCTACTTATGCCTAACATCATAATCTCTTCCATTGATGTACTTTCCACCCTCTCTGGGCTTGATACTAAGAAGGCATAAAGTCCGGACGGTGTTCCTCCTATTGTACTAAAAAACTGAGCTTCCGCTCTGACTCCCTGCCTAGGCATACTCTTCCGTCTCTGTCTCTCCTATAATATCTTACTTTCTTGCTGGAAGCTTGCTCTCATTCAACCTGTCCCAAAGAAGGGTGATCGGTTTCAACTCTCTAAATATCGTCCAATTGCTCTCATTTCTTGCATCTCTAAAGTTTTTGAAACTATTTTTGCCTCAAAATTTCTTAAGCATTTATCTTCACATAACCTATTCTCAGACTGCCAGTATGGCTTCCTTAACACCTAACGAGCGGCCTAGGCGGTAATTTATATGTACCGCCCAGTGGGGTGTTTTTACCCTAAATAGGGTTGTTTACGTGATAATTTTCATGCCTAAATAAGACCCAGAGCGTAAAACAAGTATCTATCCCTGAAAGGGCATAAACAGAGCTTTCCAATGACACCCCAACCATCCTTGTATGACCGCTAGTTTTCTTGCAACGATCCCGCAACACGAGTGCAAAAACCATGTAATTAGGTACTTTCCCTACATTATAGGTTTGACTCCTGTAAGGAGATAAAGAAAACCTAATATTTAGTAGTGGCCCCGTAATCATTGACGAACATGCCTATTACATAAGGCATCCTCTTCAAACACTAATCCGCCGTAGTTTTGAATCTACCGCGCAGAGCATTTAAAAACTGAGGAGCCTTCATCATGAGCGCACGCGACCTCACTCATGGCTTCAGTCATTATGAATTGGGTTCTCACTACGAAAAAACTTCGTAAAAAATAAAAACAAAAAGAAAATAAGAATAACTATCCAATAAGCTTTCCATCATATCGTGGATGTACTTGTGTGGATTTCTGACCAGATGCTGATTCAGGCGTCATTCTTCCTTCACTGACATATCAAGTAAACCAAAATCCTTAATACATCAACGTATGGGAAGGGGACGGTCGGGAGGGCCCCAGTCGTCAATGATTACGGGGCCACTACTAAATATTAGGTTTTCTTTATCTCCTTACAGGAGTCAAACCTATAATTTATTAGTGGCCCCTCCATCATTGACGAACATGCCTGATTTCTAAGACTGGAGGGGGACATTCGTAATCATATCATAACTCTAGAAAAGCAGATAATAAAAACAACCACATAGTATTCTTACTTTGAAAATATATGTAACAACGGCGTAGCCGAAAAAATACAAGAAAAAGGGGGTTCAGGCAGGTGCGTGCTTCAAAGAAGCCTGCCTGACAAAAAATGGGTAACCCTGAAGATTCTGAACACAGATCTGTAGTTACAAAGGCACCCCACTCAACGAGTGGTGACAAAAAATAACAAGTTATCAGTTTATATGTGCACATAATAAACCCCAACATAAACTTGGAGATAAATTGCAAAGGAACTCCATTATTCTAAAATTAAATTGCTTTCGCAGCTAAACTACTCTAACAACACCGTTGTTTTGTACTTAACATTGTACTAGCACAATTTCTCACTGAGAAATTTTCATATCACATTTTAACCTTAAATTGTATCACAGCTCTCATACTCCGGCGGGGTCTAGGGTGTCCTATGTCAACTGACTGCACCCCCCCCCCCCCCCCTTTCCCGTGAAAGTAAACAAAAGTGACTGCAGGGCCACCTAGACCCTCTGCCTTAAAGCTATACATGGTAAGGAAGGTTTGTCTAGAGCAACTGACAAGTATCTAGACAGAAACGTATGATTAGACGCCCACAACTGTGTGGACGCTATGTCTTCAACTGAAAACATTTTCAGGAAACGTAAAGAGGCTGCCCATTTGCGTAAATCGTGGGCCCGACCCACAACGCCGGGATTACTTTCTTTAATGACTTCTACCAGAAGAGAGGCTAATCGCCGTTTAAGTAAGCGTTTACCCGTACTTGCTACCCATAAAGCACCTTGGGGGTTTTGAGGAGCTACTCTCAAATATTTGGTTAGAGCTTGTACTGGACATAAATTATGATGCACCTTTCCCCTTTTTAACGCCGGCACCGTGAACTCAGAAAACACGTGTGCACTATGCTCATTCTTGGCTACAAAACCTGGGGATGGTGCAATGGAAATACATTCATTAAGTCTACCAAACCTAAGACAATTAGGTGTGTTGCTCATCGCCGCCAGCTCAGACACTCTGTTTCCGGTGGCCAAAGCCAAAAGGAAAACCGCCTTTTTTTAAGAGTAATGCAAAGTCTGCAGTATTTTGGTACAGACGAGAGTGAAGCAAAGACAAAGCTTTGTCCAGAGACCAAGTAGGCATGAGCTGACGGGGAGGTGGGCGGAGTTTAAAACATGCTCTCATAAAACCTGTTTCCTCCGCTACCGGTATGGAAAGACCCGTAAGGTCTAAAAAGGGCACTCTAATCGCAGTTAAGTGATTTTTTAATGTTACCACAGATAAACGTTTCTGCTCAAACAGATAATTTAAATAATTAAAAACTAATGCCACTGAGGGTACAGTTTGTTCTGTCCTAACGATCCAAGAAGTAAAGGCTTGCCAATGTGATTGATACTGTCGTTTTGTAGACTGAGTATATTGATTAAGTAATTTATTTGTCACATCTCTACCGTATGGTGCTAGCCACTTGGCCTCCTGAATGTCCATAATGCAAAAGTCAGCGAGGTCGCTAGGTTGCCAATCGTGTCTAAGTGGAAATACCCGACCGGGAGCGATACCGGGTCCGGGCACCACATTTTCAATTGCTGGTACCACAACTGCGCCGGCCACAGTGGCGCGATTAGCGAGACTAAGCCTCGATAATCTCGTAGTTTGTTCACTACGTGGCACATTAGTGACGCATCTGGAGGCGGAAACAGATAGATGGAGCTCCATCTGTTCCAGTCTGTCACTAGGGCGTCTGGCCCCCCTGCCGGCGTTTTCGCCCGGCGGGTGAGGTATAGAGGGAGTTTGTGAGTCTCCTCGGACGCAAAAAGATCCACTTGTGGATGGGAGAGCTCTGGAATCATTAGGTTGAAAATGGGTTGCTTGAGCTCCCATTCTACTGTCGTGCTCTGTCTCCGGGACTGAGCGTCTGCCCAGACGTTTGCTACGCCTGGGAGATAAGATGCGTGAAGATAAATATCTAGACTGTTGGCTAGAGCAAAAATCTCTTCCGACACGTTTAGCAACTTCCTTGACCTCGTTGACCCTTGTTTCTGAATACAGTGGACTGCATTCAGATTGTCCATTCTGAAGGCCACCGACTTGCCCCGTAACGCCGGGCCGTGAGCCTGAAGGAAATACAAGGGGACTAGTAATTCTTTGACATTGATGTGCGAGATTTCTAAGTGGGACCAAAGCCCCTGACCCTGGTGCCCCTGATTTGACTGAAATCCCCAACCTATTGTGCCTGACGCATCCGTGTCTACCCATACCGTTGGTGGAGGAGAGGTCCATGACATTATTGAGTGCAATGTTTCCCTCTTCGCCCAGACCGCTAGTAAGGTGTGGATTAATTTCGGGATGGGCCATAATTTTCCCGCCGGTAAGAGCGGGAAATATTTGTTGCCTTCCAATATTAATAGTTTTACTTTCAACCGGCCCAACTTGACAGTTAGTTGAATCCAGTTGAGAGAGCCGACCAGAGACTCCCAGACCCTTCGCGTCGTAGTCAGACTGTGAAGAAACCTGAATAGTTTCCTGCGAAACCTGTTGCGATTGTCCACACTCTGACTCAGAGTGAGAGCGGCGGTGTCCCAGACCAGCCCTATCCACTGAATTACTTGTGAGGGAACAAGGTTTGACTTTACCAGATTTACCTTGAAGCCTAGAGTTTTGACATGATTTAAAATTATATTGACATGTTTTATGCATAATTGTTGTGTCTCTGCCACCACCAGCCAGTCGTCCAGATACCACAACACTCTGATCCCTTGTTTTAACAATGGCATCAGGGCTTGCCGGACTAGTTTTGTGAATAATCGAGGTGCCAGGTTCAAGCCGAACGGCATCCTCTGAAAAAAAATTTGTTGTTGCCTGATCCGTAAGGCCAAAAACCTTTGAAATCTTTTGTTGACCGATACGTGCCAATAGGCGTCTGTCAGGTCTAGTGAACACATCCAACCTCCCGGCGGAAGTGTTAGCCTGATTTGGTGTACTGTTAACATTCTGAAAGATTCGTTGTGAATGTGAAGATTCAGATAAGACAGGTCTACGACCGGCCTCATCTGAACACTGTCCCTTTTGGGAACCAAAAATAGTTTGGACGTGAATACAGGGTAATTTGGGGGGACCGGGATGATGACATTCTTGGCAATCATTTCCTGGGCTAGTGACTCCACCTCTAAAGAAACAAAATTCGCCGTTGTCGGCTGACGTAATCGAGGTCGCCGGAGCCACTGCCAAGTGATGCCTTTGCGTGCCACCATCCGTGCCCAAGTGTTTAACGGCCATGCTTGGTGACACGTTCGGAACGACCCAGTTAGCAGACAAGGGTTCGCCGGCTGTACTACCCTCGGTTCCGCCGGCCTTAAGGTAGGCGCCGGGAGTGAGAGAGACTTTAGTTTTTTGATGGTGGGGTTGGTGCTGGCCGCTTCGCCGGCTGGCTGGTGTTGGCCGAAGACTGGCCCTGACCTGGTTTATTTTGGCCGCGTCCTCTCTGACCTGAAAACCTACTCTGTCTATGCCTGTACTGACCCTGGGGGGAGTGGGAGGACTTAGGCGGAAGAAAAGGTTTAGATCCCCCTGGCTGAGCTTTAGTAGGAGGCCTGGGTTTGGGGAAGTTAAATGCAGGTTTCTTAGAAGGGGTGGGATTGTGCTTAACGGCCTGTGCCATATTGAACACCGTTCGCCATACTTCAGGGGACATTAAAGATGGAGTAAGTACTGGTGACATCACCACCTGGTTAGCAATGCGATCAGGTAGCTTGCGAACTAACGACATCCTAAGATCTTGTCGTGCTCGCACCGCCTCAAGCAAAGCGGTGTGTATGTCACCTAAGGATTGGATTGAAGACTGAAGAATCAGTCGCCGGGATAACTCAACCGATCTTCGAGCATCCGCGTCTGCGATTGCCTGAGTGGACCGTAGTAAAGACTTAGCCACCTGCTGAGATACTATGTACTGTGAAAACAGGCGAAAAGCTTTTCCCCGTAGCCTAAATTCTCTGTCTAGGTGAGTAGGGGTAGGTGTAGTGAACGGGTCCTTCAGTTCACAAAGATTAATCTTAGGGGCAGCTAAGAATGCAAACAAAGCTGCCGGGACTCCGCCGGCAGAACCCACCGGCATGGAAAACCATGAATGTGTATCTTGAGGGATCTGGTGGGAAGATTTAGAAGTGAAAGTGGTTGCAAAGTTTTGAGCCTCTACCTCCCAATCCACCCAAGGTCCTGGACCCAACTGTCCCACCTTCAAAACTGGATTAGCTGCGTCGTCTGTGACGGTCTGTAAATCTAGTTCAGGAGTAAGAGCTGACAGAGTCTTAATATCATTAAACCCATCCAGCTTAGACCAGTCTGAAAATAGTTTTAAAGCTGAGGCAGGGGGCAAAGCAGGCTTAGAAGCATACACAAAATAATCCTGGTGATAATAACTAGGTATAGCCTTGATGTTAACGTCCAGAACATTACCCAAGGCATCCATGGCCCTTAATTTCTTTGACTTGTTGCCCTGGATAAACAACTCACGCGGTACCGGGAGTTCCCCTGACAAGGTAGGTTGGGCAAGCTCTGGCTTAGAGGGGTTCAAAAGAACCCATGACTCGTCTGGCCCATAAAGCAGGGGCATAGCTACCTTTCTAAGAGGCGCTTTGTCTAGAGGGGGTGGATTGACATCCGTTATGACCCTGACATTTGAAGTTGTCAATGCCGCCGTAGCAGGCTTAGTGCTCCTTGCAGGTGACAGAGTAGGAGGGTTAGGAATCTTAGATAAATCAATTGACGTCATCAGAGGCCGTACCGTAGAACTTGTCGGGGGAGCCCCCAAGTCCATTGTGGGGTTTTCCTGTTGTTGACCAAAAAATTTAGATAAAGCATGAGTAAGCAACCCATCAATTTCTTGTGCTGTAACAAACTGGTTTGATGAAGAACTTACAGGTGAATCATTATTATCCCGTGCGGCGTCCAAGCCTGAGCCTGACCCTTGTCCTTCCATATCCGAAATTATTGAAACTTCGTCTTTTTCCTCCCGATCCTCCTGAGAAGACCCCGCCGAGGCAGGGGTACCTTGTTTCCAAGATAAGTCTGGGATAGAGGATGGGATCGCCGCGTCCCTGTGGACGTCGGCTACTGTGTGACTCGTATGAGTCGGACGTGGTTGGTCAGACCCTGGTTGAGCAAACCGCCAAACACCGAGGCCCTGGCCTACGCTCTCTTGAGAGTCTGAAACATTCTCAATTATTGACCCTCCTGAACTTTCCATTTCCAGGGTTAAAATATTAATTGGCAAATCCTCCTTAGGGACAGGCGCTGCACTGGACTCTGAGGCCGTAACACAAACTCTGTCAGGTGTAGAGGTACGATGAGATGCACTAGACTTTGGGGAATGTCGAGAGGACTTCCGATGTGAATCCTTTTTGGAGGATTTATGGCTGCGGTGTGACCGCGAACTAGTCTTAGATCTGGAGGAGGAATCTCCGCCGTGACCACTGGTGGAACCTTCCGTCTTACTCTTCTTACTCGCCGGTGAAGAGGCACGACTAGATGACTGGTGTCTGAGAGGTGACCTTGACCTAGATCTCGCCCGCGACGAGGAGGCGGATGCCGGGGGTGTAGGCTCTCTCGGGCGTTTAGGTGTAGTCGCAGACGATACAGAACCCTGACTAGTCTCCGTCGGCTTAATACTCGTGACTCTAGAGGAACGTTTAGGGGGAGGGTGTTCTGACAGCAATCTATCCCAAAGTGGGACGTTGTCACATTGAAGTGACTTATGTGCGACAATGGTAGTGTAGGCCGACATCTGTTGTCGAAGCTCTCTCAACGCTACCGCCGCGGTCTTATCATTTTCACAAAGGACTTTAACAGCTAATTGAGAGCAAAAGGAACAATTATGCATAACCCAGAGACCCCTTGAACGGTCTAGACATTTAACACACCTTATGCAAAGGGTGTGTGCAAAAATAGGGATACCAGCACAAGTAGGGGTAATGCACAGGGCAAAAACTGGGGCCACGGTAGCCATGACAGAGACTGGTGGGTGAAAACTACCGCCGGGTCTGTATTGGTCCGCCGGAGCTCAGCTCTGGAAAAAAAGAAAATTTCCAGGAATTAATGCTCATAAGGTTAATCCAACATGTTCGCACACAAGTGTTAATAACCCGCCGGGTAACGAGATGCAAAGACACAACTAACACATCTCGCTACGCGGCGGGGTGTAAAAAGTCTAAACAAATCTTTTGCTAAAGAAAGTGAAGAATACCCTCTGATATAATGGTCCAGCATGGCACTTATAGTCTCTTAGAGGAGGTGACTGTCTCAAGATTCAATTTTGTAACAAAGCAACCCCCCATAAAGACGCCGGCCCTTGAATTATTTTAGTAGAATAGCCCAGGGCAGGATGATACGAGATCTGATGTTTAACGAATTGTCACAAAAGATCGCCGTAAGTTAGAAGGCGGCGATACCTAATTGTATCACTAATTTAAGAGGTTAAATTGAATTTTGTAAATTCCTTAGTTCCTCCACCTAGGAGCACCCGCCGGGTGTGAGAATCGATATTTAACCTAATTGAACCTTCAATCGCCGTAAGAGTAAAGGCAGCGATACACAGAGTATCACTAAAATGGATTGATTAACTAACTGAAAGACATAAGTCGTTCATCCCACCCTACCCAGGTGCACCCGCCGGGTGAGAAGTTTAAAAGTTAAACCCATAAGTTCCTGTCCCCACTTCTTTGTAAAAGATCGCCGGGGAGGAAAGCCTAAACAACAGCTAGGTTTTTCATGTGGTTGTCGTAAAACCAGGTAGAAAAACCCCCAAAACGTATGTCCACAAGAACGCCGTTTTGTATGGATGGGTACAGCCATCCCGCCGGGAATCAAAGGAGGCCTGAAACCAGGCACCCACATAGACGCAGTCCTGGAGAGCCACAGACACCCCACCCCGCCGGGGATACAAGCCAGAGTTAACAACCACGTGTGGCCCAACACTGCTCTCGGCCAGGATTTTTTCATGGTGAAACCGAGAAAAAACCCGCCGGAAGGAAAACCCACCCTGAACAGATACCATCTGAACAACACAAGACACGAGGAGAGCCACGCACGACTAACCCAAGGTCACACCATAATCCGTGGAATTAGCCAATACACAACTAAACCAGGAAACAATTATAGTCCGAGGAATTAGCCAATACACAACTAAAACCCGGATACACATGACACAGTAGGGCATATTTATAAATAAATAATAACACTAGTACATGTGGCAAAGCTACGAGCGGCTGGCTAGGCCTAGGCAGACGGCATAATAACAGTTGAAATATACACACACACTGGAAATATCACAACAGGAACCACCGCCAACACACCACCGTAGCAACAACTTCCAACCCAGGGAAGACTGACTCGGGACCCAGAAAAAACTTCACTAAGTGAAGAAAAATACGCTGGGAACGTCAGAAAACAAAGCTTACCTCATCAGAAAGATAAAAGGCAGCAATAATTACGCGTAGTGAAAGCCGCCTGCATCACAAACTAACTCAACTGTGAAAAAGTTCACATGTCCACAACGTGACCACGAGGGTACATCCGAAATAGATGCCCCATACACTCGACCCAAAATACACTGCACTGCGGGCAACCAGCCCAGGACACTCCTGCTACGCCTATCCTAACCTTACTCGATACATCCTGGAGTAAACAAATGAGAAAAAAAAACTCACTAGGGACGCAACGAATGCGGAACCAGCGGAGCGTGGGGAGGCACGTCCGGGCGGGCTGAGCGCAGAGCAGAGAAGGAAGAATGACGCCTGAATCAGCGTCTGGTCAGAAATCCACACAAGTACATCCACGATATGATGGAAAGCTTAATGGATAGTTATTCTTATTTTCTTTTTGTTTTTATTTTTTACAAAGTTTTTTCGTAGTGAGAACCCAATTCATAATGACTGAAGCCATGAGTGAGGTCGTGTGCGCTCATGATGAAGGCTCCTCAGTTTTTAAATGCTCTGCGCGGTAGATTCAAAACTACGGCGGATTAGTGTTTGAAGAGGATGCCTTATGTAATAGGCATGTTCGTCAATGATGGAGGGGCCACTAATAAATAATTCCCTGTGTAGCGAGTGGGGGAGGGTGGGATTCATGTCAGTTGGCCCACCGCGGTGGTGTGCTACGGTCATAGCCTTACTACGCTCCTCACACCGCTCAGCTCTCTCTCTCTGCAACATTACGTGCTGAAAATGGCACACGACATAAGTTGTGAACCGTCACTTAGTCCAAATTTCTTTCACACACATAAGTTGCGCCCCGATAGACAAGGGTTAAGGGCCACTCTACAGGTGATCTTCTTTCTTATCTTACTAACTCTTGGTCATCCTCCATTTGGGACTTCGCTG
Source organism: Paralithodes platypus (assembly GCA_032716605.1). Lineage (NCBI taxonomy): Eukaryota > Metazoa > Arthropoda > Malacostraca > Decapoda > Lithodidae > Paralithodes > Paralithodes platypus. The sequence continues at coordinate 17,476,139 of CM064480.1, read as the reverse complement.
AGACTTTTTCTATTGTGCTATACATATCGAAGGCCTTCGATAGAGTTTGGCACAAATCCTATTCCCAAACAACCCTCATACACTTTCTATCCGTCCATTTGTCCCTTTGTCTCTAATTTCCTTTCCGGCCGTTCCATAGCTGCGGTTGTTGGCGGCCACCGTTCACTTCCTCAACCTATCAACTCCGGTGTTACTCAGGGTTCTGTCCTATCTCCAATTCTCTTCCTATTATTCAGTAATGACCTTCTCAACTTCACCTCCAGCCCCATTCACTCATATGCTGAAGTCTCTACATTGCACTATTCAAGAAGCCTTCCACAACACCATTCACAGCAGGAACTCCAAAACTCACGTAAGAAGGCCATAAAACACCTATCTTCTGATCTATCTACTATCTCTGATTGGGGCAGAGACAACCTTATTACTTTCAATGCTTCCAAAACTCAATTTCTTCGCCTGTCTACTCGTCGCCCGGCCCTTCCAGAAAACTATGACCTACTCTCCAACAACATACAAATTAATCTTTCATCTTCTCTTAATATTCTTGATGTCTCTTTTTCTTATGATCTCTCTTGGAAAGATCATATTACCACTCTTGCTAAAACAGCTTCCAAGAAGCTGGGTGTGCTTAACCACCTCGAGGGATTCTTTACCCCTGCGCAGCTTCTTACTCTGTAAAGGGGCACAGTGTGTCCATGTATTGAGTATTGTTCACACATGTGGGGAGTATCCTCTCACACAGCACTTCTAGATAAAGTAGAAAATAAAGCCTTCTGTCTCATTAACTCACGTCCACTCACCAATTCTCTGCAGTCTCTCTCACTTCGCCGCTATGAAGCATCTCTCTCACTATTCTACCTTTATTACAATAATCAGTGTTCCTCAGATCTCTCTCAGTGTATACCACCTCTTCGTAGAACAATGTTACGTATGACTTTTGACAGTCACTGTAAGTATGGGTAATAAGATTAGGAAGACGTTTAGAGGTACGCTCCTATCTTGGTTTAGCTGTTGACTCTATATAAGGATGACTAATGGTGTCGATGTCCTTAAGAGATGTAGATATTTTGTTTTAGTTATAGGTTGATTGAAGATAGGTTGATCTCAGCTTTCTGTTCTCTCTGCTCGATGATGATAGATTAATAGATTAGGTAGATAATTGTATCGCCGCCACCATCCCACTTATACCTTATACATATATTATATAAAGGTAAAGGGGGAAAATAAAGAGCTCTGGTCCAAAACCACTTTGATGTATATTCAAGTACAAACTGAAATAATATACAGAGTACTAAACTTAGTAAGTGAGATAGACTTCCCTATATTGAGAGGGAACTCTAAAAGGCGTCTTGTCTGGCCTGTGGTTAAAATCTATCTGTCGTCAAAGCTCCTTTCTACCTCTTAGCTCTGCTGCTCTGCCCACACCCCTTAGAAAGACGGAAATTTACCAAGACCCCTTCTATCGCATGTTCACAGTGTGGAGAGCGATCAGGAGTGTTGAGGTAAGCTTTAAAGGGTGTAAGCAGGAACTTGACTCATGACAATCTGAGGGAGTTACAATGGATAACCTCGAGATTGTACAGTTGCCTTCATTAGATCAATCATAGAAGTATATTAGCTTAAAAATATATGATAGATGATTATAATGATTGTATTGTAAATAATATAATCTTGAGATGTAATACGCCCCAACTAAATTCTTGCGTACCCACCGCAAGGCAAGCACTTAAAATTATATGAGAGTAAAACAATTTACAGTTGAAGTGAGTAAGGTTTGAATCAACTAACTCCATCCCTCTCTCTCATTCATTCACCCGCCGGCTTTAGCACCGCCAACAGCTCCGCATCGCCACTGAGAAAACTCGATCCTAATTTGAGTATTTCATATCCCAATTCCCTTTATTCATTGCATGAACATTAGTTAAGTGCTTGTTTAACCTCCACATAGTTCTGTAGTTGCCGTGCATGTTATTTTATTGCTTTTCTGACTGATACACATTGTTGTTTATATTTGTTATCCTAGCTTGTAGCAGACGACGCACGCGCACCTCTAATCGACCTAGCTTTGTATTTTCTTATTAACTCTAGTAGTTATCGTATTCAGTATCCTACTGTAGCTATATATATCTGTAATTTTAGTTGTTGCTTGCATGATCTTGTAGTAACCTTTGACTGATAACTTTGTTTATCTAAATATAATCCTGCTTGACTAGCCTACAGTGACACCAGTGCCATCTGTTGATACAGTATATTAACCCCTTGTGTGCAGTTACACTTTATTTTTATATAATCTCTATTTGGTGAATTGTATATTTAGTCACATATTCTGTTATATATATATATATATTTGTTTTGCTTTTTTAGGTAGGTTATCACCCCTGGTAGCCTACTTCTGCACATTTCATACTATTTTGTTTTTGGCTATTTCTGCGTACGGTACTTCAATTTTTAAGTTATTTTCAAGTTTTCGGTTATTTTTGTTTTCGGTTAGTCTAGGCTATCACCGCTGGTGGCCTATTTCTGCGTACCGGTATTTCATAATTTTTGTTTTCGGTTATTTTTGTTTTCGGTAAGTCTAGGCTATCATCCCTGGTGGCCTATTTCTGCGTACTTCAATGTTTAAATTTTCAGTTAGGCTATCACCGCTGGTGGCCTATTTCTGCGTACCGGTATTTCATAATTTTTGTTTTCGGTTAGGATAGGCTATAACCCCTGGTGGCCTATTTCTGTTTAAATAAACATAAAATTGTTTTCGGTTCGGCTATCACTGCGTATTCAAATTTAATTTTGTTTTGTTTTAATTTTCGGTTAGGCTATCACCGCTGATAACCTATTTGTGTGTATTTCAACATTTTTGTTTTCGGTTAGGCCTATTTAAGTAAGTGAAGCGACCTGAAGGGAGTGAAGTGTTTTTAAAGTGAGTTTAGTGTTTTTAAAGTGAGTTAAGTGTTTTTAAGTGATCTGAAGAAAGTGATCGTCACCATGCCTCGTGCCTGTACGAACTGCGCCGGTAGGTTTGGTGCTTCCATGTTTTCTCCTGCCGATCCACAAGTCTGCCGACTCTGCCAGCAACGAGAGGATTTGACAGCAAACTTGGATGAAGCCCACAAGAAGATCAACGCCCTCACCAGGAAGCTGGAATCACTCCAAGAGTTTGTAACACTCAACGTTGGAGTATCACTAACTCCAATTGTTTCAACTCCAGCATCCACCACCGCCCCAACGTCATCTGCCAACAATCCAACACCTGCAGTAGACACTGCAGCAGATGCTTCTGACGAACCTGAGCCGACATCAAACCAGGATAGCCGCCCTGTTCACCTTAGTCTCTCTCCCACTCCTCGTGCAAGAAGCCTGCTAGCACGAACAGTACCAACCCCTAGCCCCCATTCTAACCACTCCTCTCCCCGACCTGTACGTAGCGTCCCGCCACCACAGGTTTCCGGATTTACACCAGTGAGGAACGGTGCACGGCCAACGCAGAAAAGGTCTCATCTACCAGTCACAATGTCAAACAGATTTGAGATATTGGTAGAGATGGAAGACGAACCAGAAGAGACCAGGCTCGTTGGGGATTCCATCCTACGAGGACAGGTCGAAGAGTTCTGCGACAGAGTCCCAAATCAACGAAAAAGATTTTGCATCCCAGGAGCTGGACTGGACGACATTGTGGAAGACTTCGAAGATACCACAAATGATGCAAATGAAAATACCCTTTTTGTCATCCATGCTGGTTCAAATGACGTCATGCGCACCAGATCCGAAGAGTTGATGGAGAAATATCGCAAGATGATCCAGCACTACAAAAACAAGTCAAGGAATATCATCATCTCAGGCATTCTCCCCAAGATCGACGCACCTGACAAATTCTACGACAAGGCCTTCAGCACAAATAGCCAACTAAAATATTTGTGTCTGAGGGAAGAAGTTGAATTCATCAACCTCTGGGACAACTTCTACAACCAGCCTACTCTGTTCCGCAAGGATGGCACTCATCTAAACCCTGTGGGTTCAGCACGCATGGGTCGTTTCCTACACGAAGCAGTCCGCAGCCATGGATCAAAAAACGCCATCCGAGAAGAAGCAGCAGTGACATATATCATCCAACACCAAGAAAAAAGCAGAGACAACCGAGGACCACCAGCGATAAGGACAGCGAGGACCGAGGACAGCCATGAACATAAATGTAGATCCGACAAGAACCAAAAATATTATTAAAGAGCGTTCCGTGAGTTCTAAAATAACAAATTTAAAGGTTTTCTATGCAAACGCTCGTAGCATACGCAATAAATTTTCAGATTTAGAGGAGCTAGTGTTTACAGAAAATTATGATGTGATTGGCATAACAGAATCTTGGCTCAATACAGAAGATAGAGACTTTTTAGCAGAGTATTCACTTCCCGGTTATGTAATGTTTGAGAAAAGCTGAATAAATCGAAATGGAGGTGGCGTTTTACTTTATATCAAAGAAAGTCTTAACCCTACCCTCTTGTCAAAACCTCAAATTGTGAACGTTGACGCATCTTTTGTGCTAATAAAGAATAATAAAGGTACAAAAATAATACTTGCATTAATATACAAACCTCCAGCACAATCAGTGCAAACTGACCGAGAAATTTACGAACAAATTGCAGATGTAAGTAACTCACAAGATACCGTAATTTTTGGCGACTTTAATTTACCTGTGACCAAGTGAGGCGATACTCTTACTTCACACTCCAGACATGACTTGTATACGAACTTGCAAGAGAGTTCGCTTTATCAATTTGTTCGAACGCCGACCCGTGGTAATAACGTTCTTGACATTGTACTTGCAACAAAAGAAGAATTAATAGAGAATTTGAATGTTGGTGATGAATTCAGTAACAGCGACCATCGTACGATAACTTTCACTTTAAACTTTACTAGTAACGAACCAAATAGTAGCATCGAAAAAGTCCCTAATTTCAAGAAAGCAAACTTCCATAAACTTAGAGCTATGTTTAAAGAAACTGACTGGAGCTTTTTAATTCACAATAACGACATAAATACATCTTGGAAGTTATTCGAAGCCACTTACCTAAAAGCAGTGCAAGACTGCATACCATCGAAAATACGGCGTCCAGGCCATAATAATAAGCCCAAATGGTGGAGTAAAGATATTTCAAACTGCCTGCTTGCTAAACAATTTGCTAATGATAGATTAAAATCCTCACAAAATGACGAAGAACGGCTGAAATTTGTAGAGCTACGACGCAAAGCCAAAAAGTTAACTAAGCAAAGTAAAAAGACCTTAGAGTTACATATTGCGAATCAAAGTAAAACAAACCCGAAATAATTCTATAGTTATATCAGAAAGAAAAAAGTAGTTACTTCAACTGTTGGACCGTTAGTCGATGAAAATGGAGAATACACCAAAGACGAAGTACAAATGAGTAATGCCCTCAATACCTTCTTTGCATCAGTTTTTACAACAGAAGACCTCAGTGATATCCCTACACCATCGCCGATTCAGATTGATAATTCAGATGTTCTAAGCAATATCACTGTTACAGAGAGAGAAGTATTGAATTGTTTAGATAAACTCAAGGTAAATAAAACGCCTGGACCTGATACAATCTCACCTAGAGTTCTAAAGGAAGCTAAGAATGAGCTCTCCAAACCACTGACATTACTATTCAATTAATCCTTGCAGTCTGGAACTATGCCCGAGCAGTGGAAGCTAGCCAACGTAACACCGATATTCAAAAAAGGCAGCAAATCCCTACCCAGTAACTATCGTCCAATTAGCTTAACCTCAGTTGTATGTAAAATGCTAGAAACGGTCATACGAGACAGACTCGTAAATCACTTAGAGGAAAATAACATACTTAAAGATACTCAACACGGCTTTCGTAAAAAACGTTCCTGTTTAACAAACCTCTTAGACTTCTTCCACGATATCCTCAACCTCTACGATGAGAGTAAAGCTGTAGATATTATATACCTTGATTTTCAAAAGGCCTTTGACAAAGTTCCCCACAAACGTTTACTGCTAAAACTAAAAGCGCATGGAATACAAGACGGTGTGTTGAAATGGATAGAAAATTGGCTCAGCGACAGAAAGCAAAGAGTAGTCATAAACGGTAAGGCATCTAAATGGACCAATGTAAGTAGCGGGGTACCCCAGGGATCGGTACTAGGACCAATTATCTTTCTAATTAACATCAACGACATAGATGAGGGTCTCACCTGTACAATCTCAAAATTTGCTGACGATACAAAAATTGCAAATAGCGTACTCTCAAAAGAACAAGTTGACGATATGCAACACAATCTAGATAAATTGTCATGTTGGGCCCAAATTTGGCAAATGAGTTTCAATGCGGATAAATGTAAAGTACTACATATCGGATACCTAAATGAGAAAGCAAACTATTCGATGAATGGCACTCAGCTTAAGAATGTAAACAGAGAAACCGATCTGGGAGTAACAATATCGAGTAACCTAAAACCGAGTCAACAATGTTCAGAAGTTGTTAAGAAGGCAAACAAAATAATTGGCTTTATAGGCAGGTCATTTGAGCATAAATCCAAAGAAGTTATCTTAACCCTTTACAATTCCTTAGTCCGCCCTCTTCTGGAATACTGCGTTCAATCCTGGTGCCCTTATTACCAAAAAGATATAAACAAGCTAGAACGAGTTCAACGTAGAGTTACCAAAATGATACCTAGCCTAAAGAACAAACCATACGAAGAGCGTCTTAGAGAATTAAATCTATTTCCTTTAACCCAGCGCAGATTAAGAGGTGACTTAATTCAAGTGTTCAAAATCATCGATGGCATCGACAATATGAACTGTAGTAAGTACTTCACTATCGACCAATCTAATTACACGCGGGGAAACGGTTGCAAAATTATTGGTAAATCTTTTAACTCACACGAATCTAAGAATTTCTTCTTCAATCGAGTTGTCAACTTGTGGAATGGGCTTCCCCGAAACGTTATAGACTGCATCACCGTTGATTCATTTAAACTCCGCCTAGACAAATATCTCGCATCAAACCCGCGACTGACTGCGTTTGTAAATTAATAACTTTATATTATCCCCCCCTCAGTTACTAACCCATCTGTCCCCTACTAACTTCCTAATCCTGCCACGGACATTAGTTCCAGGGCAGTAATTCCCTTTCCAATGTTCCCTTACCCACTCTAAACCACTGTTTGGACACTTGATCCTCAGTGTTTTGGAGGACAAGCAACCTAGAAGGGTCACTAGATCTGTTGTTGCTTGATTTCCTTTGTACTCCTTTGTACTCCTTTGTACTCTCGCAACCTCTCGCCACCTTTGGTCATCTCGCAGCACCTCTACAACACAAGTTCATCATTGGTCTCACGAACAGTGCCTGGGTGACTACAGATGCAAAGGTAGGCTTAATAGCCTGGAAAACAGTACTAACAAGGTAGACGGAAGTTCAAGAAGTTAAAAAAAAAAATAGATTGAAGATAAACATTGAAAGTGGAAATTGGAAATTTTCTAAGTATTTTGTTAAAAAATAAATAAAAAGTTAAAGTAAAATTATAAAGAACGGATTAAAAATTGAACAAAGCAAACACAAAATGTTAATATAATGAACAAAAACAAAAATTGTAAAAAGAAAAATACTATAGGTATTATCTTCAAACAAAATCCCAATAAGTAAAACCCCCCAAAAAAGACATATTATAATTGTGATATGTTTGCTGTAAACCGATTAACAAAGCACAGATATACAGATTAATAAAACAAGGTAAACACTTAAAATATACAGCGGCAAAACAAAATAAATCCTAGGTAAATTAACATATAATACTGCAGGAGAAAAAAAAATGAAATCCTAACTCATAGGATAAAAATAAAAAGAATAAAAGAAATAAACACAAAAGTTCACTTAGGTTAAACCAATGGCGTGAAAATAAATAGTATCCAAGTTTATAATAAAAAAACATATTAAAACCTTCCAAGTTTGATAAAACCCATTTAAAACCAAAAATAAACATTTAAAATCTGATGCAAAAATTAAAAGGAAGAAACATCCTATCTATAGGAACATGATATATATCAATATTAAACACAGCAAGCCACAATCCCGTGGTGTGTAATATAATACCTTCCTAATCTGATTTTTTTTTAATTGCGCAAATAAAATCACATAGCCAATTCGAATAAAATTGTAGTAAATGTTTTCATCCGGGAGCTACCCGTTTTCCAAAATAATGCATTTCCTATGGCCAAACCTAAAACCTAAAATAAAATCACACACTCGTCGAAGCAAAACCGGTTTCAACTTAGTGTACAATTAATTCCAAAATAAGTACATTAAACGCTTAGAAGTCAATTCAAGTATCATACATATAGACATTAATAAATTAACTCCTACATTTTATTTTATCATAGAATCATAAAATTCCACACCAAATATAAATGTTGAGAAAAACCCATTTTCAAAGGTAGTCTCAATAGGATATAACATATTTCATTTCTCATCTATTGCCGATCTTTCAATTAAGACCACGAAAATAGAAATGATCTGTATACCCCGGAAATTTTATTTCAGTTTCCCCCAATACTCCAAACTTATTTTCCAAAATTATCTCTTTTCCATGAAATAAACCAAAACAATGAAATCAAACATCTATATTAGAAAAACTATAGCCAATGTTTCATGCAAATATACTAAATAATAGATTGTTTTAAATCTCACTGGGATTAAAACTAAAGATCTGGTGTTGCTTGACCTCCATTGTGTAAAAGTGAAAAGAATAATTAATAATAATAATAGTAATTTTAAAGTTGCAAGCAACGTTGTCCGGGGTTCGAGCGGTTTTGAAAGCAGGGTATTGTGTTGGATACAAAAGCTGTGTCACAGATATTAAAAGATCATTTAACTTATCAGGCATGGAGAAACTACAGAAGGAACAGATTGTGCAAACAAACATGAGCGAGAGAGGGAGAGATTGGCTGTATAAGGGATCTGCTTCTATTTGTTTAGTAACAGAGTTGTAGATATGTGGAATAGGCTACCGAGTGCTATAATGCGATCAAGAACAATAGAGCTTCAACTTGAAATTAGATAGAACGAGATGGGTTGGGTGTGAAAGGGATCTGCCATGTGTAGGTCAATTGGCTCTCTGCAGACTCCCATTTCCTTATTTTGTTTATGTTCTCATTTGTGAGGGAGAGAGAGTATGGCAAGAGAGAATAGGATGTCGTAAACGTAAGGAAGATAGCGATAAATATGAGAGAGAGAGAGAGTGCGGGATGGATTGGGTGTGAAAGGGATCTGACATGTGTGGGCCAATCGGCTCTCTGCAAACTCCGGTTTTCTTATGTTCTCATTTGTGAGAGAGACAGACTAGGATGTCATAAATGTAAGGAAGAGAGAGATAAATGAGAGAGTTTTTATGAGATGGGTTGGGTGTGAAAAGGATCTGTCTTGTGTGGGCCAATTGGCTCTCTACAGACTCCCATTTTCTTATGTTTCTATTTCTTTCAATTGTGTTTTCGTTGCAGGTATATGATAACATGGGTGTATAGTAAGTAGTGTAAATAACAGGTAACGTTTATGAGATGGGTTGGGTGTGAAAGGGGTCTGCCTTATGTGGGCCACTTGGCTCTGCAGACTCCCATTTTCATCTTGGTTGGATGTGTAAGGGATCTGCCTCATTTGTACTGGTGTGCAAACAAACAAGAGCGAGAGAGAAAGATATTGGCTGTGTATAGGATCTGCCTCTATTTGCTTGGTATAAGAGTTGTAGATATGTGGAATAGGCTACCGAGTGTTATAGTAGGATCAATAACAATAGAGCTTCAACATAAAATTTGATAGAACGAGATGAGTTGGGTGTGAAAGGGATCTGCCGTGTGTGGACCAATCGGCTCTCTGCAGACTCCCATTTTCATCTTGGTAGCATATGTAAGGGATCTGCCTCATTTGTACAAGTGTGCAAATATGAGAGAGAGAGCGAGAGAGAGATTGGCTGTGTAAGGGATCTGCCTCTCTCGTAACAGAGTCGTAGATATGTGAAATAGGATACCTAGTGCTATAGTGGGATCAAGAACAAGAGAGAATTTCAAGATAAAATCAGATAGTCATATGGACGAAATGGGTTGGATGTGAAAGGGATCTGCCTTTTGTGGGCCACTTGTCTCTCTGCAGATTCCCATGTTCATCTTAGTTGCATGTGTAAGGGATCTGCCTCATTTGTACCGGTGTGCAAGCAAACGAGCGACAGAGAGAGATTGGGTGTGTAAGGGATCTGCCTCTATTCGTTTAGTAACAGAGTTGTAGATATGTGGAATAGGCTACTGAGTCCTATAGTGAGATCAAGAACAATAGAGTTCAACATAAAATTAGATAGGACGAGAGGGTGTGAAAGGCTGCCACGGGCATGTCTGGCCACCATTTTAGATATCATATCAAAAGTTGCCCAATACAAAAATGCACCTTGTGTCAAAGTTTGGTCCCGATCCGACAAGCAGTTCCGGAGTTATTGCGTAAAATCCGGACTACATATATTTCTATGGAAGCGTGCAATACTTCTTGAATCCCTCATAACGTTGCTTGCTGTTTGAGGGAGGAGGAAAGGTAAGTCACACCACACCAAAAATTTTCAACACTTTGAAGGTCTAGAACTTTGTTATTAAACAAAGCATTTGGCAAAGGGAGGAATTGTTAAAAACCTTAGCCAATACTCTGTTATTCACCAAAAATACATTTGAATTATCATTATTATTTGGTAGGGTAGGTATGTATAGGTAGGTTGGCTAAATAATTGGTGGAATTCGTAGGGACTTGAACTGTTTTGAGAGAGTTAAATACAAAAAAATTAATAGATCTGAATAATAAATCGACTGTTATTAAGCAAAACTGGGGGATGCGTGGAAGCCTATAGACTGTAGACGGTAAACTTTGTGTGGGTAGCGAATACGGTTTTAACTCCTTCAGACACATATGACGCTACCGGGTCATATGGCAGAGTGAACCAAAAACTCACATGACGCTACTGCGTCATATGGACTTATTATATTGCCAGAAAATAAGTTTATGACGCTATTGAGCCAGTCTTTTGGCTGGTAAGTCCCATAAGTTAGATCTACATGTGGAAATATCTAGCAACCCCCTGGCGCCCCTGTGAGGGCCCTGCGGGGGTAGAAACGGTCTGTCTTTTCTCAGCAGCCAGCCTACTAGGTGGGTGTGCGTGGCCCTTTAAACCAAGGGGGCTCCATTTTACCCAGCCTGGATGGTATTTCCGCCCTAATATAACCCAAACGAAGTGCTATATCATTGGATTATCAATGGATTTTTGTGTTAGTCTTGTTTAGGGTATAATAACCATGTTAGTCATGTGTTATGCTAGTCTCTGATGTACGTGAGAAGCAGTGGTGGTGGTGGTGGTAGTGGTGGAGCAGCAGTGGTTGAGGAGTGGTGGAGCGGTGGAGGTGGTGGTGGTGGAGAAGTGGTGGAGCGGTGGTGGTGGTAGAGCAGTGGTGGAGATTGTGGTGGTGGCGCAATGGTGGAGATTGTGGTGATGGTGTTTGATCAGTTGGTATTGACACCGATAGGGTCGGGTCCCTTTTCTGACCATGGGTCTGGTCAGAAAATGAACCCTTTCGGTAGGTGTCAATCGCACCTGGTCGAACACCACCACAATCTCCACCACTGCTCTACCACAACCACCACCGCTCCACCACTCCTCCACCACCATTTTATAATTTTTATTAATTTTGTGTTTATTTTATTATTTTTATTATTATTATTATTATTTATTATTATACCTGTTATTCCTGTTCCAAAGGGTGTGAATGGGATCACCCCCTAGGTCCAGAGCAACGGCAAGGCCCATAATAGAGAATTTATATTTTTATTTCATTTATATTTTTGTTTTATTATAATATTATATTATTATTATTATTTTATTATTATTATTATTTATTATTATACCCAACATTATTATTATAATGTCCCCCACCGCAAACTCTATTATATATATATATATATATATATATATATACTGTATATATGTATAATTATATATAATTATATATAATTATATATATATATTTTGTTTTTGTTTTTTTGTTTTTTTATCATATATATATATATATATATATATATTTTTTTTTTTTTTTGCCTATACCCCACCTCCCCCCGCCTTCCCCTATTCTTATATAATTATATATGCTTTCATGTATATATTTATACATATATATATATATACGGTATATATATACTGTATATATATATGCCTCCAAATTTCTGTCAACACGGTGGTGGTAGTTGTGGTGGTGGTGTTAGTTGTGGTGGTGGTGTTAGTTGTGGTGGTGGTGGTGGTGATGGTAGTTGTGGTGGTTTTCACACCTTCGAATACCACTCCCTTGGCTTCACACCTCCCAATAGGATACCTGGACCTGAGTGACCCTTCCCCAGACAGTCACTTGATCTCTTGTATATATGTTTTGTATTTTTATTATTATGCCCCCTCCCCCATTATACCCCCCTCCCCCTCTTCCCCCTGCCCCCCATATACAGTATATATTATTATTACTATAGTCCTACAGACCCAAACAGGCGGTTATGGGCGCGGTCACCTACCCTTACACTGGTGCCACCTGTCCACTTGACCCTTTCCGTACGACAACCTTTCCAAATTACTCTCGCTACCTCCCCCCCAACCCCCCCCACCCGTTCAAGGTCAATGTAGGGAGATCGGCTCTCTCTCTATATACTGTATGTGTAAGACTGTGTAGCCCACATGAATGCATAGATTATTATTGCTATAATAAATTATATTACTATTTATCTCTCTCTCTCACTCACCCTACACACCTCCCCCCCCCCCCCCCACCCCACCCCCCCCCCCCCCCCCACTCTACCCCCCTCCCCCCGCCCCACCCCGCATATTACCATTTTATATTTTTACTTTTTTTCCACACCACCCAAGAGGTAAAAGTTTCTGCGCAATTTTGTTTAAGAGGTTTCCCCTCTGTACCATCTGTACCATCTGTTTTGTCTGACTATGCAAGTGGTGGGGCGATTTGGAGCGGCTTCCATTGTGGATGGTGTCAAAGTCAGGAATGAAAATAATGAAGTGAGAGTATAAATTTCGTGCGCCTGGCACCGCGCCATCACGTGAAATTTGTGATGAGTTTTTTTGGCCGACGTCTGACAACGTTGCGGTAGCCATGTTGCCAAGCTGTATACAATGTCAATTGAATTTACTAATAAGCTAATTAATTATAAAAACAATAAAGCTTTTTTGTACCTGTAGAAATAGCCTGAGCATTTCAAACCGACTTAAGGTACTTAATACCGAAAATAATATATTTTCGTTGTTTGGGATTATACATGTGGCACCAATGTAAAGGGAGTAACCGCGGGTAGGACCGCCTGTTAAGATCTGTTTGACTATAGGCTAGTATCTATTTATTATATATTATTATTATACTCCCCCCTCTACCCCCTCCCCCTCCCCCTCTTCCCCCTGCCCCCCATATATATATTATTATTACTAGGCTAGTATCTATTTATTATATATTATTATTATACTCCCCCCTCCCCTCCCCCCTCCCTCGTCCCCCTCCCCCTCCCCCCCCTGCCCTCCATATATATATTATTACTAGGCTAGTATCTATTTATTATATATTAATATTATTATACTTCCCCCTTCCCTCCCTCCTCTCCCTCCCCCCCCCCCCCCCTCCCCCTCCCCCTCTTCCCCCTCTCCCCCATATATATGTGATTATTACTAGGCTAGTATCTATTTATTATATATTATTATTATTATAATCCTCCCACTCCCCCTCCCCTTCCTCCTCCCCCTCCCCCTCCCCCTCTTCCCCCTGCCTTCCATATATATATTATTATTACTAGGCTAGTATCTATTTATTATATATTATTATTATTATTATATTCCCCCCTCCCCCTCCCCTCCCTCTTCCCCCTCCCCCCTCCCCCTCGCCCCATATATATATATATATATATATATAATATAATTTGTATTTATGTATTTATGTATGTTATGCCCCCTCCCCCTCCTCCCTTATACATCCCTCCCCTTTTTTCCCCTGCCCCCACATATATAAATATATATATTTATATTATTACCAGTATCCATTATTATTATTATATATTATTATTGTTATATATTATTATTGTTATACCTCCCCCCCCCCCTCCCCCCCCCCCACTTCCCCCTGCCCCCCATATATATATTATTATTACTAGGCTAGTATCTATTAATTATATATTATTATTATTATACTCCTCCTCCCCCTCCCCCTCCCCCCCCTCCCCCCATATATATATATATATATATATATATATATATATTTTTTTTTTTTTTTTTTTTTATGGGGATTTTTTTTTTTTTTTTTTTTTTATTGTAGTTTGATATATATATATTTTGTATATATATATGGGGGGGGGGAAGGGGAGGGGGGTACAACAATAATAATAATAATGGATATTGGTAATAATATATATATATATATTATTTTTTTATTTTTTATTTCTAATATACAGTATATATATATATATATATATAATATTTATATATATATATATACTGTATATATGTTTTTTCTGTTTCGTATTTTTGTTATACCCCCCCCCCCCCCCTTCCATTAACCCTTATTTAGCGGGGTCGGACTTAAGTCCGATACGAAAATATTGGACTAAATGGCGGGGTCGGACTTAAGTCCGTGGGCGTATTCCCGCCCTAATTTAGGTGGAAAGCGAAACTTGGTGGTCAGGCGGTGTACTACAAGGGCCCACCCACACATCCCCACTGCGTGACCGTGACTAAGTGACCCTCAAGCAGCCATAATGGAAGGTCAAGATTTGCCCGTGTTCGATTCGGTGGCCGCCATCCCTAGTGCGTCGCGCCACCCTACTAACCACGCCCGGCTTACCACCCAGGAACTAGATATCATGCTGAACTCTTCAAAACTTTCTAATAAGCTGTTGGATGAAACCGTCGAAGGTCTGGGTGAGAGTTTTGGTAGTGTGGATGACTCGGAAGACGAAAATAACTCGATCATAGGCTTTCACCCCAAGCATAATTTGCGTGGGGTGGATGTTGTGGTTGATATTGGACAGACCCTTGAGCAAATTGGAGACGTTCCTGACGAAGAACATACTGGTGTGGGTGTTGGTAAGTACAATTTATATTTTATAATTGCTTGAAAATGTGATTGCAAGCATTGTATCACCTTACGAGCGGCTGGTGGAGTATATTTCACTGTGCCGCCCAGCGGGTTTTTTTGTTTACCCTAAATGGGGTTGTTCCGTGCTCTTTTTCATGCATAAACAAGACCCAGAGCGTAATACAAGTATGTATCCTGAAAGTGCGTAAATTGAGCTTTCCAATGACACCCGAACCATCCTTTTACGATCACTGGTTGTCTTTCAACGATCGTAAAACACGAGTGAAAAAACCCTAAAATACGGTAATTTCCTTATATAATTCCCTGTGTGGCGAGCGGTCTTGAGGTAATTTATGCTCCTAATCACCGCTCCGCTCTCTCTCAGAGCACATTACGTCCTCAAAATTGCACTCTACAAGAAATTTCCTTTGCATTTTATAGCGTATTATTTGTAGGCCGTTCGGTAAATTTCTTACGGTAATACAAACAACGAAAGATTGAATATTTGTGCTTGGCATTATATGATTGTGGGGAACAGATGTAGGCCTACCGTATATATTATGTTTTCATATATATGATACATGTGTAACATTTTTATATTATCACGACTCTCTCTCTCTCTCTCTCTGTCTCACTCTCTTTGTTTGTACTCCTTTGTACTCTCTTTGTCTGATGTAGGCCAGGGCACGCCCCTAACTAATCTCTTCCCTCTCAGGGGAAATCACACCTAGCAGATGTTTTCCCCTCTCTCTCTGTCATTCTCTTCCTCTCTGGGTCTACATATACTGCATTTGACATTGAAATTGCTTGAGAGTTTGATTGCAAGCATTTTATAGCGTATTATTTGCAGGCGTTCGGTAAATTTCTCACGATAACCAGGGTGTATGGTACATTTCTCACGATAATACAAGCAACAACGAAGCTTGGCGAAGATTGTGGTCTACAATATACCTTTTATAATGCATGTGACCTTGTAATTGCTTGAAAGTTTGATTGCAAGCATTTTATAGCGTATTATTTTCAGGCGTTCAATAAATTTGATAAATATAATATATCAAAATAAGTCCTGTGGGACTATGAAATAGCTATTATTGGACAAGGACAATATTTTGTTCATCCCTCCACTGGAACATCAACAACAATGTCAACAACGTATCGCCGTCGGCAATCGTAAGATTCAGAGTCGTAAAGATTCCAGGACGAGCTCAATAGAAAATGAATGAATGAAATGAATGAGTGTGCAGTACTGCCAATACGTATAGCGACTTCCGCTAGATCTAGAGACCTTTACTTCGATCTAGCAGCAATGACTTACACTAGCGGTTTTGTTTTGAAATTTCAGAACAATTTCGAAGTGATATTATATGGATTTTGCCAATTCATATTTCTAGTGGTATTTATCATGTCTTACATCTAACAATATATGCTAGCGGATTTAACTTCAATTGGTAACCCTCCCGCTCGAGTCGGCTCCAAGAAAATCGATAATGGTGGCACTTTAGTAAACAGGTGATAAACAAAAACGCATGCGGATCGGTTTGGTGTATCGGTATTATGGTAAGTTGGCTACCTACTATTGTGTATACGATATATTAAGTAATGATAAGTAAATTAGTATATATTATATATAAAACAAAAACAAAATTCCTGCAAAGCAAGCGAAACAGAGAGAGAGAGAGAGAGAATGCAGAAATTTAACTGAAGAAAGAGTGAAAAAGATATAATAATACAGAAATATTACAAGCAAATAAATGAAATAGAGGGATTAGTTAGAGAAAATAATAATGAGAAATACATAATACGGATGAGGAAGAGGGGAAGCGAGCGAGCCAGAGAGAGAGAGAGAGAGATACAGGAGTGAGAGAGATTAGAGAAAATAGAGAGATTGCAAGCATTTTATAGCGTATTATTTGCAGGCGTTCAGTACATTTCTTACGGTAATACAAACAATGAAAGATTGAATATTTGTGCTTGGCATTATATGATTGTGGGGAACAGATGTAGGCCTACCGTATATATTATTTTTTCATATATATGATACATATGTAACATTGTTATATTATCACGACACTCTCTCTCTCTCTTGTCTCTTCCTCTCTGGGTCTACCTATAGCCTACATTTATAATTGCATGTGACCTTGAAATTGCTTGAGAGTTTGATTGCAAGCATTTTATAGCGTATTATTTGCAGGCGTTCAGTAAATTTCTTACGGTAATACAAACAACCAAACAACGAAAGATTGAATATTTGTGCTGCACATCCCTCATACGAAATACAATTACCACCGTATAGAGAGAATACAGAAACTGAACTGAAGAAAGAGTGAAAAAGATATAATAATATAGAAATATTACATGCAAATAAATGAAATAGAGGGATTAGTTAGAGAAAATAATAATGAGAAATACATAATTATACGGATGAGGAAGAGAGAAAGGGATCACAAGAGAGGGAAAGCGAGCGAGCCAGAGAGACAGACAGACAGACAGGAGGAGTGAGAGAGATTAGAGAAAATAATAATGAGAATTACATATACGGATGAGGAAGAGAGAGAGAGACAGAGCGCGCGAGAGAGGGAAAGCGAGCGAGCCAGAGAGAGAGAGAGAGAGAGACAGACAGACAGACAGGAGTGAGAGAGAGAAAGAAAGAGAGAGAGAGAGAGAGAGAATACAGAAATAAGGAGAAATAAGAGAAAAATAAGACCGATTACCGAAGGAATAGTAGACGCGCGAGAGGCCGAAGTCAGGCCAAAGCGAACGCAACCGAACGCGCCCGGGAAATAGACCAAAAAGTACCTCCTCTTCCTCACCTCTTTCCACCCTCCACACTCATTCATAACATCCATTCATAGACTTATATGGGGAGACGAAGAGTTGCTCTTTCCAAAAATGATAGTTTTGTTCGCATTGGAGCCATAGTAACGGCGCTAGGGCGAGTGAAATTGAGCGAATATTTCGGGATTATGCCCGCTGAGCAGTACACTGTAAAATACCTTACCACCCGCTAAATAAGGGTTAAAGATCAGTTACACATCTGAGTAGTCTAGAGCAGCCATGAGTAAGAATCGACCCATCCCGGAGGACCAGCTGGCCTCCGTTCTCGCCACAATCCTGGACATGACGAGTAGCGAGAGTGAAAGCGAGGACGACATGGGGGGGGAGTGATGAAGAGGAGTGGACGGATGAGGATTTTAGCCCTTCTTCACCACCCAGGGGGAAGAGGAGGAGGACTGTCATCGACGACGACCCTTCAGCACCTCCACTTCCACAAACTCCACCCGTCGCCCTACCTCGCTCATCAACACCCGTCGCCCTACCTCGCTCATCAACACCCGTCGCCCTACCTCGCTCATCAACACCCATCGTCCTACCCCGTACATCCCCACCCGTCCCCCTACCCCGTACATCACTACTCATCGCCCCACCTCATCCATCCCCACCCGTCCTACCTACACCCCTCCTACCATCAACATCCACTCATCTCTTCACACAACAACCATCAAAATCCACTCATCTCTTCACACCACAACCATCAACATCCACTCATCTCTTCACACCACAACCATCATCATCCACTCAATGCTTCACACCACTACCATTCCCGGACCTCAACAAATCATTCTATTCTTCTCCTGCTTCACGCACCCTGCATGGCGGTCCCTTGTTACCTCAGGTAGAATCACCGGCCAGGAACATCTCAGACAGCCCCCGCATCCTGGCTTCACTCCTGCCGGTGGGTAGTCTAAACACCCCGCCATCACAAGTCCTGTCTGCTCACGTAGCCTCCCCCTCGCTGATCTCCTTGGGTAGCAGCGGGGGCAGCGAGGCGGGCTACATGGCGTTTGTTCCGCCTGAACATCGCCAAATCATGCACGACGAGATTGCTGCGTCAATCGATGAGGAGCTTCCACAAAGGCTTCCTCCTGCCCCACTTCATCCACCCACAGCACCTTCTCCATCACCCTCATCACATCCACCATCATCCCCACGGCCTGACTCCACCACAATACCTTCTCCATCACCCTCATCACATCCACCATCACCCCCACCCCCTTCGTCTTCCGCAGAAGACGACCCCCCACCCCCTCCCCGCCGAAAATCTGGGCCCATGAAGGGCCGAGGTGGTAGGCCCAGGGGCAGCAGAGGTCACATACGTCATCCAAGCGGACGACGTGGTGCTCTCCCAGCACGTGCACCTTAACGCCCCCCCACCGTGTATGCTGAGGATCACAAGTGGACTTCAGACCTGTTCACACCCAACGTTGATCCTTTCAGTGGAACCCCTTGCTTGCGGGTTCCAGCACCAGTGACACCACTGCAGTACTTCCAGCTCTTCTTTACAAGAGAACTGCTCAGGTTCCTGGTGAGTGAGACCAACGCATATGCCTTATTCGTTGGTTCTCGCTTGACAACATTCAGTGAGGAGGACATGGCCAAATTCCTTGGCCTGTACTTCCTCATGGGTGTGAATAAACTCCCCACTGTGCGTCACTACTGGGCAAATGATGGAGTCCATGATTACCCAACGTTTCGCAAGACCATGCAGGTCTCCAAGTTCCAAGCCTTGCTGAGCAATTTCCACACATTCAACAGCAAGGCAGTCATCAAGCAGACCAAAGACAGGCTAGTGAAGATCGGCACGGTGATGCGCTACCTGCTTGCTGGCTTCAAGCTTGCCTACGTCCCGGAGAGGAAGGTGTCCATCGACGAAGGCTGCCCTGGGTGGAAGGGTCGCCTTTCATTCAGGTGCTACAACCCGATGAAGCCTCAGATGTATGCCATCAAGATGTATATCCTGGCAGAGTCCACGACTGGTTTCGTGTATGACTTTCAAGTCTACACTGGTATTGGTCAAACTCTCCAGAAAACGGTTGAGGGTTTAACGGAGTCTCTGCAAGGCCTGGGGTACATATTGTTCATGGACAACTTTTACAACTCAGTTGACCTGTGCCAGCACATGCTCACACACCACCAGATCTATGTGATCTATGTGTGTGGCACCATGAGGCTTGCACGAGGGGCTCCGAAGCGGTTGCACGACATTACCCATGCAGCGACACTGGAAAACGATGCAATAGAGGCAATGAACAACGGCACAACCCTAATCCTGCTTTGGAGAGACAAACGGATTGTCAACATGGTGTCCACCTTCCACGACCAGAGCACCATACCAAAGCAGTCCTTTGTCAAGAAGAAGGTACAAGGCATGTGGCAGCGGACTCGGAAGAATATCATGAAACCCGTTTGTATTGACGACTACAACTGCCACATGGGTGGGGTGGATCATTTCGATCAGATGATCCAGTACTACCCCATCCAGCGAAGGACGGTCAAACGGACGACAATCCAGACTCCCCAGCCGCTCCTGCTGATGATCCTGGCACTCCTTCTGGTGCTCCTGCTGCTGGTGGAGGCGTTGGGGGAGCACTCCTTCATGACCCCCCCCCCTCACCAGGTCCAGATGCTGCTGCTGCTGCTGTTGCCGTCGGGGAGCACTCGCTGAGAATGCACCCCAGGCGGCACCAGTATCGGACGATGCTGCTGATGCTGAGGAGCAAGTGGATGTCCTACCACTTGACCCCCCCGCACCAGTAGTACCAGGTGCAGCTGCTGCTGCTGGTGGCGCTCGGGAAGCACCCGTCATGGATGCCAACCGTGGTCCACTAGTAATGGACGTCCAAGCTAGGGCTCAGGCACCAAGAGGACGTCGGAGAGGTCCTCTTCGAGGAAAGGGTTCCAAGCCACGTCCTGTTGTACTGGACCATGACCGGTACAACAGGACCTTGGAACACGTTCTCGAGAAGATCCCTGACGGCAAGCGACGGCGGTGCCATCTGTGTTACACGAACAACAAACTCGCAAGGACACAAGCTTTCGATGCAAGTCTTGTCTCGTTTGCCTCTGCATCGATGTCACTGATTGCTTCAATCAGTTCCATCGACTCGATGCAGATGTCCTATAGCCAGGATCTTTGCACGATTCATTCATTAATTTATGCATTCTCCTATTCACCTTCATTATTCCTTTCCAATCACTATCACCCATTCATTCATTCAGTCTTTATGCATTCTTCCATTCACCTTCATCACCCTTTCATTCATTCATTCAATCATTCATTCATTCATTCATTCAATCATCACTTCAGAGGTTCGGGGCCCACCTTCATTCACCCACCTTCATTCACCCATCATCATAATAAAAAAAAATAATAATAATAATAAAATATATAAGAAAAAAAAAAAAAAAAAAAAAAAACCCCACACAAGTCAATTTCTTGCACTACAGTGGATATAGGTCTCCTGGGGAAACCACTCTAAAAAAAATAACGAGTCAAGTGCAGTACCTCTTTGGATGGCTTGGAAATTTGCACATATTTCTCTGGTTTAACACCTTGTATATATATATATATATATATATATATATATATATATATATATATATATATAGGCTATATATAAATACACACATTCACACATTGTTTTTACCATTTTTTTGGACACCTTGTATATATATATATATATATATATATATATAATATATATTATATAAATATATCCACACACATACATTACCATTACCATTTACCATTCTTTATATTTTGTTTGACACCTTGTATATATATATATATATATATATATATATATATATATATATATACCGGTATATATATCTATATATATCTATATATATATATATATGCATTACTTTATTTTATTTACGTGTACAATAGAATTATTTCTGAATTTATTACCTGAAGAAAACCTGGCTTTCTTGTTTTGTTTTTTCAGTGTCACCCCAGGAGCCATTTCCCTTCTCGTTGGAAAGGGTTGTGGCCCTACCAGGTAAGTAAAATTGACAACCTTCATGACTGACATGTCTTCTATGAACATTATACAATTATTGGCAAGGAAAATTATATAAATGTGTTGTATATTGTGGCAAAGATATACAACTGTATAAACATTCTCATATATATCATAACAATAACAATGCATGGAAACAATTGCACATAGCTCACGAACCAATTACGCTATATTATTTTGGTTTTCACCATTAGAAAGAGCACAATTTTCCGATTCCGGTGATATATACAGTTATATACGTATCCGAGCAAATAACGCAACGATGAGGTGGGGAACAGCTCGGAACCCGGCTAGCGTCGGCGGAACAGAGACGGGTGAAGCGTAAATATTCGCATTTTGGCTCTTCATTTCAAATATTCATAGCGCAAAAAGTATTTGTCGTAGGAACTTCTGGTTTTTGTTATACTCATCAGCATTATTAGCCGTATTCATACAGCCTAAATGTAAAACCATACACTTCGTAACAACGAAATAAATTGAAAATTTTATAAACCATATCAATCAAAATCATATTTTTTTTTTGTCGGTCACTGCTTGAGAACTATTGAAGATAAATAATTTCTGTTTTCAGATTTGGAAAGAGCAGAAACAATACTATTATTTGAGCTAAAAAAAATATATGGTCATCACTCACAATTTAGAGATAGGACGGTGTGAAGACAATTGCATGGGAAATAATTGTATTCCGGACTCATTTACACTTTCATATTTCGATTTATTTACATTTTTGTTTCTTGTTATCATGTATATACTATAAATATTCCTCTTTCCATTGACATATGATACATCACAATAAACAGCATTCTGGTGGATGGAAAGAGAAATATGTAAGGCTTCGACAACACTCATGAGCCAAATTCAAGACTGAAAAGCTATGTCAACCGCCTCCTCGGACTTATTTGGACTTAATATGTCGGAAGGAGTTAAAGTAATTTAAGAATAGACAGTTTTCAATGCTGCGGCCAAACTATTCTACCCATTTATATTCTTTTGGTATCAAAACGTTAGGAATCGCGAGCCTCACCCAACTACGCAAACATGGCTTTGATCATCGGTGTAGTTTTCAAGATGTGGAATTTTAAGTGGAATTCAAGTTTTTTTCAAGATTGCCGGAAAAAAAAACACGTTCAAAAGCAAAACCTTCTCTATAACATTTTGCGGAGCATTAGTAGTGGAGTCCATATGCCAAAGCCCAATAATTTCCTATGAGTGGGAAAGACGGTATTTAGGCGTAACATTTTTCGGGAAATCTGCTGCCACGGACCTATTTGGCCGACATGCCGGATATTTAGCATATCAAAAGTTGCCCAATACAAAAACGCTCCTCTTGTGAAAGTTTGATCCTGATCCAAAAAGCGGTTCTGGAGTTATTGCGTCAAAACCGGCGTGTAAAAAGAATTTGGATGAATAAGTGGGTTTAATGATTACAATAGGGGTTCCCCGTAGGGGTCGAACCCCTAAAAATTGTCTGGTTAATTATATAGCGCCCGTATCTCCTCCTTCGAGGATTCACAAGTGCTTGGCTTTCTTTTGTCTACCAGAGACCATTACCCATCCCCCTTGCTCATGGGGAGAATGTAACTGCCGGCTATATCCCAGAAAAACTTTTCAATCTGAGCGAGGATTGAACGCGAGACCTTCAAGATGGGAATCAGGCACGCTATCAACTGAGCCAGCCGGACGGCTACGCAAATTAAACATAAGATTTCAACTCCGAGAAAATCGGACAAATTTGAATAAAGAGAAAACAATTGAACAGTAAGCAACTCGTAAAATCAATGGAAAACACATGATTAACAATATACTGTGATCCAAAAATATTAACTCAAAATTAAACGCGAGGGGAAAATACTTTCAACTTAGGAAAAATCCTCATGAACACAAAAATTGCCACAATATTAGCGAACGAAATATTACCGATTTATATACAGTATAGCCCGTAGCAATATTAAAAGGCAAACACGAAAACACAAACAAATTAGGGCAACAAAAAATGTATGGAATATTATCTGAAGTTCCCCAAATATTTGTCAAATCAACCGAACGAAAAAAATATATAATTTGAACGATGCCAAAAAGGATACTCCAAGAAAATATCAATCAATCAAACTTCCAAAAATCAATTCAAAAGAAACTCTAAAATAAAATCGAAAACGAGTGTATTTCGGTAGCCTCCACAATTTGGACAAAACTATGTTAATTAAAACCCGAAAATTAATCTTTACAAACTCGCACTCGAATGAGAGCTAAATAGTATCGACAAAAAAAATAAAACTCACGTCCAGTCATCAATTCTCTGCAGTCTCTCTCTCTTCGCCGCTATGATGCATCTCTCTCACTATTCTACCTTTATTACAATAATCAGTGTTCCTCAGATCTCTCTCAGTGTATACCCCCTCTTCGTAGAGCAATGTAGAATCCGTCTTGCAACATAATACCACCCCTACTCTGTGCAAGTCTCCAACCCTGGAGTGAAACATTATTCGCAATCTTTCTATGACTTAAATTGCTTCAAACTCTGTGTGTCCAGGCATTGTGGCTCGAACATCTCTTGATTTTGGCTGTCATTCTTTCAACTCTGGGGGAGGCACTCGCCACAGGCAGTTCTGCTTTTTGTCTCCCTCACAACAGGGAAAAATATAATAAAACAAATTATGTTGTTGGCGTAAGTGATTGTGTGGAATACAGTCTTCTATGATGTGTTTAACTCCCTACGAGCGGGCGGGAGGGAGTGTATCATGGTAGCGCCTGGCGGGTCCATTTGCCGAAAATGACCTTCATTCCATGCTCATTTTCATGCATAAGCAAGAGCCAAAGCGTAATACAATTATATATATGTGGAAGTGCAAAGATAAAGCTTTCCAATGAGATCTGAATCATCCCTGTACGATATCTGGTTATCTTGTAACGATTGTGCAACTGAACTGGAAAATCGGTGAAAACGGGATATGGGGGGTTTTCCGTCTGCGAGGGAGGGTGTGTGAGAAAGAGAGGTGTGGGAGGGATCTCAGTGCATTCCACGCCACCATGGGGAGAGGTACAAGGCCGCCTATCGTCTCTCCAACGCTCGATCTCTCTCTCAGGGCTCATAATGGCCTCAAAATGGCACCCGTCATATGATGGGCGCCGCAGGGGTGGCCAATATTCTCTCTCCCGTCATATGACTGGCACGGCGAATTGAGGGTTAAAAGTATGGGGTGCTGTGTTACATCCTAGACAGTGTCGCCGACAGAGTCTCTTCTGATAGCTCAGAAGAGCTGGATGGTGCACACATCTCAGCCTGGCTAGGTGAACTCTTGCCTCACATGGAAGGGAGGGCTCAGAGGAATAGATTTTTGGAGGATTATGCATGCAGATGCGTGTTGTCTGGATGGAACGGCGAGTGTTATGAGTATGGATATGCTTTTGGAAGCTGGTTTGGGGTGGGCAGGGTGGCTGAGATGACAGTATTTGTGTGTGATATCGTATGCTGGGTGTTGTTTTGATGTTTCTTGGTGTCTGTGGGTGTGCCATGTAGTGTAGTGGATGGTGTTGGTTTATGGAGACTGTAGCCAGGAATTGAGTACCTCTCATGTCCAGGTGATGTTTGACTTTGAGGACTTTGGTTTCTTGATGCAGGTGATCTGTAGGTGTAGTAGCTGTGCAGCCTGTGATGATTTTTATGGCTTTGTTTGGAATGGTCTGTAAGGTTTTGTGATGTGTTTCAGCTAGATTGGAATCCCAGGCAGGGGTTGCATATTTCATAACTGATCTAATATATTGTTTGTATACTGTGGTGATAGTTTCTTTGTTAGGGATTTTTGGAGGCTGTGCATGTAGCTGCGTGTTGTCTTTGAGTGACTGGATGGAACGGCAAGTGATATGAGTATGGATGTGCTTCTGGAAGCTGCTTTGAGGTGGTCCACCCCAAGGGAGGGAGAGATAAGAATATTTGTGTGTGATATCGTGTACTGGGTGTTGTTTTGATGTTTCTTGGTGTCTGTGGGTGTGCTGCCATGTAGTGGATGGTGTTGGTTTGTGGAGGCTGCATCCAGGAATTGAGTGTCTCTCATGTCCAGGTGGTCTTTGACTTTGAAGACTTTGGTTTCTTGATGTAGGTGATCTGTAGCTGTGCAGCCTGTAATGATTTTTAGGGCTTTGTTTTGAATGGTCTGTAAGGTCTTGTGATGTGTTTCAGCTAGCTTGGAAACCCAGGTAGGGGTTGCATATTCCATCACTGATCTAATATATTGTTTGTATACTGTTGTGTCCAAATTTTGTCTGGGCAAGTAACCTGAGGGTGTTAAGTCTGGGAGTCAGTTATTGGTTTATGTTTGTGATATGTTGTTTGAATGTCATTAAAGTATCATTATGTTACACCTAGGATTTTGTGTGTGTGTGTTTGTTAAGGGGGTGTTGTTTATGGTGAGGAGTGGGGCATTTCTGTGTTCGGCTGTTTAGCTTGTGAGGAGGGTTGCTTTGGATTTGGCCTGGGCAAATTTGAGTGTTTGTAGTGCATTAGTCATGTAGGGGGTTGAGATAGGGTTGAAGGAGATGTGTTGCTGTGTCTGAGTCTTGGTGTGTACATGTTAGTATTATGTTGTCTGTGTAGAAAGCTATATTTATTTGGTGTGCGTGAGGTGTGGGTAGATCATGCATGTATAGATTGAAGAGTGAGGCCGACAAAACTGATCCTTGTGGGACTTCGTTTGTGAAGTTTCTGATGTTATGTGACTGACCGGCAAATGATACATGTGCATATCTGCCTGCTAGGTAGTTGGCCAGCCACCTTTTTGTATTGTTGTGCATGTTTGTGTTGTAGGATTTGTTTGTTAGGTTGTGGCGATCGATGGCATCAAAGACTTTACTAATGTCGAGTGTGGTGGTCTGGCTGAGTTGATGCCGTCAAAAGCTCTTTGTGTAAGGTCTGTAAGGATAGTGTTTGTGGAGTGTAGTTGCCATGTTGTGTTGGAGCTAGGTGTAGAGAGTGTGTGGTCAGTTGTAAACGTGGTGTTCTGAGACTTTGGAGAAGGTGCAAAGGAGTGTGATGAGGCGGTGTGAGGAGGGTAGTGTGGGGTCTTTGTTGGGTTTGGGGGATGTAATGATGACACCATGCTTCC
Organism: Paralithodes platypus; assembly: GCA_032716605.1. Classification (NCBI taxonomy): domain Eukaryota; kingdom Metazoa; phylum Arthropoda; class Malacostraca; order Decapoda; family Lithodidae; genus Paralithodes; species Paralithodes platypus. The sequence goes on along the minus strand of CM064480.1, from coordinate 17,449,032 downwards.
AAATGTCTGGAATTGTGTTGTGTGAATAGCTGTAGTTAGATATGTAGGTGAGCGGAGGCCATGTACGGAACACCGGTGCTGGTGTGGTGATGCCGTGTGGAATTTTCCCCCATTAACTAGGCCTTTCAAAACACGTCCAAAATGCCGTCTTGTAGCTCAAAGGTAACGATTAGGGATCACACCTAAGAGGGTCTAGCGTTCGATCCCAGCACAATTCAATATTTTGAGCTTGTATTTTTATTATAGAAATTTAAGTTAGGTTAGGTTAGGTTTAATACAAAATAATAGAAATATTTTCTGAAAAAAGATAATCAAAGTCGTCGCAGATCCATCCACACGGCACCATCGCACCATCGCACCATCGCACAAGCAGCGGCGCTCCGTACATGGCCTCCCGTTGGTGATTATACGCCTTGTGGTCCTAGGTGTCTGAGATGTATGTTACTTATGCTGTCTGGGCCACAGACGGGTGAGTGCTGGAGATTGTTGATGATGTGCTTTTTCTGGTTGTTGGTGAAAGGTGCGACAACAACAACATTAAAACAAATGCAACACAACCCATCAGAAAATCATATAATTGTTGTATCTCTGCTGAATATCCCTGATTGTGGCTCCAACTTCCTTATAGAACGAAACTCGCAATTGGTTAATTGGGTAATTTATTGTAAGTTGCCAATAAGTACAAATACAGTATGTATACACGAGCATGTATGTATATACATAATGTGCATAGCAGTATCAATATATTATATACTTCATATTTATGATCACAGTTATATATATTACTTTTCAATGTATTCATTAGAGCAAATATTTTTCTCTTCTTCAGTTGCACTTAAAAATATGTAATTTGTATTCCTTTCCTCCACTCTTTGATCGTTATTAATCAAAAATATGTTTTTGTCATAAATCGTATCTTCTCCCTCATTCCCTTTCTTTGCTCCTTCAGGTTGTATGATTTAATGATGACCTCAAATAATCACAAGATGATAAAATGCACATCCAAGGAGATTCCGCATCAAACACGGTCTAAAAATATACCATCATAGAGAAATCCGTGAATGGAGAGAGAGAGAGAGAGAGAGAGAGAGAGCGAGAGAAAGAGTGAGAGTTTTGTCCTCATTCCATAACTCCGTAGAGACCACATTGTTTTTCTCTCTCTCTCTGTATAAATGTATATATATATATATATATATATATATATATATATATCTTAAAGACCTTTTGTGCAATAAATATTTATGTATGACTAATTTAATATTTAATCTAGGCAATTAGAAGGTAAGACATTAAATATATATGTATATTAAACTAAACGACTGAATCCTTTGAGAGAAAAAATCTCTCTTGGAGAGGCACCTCATCTCTGCCTTACACTCCAATGTTCCTACACAGCAACTTCCTCATTATTTTTACGCACATACATACTGTACAGTTGGTCAACGTTCCAGCTGACCCACCCTCGCTCTGGGGCTCGCAGAATTAGCTGGCAATACTGGTGTAGTGATGCAGGGATACCACTTGCCATTAATGTGTTAACTGTGTCTGTCCTGTATATTACTGCAAATTAGACTATGTAATATTCACGTTGTGAAGACTAAATGCTCCTTCATTAAGCAGCCATCAATAAAACAGAAATATGTATTCTTATAAAATCGAGTAAAGTATGTTGTGGCAGCCAACAGGTTTTATATGCGTTGCCAATCAGTGGATATAATAACTTGAATATTTAAGCAAATCTACAAACTTTGGGTGAATGTTCGGGATCATACATAGCGATGTATACATTTTTATTTGATATAGGCTTACTTTCCCTTGTTTAGTATATGTTCTAACAATGATATAGCCGAAATCAGATCTACCAATCCCAATCTTTGTAAGACACAGTACACCTCCTTCCTACACCAGTATTGCTAGATAATTCTGCGAGCCCCAGAGCGAGGTTGGGTCAGCTGGAACTTTGACCAACTGTACATACATAATACATTGTTTAATTGACGAAAATAGTTTAAAGGGAACTAATAGTTATTAATCAAAAACTTAAAATTTTAGTTTTATAAATATATATGTAGCTTATATTCATAATTACCTTTACTTAGCTGCTAATAATACTATAACAGGTATCTCATGACAGTTTTCATAGTCAACGTTCGATGGTCAACATTACTTCGTCTTCATATCTGAGAATGTGTGCACTGGCATAAAGGAATAGAGTGAAGGAAGATTATTGAAGGCGACAACATTATTTGTAAAGTTGACATCATAAATTGCTAGACCAGTGTTGAGGATTAATGTTGAGGGTAAAAACACTCTTCTGGGATCGGCTTTGGAATGTATCACCATTGTCAGTCTTCCATGGCGTCACTATGGTACTGTATACAAAGGAAGGCAAGCAACACCACACCTAGTGGTAACTAGGATGCTTGTATAAAACACAAAAATAGAAAAAAGAGTGAGATTGCCACAACCATCAACTGAAGGGCTTCAGCTTCAGAAAGACTATGGTCAGAACACTAAATTAGTGTACTATGTACGATACTAAAACGGTCACATTACTCAGGCAGAAACGCATTATTCGTGTGAATGTTTGGACTGTATGGCACTCTACAACACTTCTACACAATTTATTCCATTCCATAAATTGACTCCTCTATTGAAAAAGAAGTGCTTCACTTTGTGTGAATGAAACGCCTTTCCGACAATTTTGTTACCATTATTTCTTGTGTAATTAGAGTTATCTATTGTGAAGTTCATACTTGCATTCATGTTGTCATGGCCTTTGATAATTTTAAAAGCTTGGATTAGGTCCCCTCTTAGTCTCCGGTTTGTCATGGTAAATAAGCTTCACTCTTTTATTCGTTCCTCATATGGTTTGTTTCTTAGTCGGGGAATAATTTTAGTTACTTTCCATTGTACCCTCTCTAGTTTTCCGATGTCCTTTATATAGTATGGCGTCCAAAATTGGACACTATATTCCAAATGCGGATGAACCAATTAATTATATAAAGTGCGTATAACGTTTTCGGATAAATATTCAAGCGATCTCCCAATGAAGCAATTCATTGTATTTGTTTTTTTAACAACTTCAGCGACTTGTTGGGTACGTTTGAAATTACTTGTTATAGTTTCTCCAAGGTCCGCTTCTTTATTTACGTTCCTTAGTTGAATTTAGTTAATTGAATAGTTTGCGCTTTTTTTTTTACTGCTGATGTGGACCACTTTGCTTTTATCTATAATGAAATTCATCTGCTATGTCTGATCTCAGTTTGATAGCTTGTCTAGATCATTCTAAATCTCTTGGTATGTGCGATGGCAAGTTTACTTTGCTTGCAATTGTTACGACCGGGACTCGTATAAAACAAGGGCTCTTAATCATTGGACTAGAAAGGCACACAGCCACAACGGTAACACTAGATCCAACCCTCGAACTTATAATGCCGGCGCACAAAAACAAATATACCCTCCAGAGTTAAATCTGCGATAGCGGGGTATCCTCTAACTTGGTATAAATGCACTACTACTACAGGCTGATGATCTCTGATACAGCCTGATCACAACAACATACAATTACGTTAATAATGTATACAAGGAAAAAGATAGAGAGCTTAATTAAATCACTGGAATGATTTAATGCAAACAAGAAGAAGGTATAATTAAAGTTACTCTAAACAATAATAAACTGTCACTCCTATATTAAAGAAAGTGAATGAAAGTCCTAAAGCATCGAACAGGAATCTTCTGAAGAAAGTCTAATGCTGCTTAAGATGATCGAATCAGATTTTGAACTGTTATATAAAGCAGGAACAAGATATGACAAGTGTAGGGACATACAGTGTTAACTGGCACGGGAATAACGATAAATGCGCAATAGTATTATCTCCAACAACAAAAGAAGTACTTCCTCAGGCAACGCAAAGCCTGCTCGGGTTGTGCAACTCAACAACAACCAAGGCTTACAATCAACGTGAATAAAAATGCTGCATACATAACATAAGAGTTTATAATCCTAATCGGGTGTCTGCTAGGCGAATAAAGTCTAGCTGGGATGTCGTAGGCTAGGAAACAATGGCTGAGCAAGCGCCTCGTAGCCTAGCGAGGTCCTTAAGACTGTACGGCCAAATTACGTTAAATGACGGGGTGCTCTCTTGAGAGATCCAGATCGCTAGTATCTGGTTCTCTCCTGGCGACCCTCTCAAAGTCAAAGCAAAACCAGTTAGCACAGTGTTGGGTGGCAGAGGCAAAAGCCCTCACTCGCAACACAGTGCTAAACTCACAAGGTACTCAGTCAGAAAGACAACCTAGGCTTCCCACGTATCCGTTGCGATTGTACAAGTTCAACAAAACCTGGTACACATCGGAAATCACAACATCAATAGCCTCACCCCAGTCTAGCATTAAATAGCCCAGCAGACAACTAAGAAATAGGTAGGGAGACACCGCGAGTGTGTCGAACCTCTACAGACAAAATTTTAACCCCTCCAAAATGTCTAACTAAACATGGAATATCTGAGAGCTTCAGCATAATTAATACGATGGCCGATATATGAAATCGTGCAGAACCAAAGAGGAGTTATGATGTTAAATAGATTGGAAGAATGAGAGGTAAGAAGTTGAGAGAGAGAGAAAGTGTTCTATAGGTAGAAGTCGGGGACAGGTGGCAAGGGAGGTGTGAAGGGTATGCTGGTCAGGCAAGCTCTGAGCAAGGAAGGCACAAAGGCAGCAGGGAGTGCGGGGGGACCACTTCCTGCCGCGGCAGGAGGGCGGCAGGGCGCAGCCACTCAGAGGGCCCGGCCGTGGCATGACGTCACCGAGACAACACGTAACACTACGCGTACTACCCTCTGCCTCCTGCACTTACTCACTCACACCTTCTAGCTGTATCATTCAGTCTTATAACTGATGATATAAAATATAATGCATTGTCACTGACAAAAATAAAGACCACTTCTATACTGCCTGTGACATGACGATTCACAAGAAAGAAAGTACAACATTGTAAATAGACTGTAGCCTATTTCACTGCCCTGGCGAGTGTTAGCGAGTGGCCAAGCGGGCGGCTGAACCCGCGTGACGTTCTGCTAAGCTGCAGGCGTCACACAATTTTCATGTCATCAGCGAATTTCGAGAGTCTGCATGATAGCCCATCATCAATATAATTTATATTAATAAGAAATATAATTGGACCGAGAACTGAGCCTTGTGGTACACCACTTGTAACATGTATCCAATTTGAGGCTCTGCCTCTAATTACTACTCGTTGTTTTCACTCACTTAGCCAATCCTGAATCCAATAAAGAACAAACCCGTGAATACAGTGAGCTTTACGTTTTACTATCAGTCTGTTATGAGGCACTATCGAATGCTTTTTGAAAATCAAGGTAAACGATGTCAACTGCTTTATCTTCGTCATATACATTTAAAATATCGTGGACAAAAATCAAAGAGGTTTGTCAGACACGAGCGCTTACTTCAGAAACCATGTTGTGAGTCCAATAAAAGGTTATTGATATCTAAATGGCATTCAATTATATTTCAGAATATTAATTGTTTCGAGCAGCTTGCAAATAATTGAGGTGAGTCTGACCTCGTTTGAATATATAACATTATGAGCGTTATCGTCATGTCTGACGAATGCCTATTTGTAAATATTCTTATACAATGAAAGATCATTAGTAGAGCTTTATTCTCTTCCTCATACCATGAGCTATAAATATTACTATAATGTAGTAAGAGAGAGATTGGCAATTTTTTTTATTTGGATGCCATTTTGAAGCTTCAGTTATCAGAGAAAGAGGTTTTATTTTACGTTTCATCGTGTAGAATGTTTATACAAAGAACAATCTGTATTTACTGTAACAGTATGCCTAATAGTTGTTTTATGAGTATGGAGATACTTGAGTGTTAAGAGATACAAATATCACCAATGGTATAAGATGGCGAAGGTTGGCCGATCTCTGTTACTAAAAGATCTTTAGTGTAGCCAAAATGTCTATTAAAAATATATAGATTTTTATACACGCTAACTGTAAGAGGTATGCTGTATATTCTGCGTGATATATATATTTGATAAGTGTGGAACTTATAAGGTGAGTAAGGCAGTGTCAGTGATCTTTTAAGACTTTTCATTTTCGTTATATTCTGGCTATTAAATTATGAACTTAATAAGTTTAGGAAGAATCTGTGACTATATTTCACTTCTTTAATTCATAAAAATATTTCCTAAGCAGAGTAAGAACGTTCAATGTTAACCAGAATCAATATATTCCTCTCAGGCTTAGAACTGTGATTAGCGTATTCCGGAAGGGTTTCCCTAAATTCATGGATACGCAATTACTACATTGGATACCGGTACTTTAGAAATCAACTGAATACTAGAATTGCGTATACAATGGGCTACGATAAGTTTTGATAGTGATACATTGAACGAAACTATTGGCAAAACTGATCCCAGTATAACTCCCTCTTCCCGAGAGGTAAACAAAACTCTGAACCCTAAAGTCAAAGGTCAAAGTTTTTTATTAGCCAAAAACAGATTACATAATTTATACAAGTTATATAAGATAGTATATTACATGGCTGAGCCCATTAAATGAAATAATTTTTGACGGGCTCCAAGAAAGCATTAATCAATGTATAGAGGTATACATCTGGCTAGAATAATATGTTACATATTCAGTTAATAAGATAATAAATATTGCTTTTGAATGATGACTTATCAGATCAATAATAACCAAGTAATAGTTTCTTAGTCTTAATTTTAAAAGTAATCCTGTTAGTCGCTGTTTTGATATCCTCAGGTAATGTATTCCAGTTAATACATCCTGAGTATGAGATGAACCTTTTGTCCAATTCCGTTTTAGGCTTAGGTGGTCTTAATAACAACCTATTTCTGGTGTCTCGGTTGTGAACGTCTGATGCAGCTTCAAAGGATATTATAGAGTTACTATCGAGTTGGTCATACACATATTTTAGAGACTATTTTTATAAATATCACTTATTTTAAGAATACCAAGATTTTTAAAGAGAGGATCAGTATGGTCACGGTAATTCGCTTTCGATACTATTCTTATTATTGTTTTCTGAATTAATACTATCGGTTTAATAATGGACATTTGCGCACATCCCCAGGTTACATTGCAATATTGTAAATATGGATATAAGAGACTGTAGTATAATATTATTTTAACACATTATGTTAGAAGCATTGCTAAGAATGCCTCTAAAAAACTGGGACTCATGTACAGAGTTCGAGAATTCTTCACTGACGAGCAGTTGGCCGTAATATATAAAAGTCATGTGCGCTCTCAGATGGATTACTGTTCACCTCTGTGGAGTGGTTGCATTGAGGCAGTTGGACAAAATTCAAAATAAAGCTATTAGATTAATCAATAACCCTGCAATCACACAGGACCTTCCTACATTAGCCATATGAAGAAACGTTGCATCCCTTGCATTATTCTACAGATATTTTCACAGCAATTGTTCCGAGGAACTTGCTTCAATTGTGCCGCCTCTCCACATCTTTCCCCGTAGAACTAGGGCAGCTGAGAGCGCCCATGAATTTACACTTTCTCCTCCACAATGCAGAACTTCTGCTTATCAGAATTCATTTATCCCCAGAGCTCCTACTCTTTGGAATTCACTTCCCTCGAATTGCTTTCCACAAACTTACAATCTACAAATGTTTAAATCCAGTTGTTACAAACATTTTATGAATGGAGGATGCCTTTAGGCACATGGACCTTTTTGTTTTATCTGTGTTTTTCCTTCCTCCGTTCATTGTCTCTTAACAAAAAAAAAAAAAAAAAAAATAACAAGTGCTTCTTTCGTTAAGTTAGGTTTTATTGTATTAATTATCCCAATAGATTTAGAAACCTTACTGTCAACGTATACACAATTTTTTTTTTAAATGCTCTTCCAATACTGGAGTTACCTATCGTGATGCTCATCATATTGTTAATACATTTCCTTCCAGCAAAAATAATGAAATGTGAAATGAGTGTTAGCGAGTGGCCAAGCGAGCGGCTGAGCCCACGTGGCATTCTGCTAAGCTGCAGGCGTCACACCCCACCCAAGATATTAGACGCTCAACCATGAGCTCCATATCTGACAAGCAGAACCCCGATAAGACACGCCACCCCTAACCACTTCGCAACAAAGAAGGCAAAGCTCAGTTCTCATAAAAAAATATTACAAACCCTCCCAACACAATAGCTTAATTCATACTGCTATGCTCCTAGAGCGAGCTTCTACTAGCCCAGCCTTCTGAGAGAAGTACAGGTTCGACTCAGAACTTCAGCTATAACATAATTAAACAAAAATTAACTATTAAAGAAAGAGTTTTTATAGAATTTTCATTTTTAATATGTTTATGGCGGCTGCACTTACAGGGGCAAGCCAATTTTACTCCACTCTCAACACACACTGACTGAACGGCAAGGGTTCTCCTGCAAACAAACCCTCCCGTGACAAACAATCAGCCAAAACATTATCAGTGCCCTTAGCATGCCACACATCCAACTTGTGTTCCGGCAGCACAACAACACCTGACACTGATAAACTGCCCAGTTCATCACAAGACTGGCACTTCTCTTCGCTCTTTCCGGCAACGGAGCCTGCCACTAGTTCACTAGTTCACTAGTTCACTAGTTCTACCTTCGTGATTAGCGATGCAGCCCCGATGCGGTCTATGGTATCGTCAACTCTAGGAAATGGATAGGCGTCTGTCAGGGATAATGCTTCCACACTCTTGCAATCACCATACACACGGATCTTGCCACTCAACTCCGGTTGCAAACTCACTGGCAACGACCACTCACAATATCCCTTATCCCTCAGACCCTTTTTCCACATGTCGTCTAGCTCTGTTTTCACGACAGGCTGTTGAGCAGGATTTATACGGTAGGGAATTAAACTGAGCCTTGCACTGTCTCCAGCCTCCATGTCGGATTCTACCCCGTACATCAGGCCTGGAGAAGCAACAAACATGCGGATGCACTGCTACAGCCTAGTAAACAACTTATCTCGCAGAATACCATGCCTATTGCCCTCCCACAACCCAGCCGAGACCGCAGCTTCTAACCTGTAGTCTCCCTCCTTCTCCACCTTCATTCATAGAACAGCTAGGTCATGAGAGGGACAATCAGTACCACCTGTGCAGTCACTCCCATAGTTCATTATTGCTAAGGCTTCCCCGCCGATACCGTACATGCGCACCCCCGCATTCCTTGCAACTACATCTGCCTGCGCAGCATCACCGCTTTTAGCGACATGGCCAGATACAGTCGGTCTATGGTAGGGCTGTTGCATTCGACTAGAGCAGCATTGGGAGGCTATGCGACGACCGGGCACATCCAATCCACAGCCAACCTCACCAATCTGCTCAATGTCCTCCTTCTGACCACCACCCTTGGCAGCCATGGGTCGACCCCGACCTGACAACCATGTCCAATCCTCATCGCCCACCTTGAACCACCGAAACAACGAGGCAAACGGTCGACCAACATTCAAGTGACCTGCACGCGGAACATCTTGCACCGCCTGAGTTGTGAGGCTCGGGTGCTCGGCACGACCAGTGGGGTATGAACCGAGCTGGTGCTGGAGCGCTGCACACTGCTGCTCAGGCAGGTGCTCTAGCGCTTCCACCGCCACCAGACTCGTGTCCCCCGCCCACTGCTCCGCCGAGGCATGACAATCCCAACTCTCCTCCACCTGTGCCCTACTGCCCCCCTCTCCTTCTCCACCTTGGCCGCTGCAGACCAACGCAGGGACAGTAGGCTGCTCAGGTGGTTGCCTCACAAACTCCTCCAACAGGTTCACATGACATGTTTCCCCGTCCTCGTGTTTGATAGCCCCGTTCCCACAACTCTCCTCCAACTGGGAACTACTAAGTCGCGGAGTGCCATCACGCCCAACCATGTCACTAGGGGTGACAGGTTCTGGTGCCACTCCGGAGCTCACCTCTGAGTCAAGTACTAAGCCGCTGAGGAGAGCCGCTGGAGGAAAACTCACAAAACTCCCAACTTTAGCTTGCTCCTTCCGACCGTTCCTCCGCTGGTCTGAAGACTGAGGAATAGGCTGTGACACTTTGGATGCAAGAGATCTTGTAACAACGCACGCCATAGGTTGTACTTGACACTTCTCTACCCACTCCTGTTCCTCCCTACTCACGTCGGCCGGCTTCTCGGCAACGACCTCGGGTGAAACCTCAGAAGTAGGCACCGCAAACTCGTTGCCGAGAAGGAGGTCGACGCCCCCAATAGGCAAGTTCTCCACAATTCCAACATCCAACTCTCGTGTCACACCATCTACCTCCAGTTCCATCCTGACCAACGGGTATGACCTGATAGCATTGATACCTTGCACCACAACCACCCGTGCCGCGTTTATTGGTCTACCAGTAAAGTTCTTCATCAAAGTCTGAGAGGCACCCGTGTCTCGCAACAGCTCAACTCCATGCTTCTTACCAGCCCACTTCACGCAGCAACGCCCTCGATGGTCGCAAAAGACATCGCGGACAGGGTTCGAGCCTTCCGGATTCTTCTCCACTGGCTGTGTCCCAGCCTCTGACGTTATACCCCGGGCAAACTCAGACGACTTCGGGGACACCCCAATGTTGCGAGCCAAAGACACAACTGCATTAGATAGCTTGCTTGGACAGGCTCTTGCAAAATGCCCCTTCTCATGACAATGAAAACATTCTAACTCCCCTTTGGGCTTCCCTTGAGGTGGGGAAGGGCCCGGACCCTTGCTAAACGGGACGGTACTAGGTTTATGGTCAGTTTTGGTGTCGTTGCTCGTGTTCTCAGTGTAATTATGTGTATCAGTGTTTCGGGGAGGGGGAGGGTTACGCTTCTTATTGCCTGCATCACTTCTCTGTGCAAAACCGCACCCACGAATCAAAGATAACCGAAGGTCAGCCATCTCAGCTGGCTCCTGAAGAGTTTTCGTTTTTTTGTCTTTAATATTCAACGTCAGATCGCCGCCCGTACACTTGAAAAATTGTTCTAGAAGCATCAGCTGTTTCAACTCCTCAAACGTCGATGCCTTCTCAGAACGCAGCCAGTTTCTAAATGCATCGGACAGATCCCGGGCATGCTCAAGAAAGGTGCACTCACGACCCTTCGTTACACCCCGGAACTTCAATCTGTACGTCTCTGGTTGTAACTCGTACGCCCGCAGAACAGCTTCCTTCAATACCTCATAATCGACGCAAGACTCCAAGGGCAACGCATCATATGCCTTGAGTCCTTTGCCAACCAACCTAGAGGAAACAAGGGCTGCCCACTTAACCTCAGGCCATTGGTGCTCCCGGCACTTCTTCTCAAAACGCATGAAAAATTCGGTGACACCCAACTCATCAAATACAGGGACTAACTTGAGCAGGTGCGATAAAGACTGATCAAGACCTCGATTCCCAGAACCGAGACGTTGCCCTGTCGACTCCACCCGAGACTTCTTAAGATACCTGTCTGCACAGTACTTCGTAGCCTCAACCTGAAGCTCAGCCTCACGTACGGCCTTTCTCTCCTCAGCCTGAATCTTAGCCATCTCAATATGCTGCTTAGCCATCTCAAGCTGCTGCTGCTGCTCAGATTAATGCTTTCGTTGCTCAGTCTGCATTTTAGCCTTCTCAAGCTGGAAGAGCATATCTGCAGTTAAACCTTCATGAGGAGGAGATGCAACAATTGGAGACTCACCCAAGTGCAAACCACGCTGCCAGTGACTATCGGCCTGCGGGAACGTACCCGGCTCCGGAGCCCATGGTAGGAGTCGAGTGGAATGGGGGCTGGGCCGAAGGTGCCCAAGCTCCCACTCAACCCGAAGCCCCATGCACACCGCCGAGCACCCAGGCCACCAGGTCACCTCTCGACATGCTGCTAGTGCACACATGCCCCATGACCGTGGCCAAACACTGGAGACCATACCGATCAATCCCCAACACCCGGTCAACAGTAATAGGCATCTCCAGAAATTTCCTTGCATCCTCCTCACTAGTTATTACTCTTATACCTTCTAACAAACCCCGCTGCTGCACCTCAGAGGCTGCTTCCCATACTGTGTCCTCACTGTACACTGATCCGTCGTCTGACATAGTGTCCACCGAAAATTCTCAATGTTTATAAAAATAAAAAAAAAAATAACTCTCATGTAGCACTATTCATTCAAAAATATAAAATGCTCGAAGACTCTTAAAGGTGATACTACTTGCCAAAAAAAATCTGTGTCCACTATATTCCTTTAAACAAAAAAACAAATGACCACAACACTCCTGCAATATTTCTCTAAGTTCACAAAATCCTGGCAAGGTCGCCATTTGTTACGACCGGGACTCGTATAAAACAAGGGCTCTTAATCATTGGACTAGAAAGGCACACAGCCACAACGGTAACACTAGATCCAACCCTCGAACTTATAATGCCGGCGCACAAAAACAAATATACCCTCCAGAGTTAAATCTGCGATAGCGGGGTATTCTCTAACTTGGTATAAATGCACTACTACTACAGGCTGATGATCTCTGATACAGCCTGATCACAACAACATACAATTACGTTAATAATGTATACAAGGAAAAAGATAGAGAGCTTAATTAAATCACTGGAATGATTTAATGCAAACAAGAAGAAGGTATAATTAAAGTTACTCTAAACAATAATAAACTGTCACTCCTATATTAAAGAAAGTGAATGAAAGTCCTAAAGCATCGAACAGGAATCTTCTGAAGAAAGTCTAATGCTGCTTAAGATGATCGAATCGGATTTTGAACTGTTATATAAAGCAGGAACAAGATATGACAAGTGTAGGGACATACAGTGTTAACTGGCACGGGAATAACGATAAATGCGCAATAGTATTATCTCCAACAACAAAAGAAGTACTTCCTCAGGCAACGCAAAGCCTGCTCGGGTTGTGCAACTCAACAACAACCAAGGCTTACAATCAACGTGAATAAAAATGCTGCATACATAACATAAGAGTTTATAATCCTAATCGGGTGTCTGCTAGGCGAATAAAGTCTAGCTGGGATGTCGTAGGCTAGGAAACAATGGCTGAGCAAGCGCCTCGTAGCCTAGCGAGGTCCTTAAGACTGTACGGCCAAATTACGTTAAATGACGGGGTGCTCTCTTGAGAGATCCAGATCGCTAGTATCTGGTTCTCTCCTGGCGACCCTCTCAAAGTCAAAGCAAAACCAGTTAGCACAGTGTTGGGTGGCAGAGGCAAAAGCCCTCACTCGCAACACAGTGCTAAACTCACAAGGTACTCAGTCAGAAAGACAACCTAGGCTTCCCACGTATCCGTTGCGATTGTACAAGTTCAACAAAACCTGGTACACATCGGAAATCACAACATCAATAGCCTCACCCCAGTCTAGCATTAAATAGCCCAGCAGACAACTAAGAAATAGGTAGGGAGACACCGCGAGTGTGTCGAACCTCTACAGACAAAATTTTAACCCCTCCAAAATGTCTAACTAAACATGGAATATCTGAGAGCTTCAGCATAATTAATACGATGGCCGATATATGAAATCGTGCAGAACCAAAGAGGAGTTATGATGTTAAATAGATTGGAAGAATGAGAGGTAAGAAGTTGAGAGAGAGAGAAAGTGTTCTATAGGTAGAAGTCGGGGACAGGTGGCAAGGGAAGTGTGAAGGGTATGCTGGTCAGGCAAGCTCTGAGCAAGGAAGGCACAAAGGCAGCAGGGAGTGCGGGGGGACCACTTCCTGCCGCGGCAGGAGGGCGGCAGGGCGCAGCCACTCAGAGGGCCCGGCCGTGGAATGACGTCACCGAGACAACACGTAACACTACGCGTACTACCCTCTGCCTCCTGCACTTACTCACTCACACCTTCTAGCTGTATCATTCAGTCTTATAACTGATGATATCAAATATAATGCATTGTCACTGACAAAAATAAAGACCACTTCTATACTGCCTGTGACATGACGATTCACAAGAAAGAAAGTACAACATTGTAAATAGACTGTAGCCTATTTCACTGCCCTGGCGAGTGTTAGCGAGTGGCCAAGCGGGCGGCTGAACCCGCGTGGCGTTCTGCTAAGCTGCAGGCGTCACACAATTTTCATGTCATCAGCGAATTTCGAGAGTCTGCATGATAGCCCATCATCAATATAATTTATATTAATAAGAAATATAATTGGACCGAGAACTGAGCCTTGTGGTACACCACTTGTAACATGTATCCAATTTGAGGCTCTGCCTCTAATTACTACTCGTTGTTTTCACTCACTTAGCCAATCCTGAATCCAATAAAGAACAAACCAGTGAATACAGTGAGCTTTACGTTTTACTATCAGTCTGTTATGAGGCACTATCGAATGCTTTTTTGAAAATCAAGGTAAACGATGTCAACTGCTTTATCTTCGTCATATACATTTAAAATATCGTGGACAAAAATCAAGGAGGTTTGTCAGACACGAGCGCTTACTTCAGAAACCATGTTGTGAGTCCAATAAAAGGTTATTGATATCTAAATGGCATTCAATTATATTTCAGAATATTAATTGTTTCGAGCAGCTTGCAAATAATTGAGGTGAGTCTGACCTCGTTTGAATATATAACATTATGAGCGTTATCGTCATGTCTGACGAATGCCTATTTGTAAATATTCTTATACAATGAAAGATCATTAGTAGAGCTTTATTCTCTTCCTCATACCATGAGCTATAAATATTACTATAATGTAGTAAGAGAGAGATTGGCAATTTTTTTTATTTGGATGCCATTTTGAAGCTTCAGTTATCAGAGAAAGAGGTTTTATTTTACGTTTCATCGTGTAGAATGTTTATACAAAGAACAATCTGTATTTACTGTAACAGTATGCCTAATAGTTGTTTTATGAGTATGGGGATACTTGAGTGTAAAGAGATACAAATATCACCAATGGTATAAGATGGCGAAGGTTGGCCGATCTCTGTTACTAAAAGATCTTTAGTGTAGCCAAAATGTCTATTAAAAATATATAGATTTTTATACACGCTAACTGTAAGAGGTATGCTGTATATTCTGCGTGATATATATATTTGATAAGTGTGGAACTTATAAGGTGAGTAAGGCAGTGTCAGTGATCTTTTAAGACTTTTCATTTTCGTTATATTCTGGCTATTAAATTATGAACTTAATAAGTTTAGGAAGAATCTGTGACTATATTTCACTTCTTTAATTCATAAAAATATTTCCTAAGCAGAGTAAGAACGTTCAATGTTAACCAGAATCAATATATTCCTCTCAGGCTTAGAACTGTGATTAGCGTATTCCGGAAGGGTTTCCCTAAATTCATGGATACGCAATTACTACATTGGATACCGGTACTTTAGAAATCAACTGAATACTAGAATTGCGTATACAATGGGCTACGATAAGTTTTGATAGTGATACATTGAACGAAACTATTGGCAAAACTGATCCCAGTATAACTCCCTCTTCCCGAGAGGTAAACAAAACTCTGAACCTTAAAGTCAAAGGTCAAAGTTTGTTATTAGCCAAAAACAGATTACATAATTTATACAAGTTATATAAGATAGTATATTACATGGCTGAGCCCATTAAATGAAATAATTTTTGACGGGCTCCAAGAAAGCATTAATCAATGTATAGAGGTATACATCTGGCTAGAATAATATGTTACATATTCAGTTAATAAGATAATAAATATTGCTTTTGAATGATGACTTATCAGATCAATAATAACCAAGTAATAGTTTCTTAGTCTTAATTTTAAAAGTAATCCTGTTAGTCGCTGTTTTGATATCCTCAGGTAATGTATTCCAGTTAATACATCCTGAGTATGAGATGAACCTTTTGTCCAATTCCGTTTTAGGCTTAGGTGGTCTTAATAACAACCTATTTCTGGTGTCTCGGTTGTGAACGTCTGATGCAGCTTCAAAGGTTATTATAGAGTTACTATCGAGTTGGTCATACACATATTTTAGAGACTATTTTTATAAATATCACTTATTTTAAGAATACCAAGATTTTTAAAGAGAGGATCAGTATGGTCACGGTAATTCGCTTTCGATACTATTCTTATTATTGTTTTCTGAATTAATACTATCGGTTTAATAATGGACATTTGCGCACATCCCCAGGTTACATTGCAATATTGTAAATATGGATATAAGAGACTGTAGTATAATATTATTTTAACACATTATGTTAGAAGCATTGCTAAGAATGCCTCTAAAAAACTGGGACTCCTGTACAGAGTTCGAGAATTCTTCACTGACGTGCAGTTGGCCGTAATATATAAAAGTCATGTGCGCTCTCAGAGCGCACTCCACCTCTCCACCTCTGTGGAGTGGTTGCATTGAGGCAGTTGGACAAAATTCAAAATAAAGCTATTAGATTAATCAATAACCCTGCAATCACACAGGACCTTCCTACATTAGCCATACGAAGAAACGTTGCATCCCTTGCATTATTCTACAGATATTTTCACAGCAATTGTTCCGAGGAACTTGCTTCAATTGTGCCGCCTCTCCACATCTTTCCCCGTAGAACTAGGGCAGCTGAGAGCGCCCATGAATTTACACTTTCTCCTCCACAATGCAGAACTTCTGCTTATCAGAATTCATTTATCCCCAGAGCTACTACTCTTTGGAATTCACTTCCCTCGAATTGCTTTCCACAAACTTACAATCTACAAATGTTTAAATCCAGTTGTTACAAACATTTTATGAATGGAGGATGCCTTTAGGCACATGGACCTTTTTGTTTTATCTGTGTTTTTCCTTCCTCCGTTCATTGTCTCTTAACAAAAAAAAAAAAAAAAAAAATAACAAGTGCTTCTTTCGTTAAGTTAGGTTTTATTGTATTAATTAATCCCAATAGATTTAGAAAGCTTACTGTCAACGTATACACAATTTTTTTTTTAAATGCTCTTCCAATACTGGAGTTACCTATCGTGATGCTCATCATATTGTTAATACATTTCCTTCCAGCAAAAATAATGAAATGTGTTTTACTTACATTGAGTGATAACTTGTTAGCTAATAACCAATTGTACACATTTTGCAATTCTCTATTCATGGCATGAGCTACAGACCGAATGTCGCTTCCAGAGTAAAATACATTGGTATCGTCAGCGAATAATATGAATTTCAAAATATTTGATGAACGCACTAGATCATTTATGTATAGAAGGAACAGAAGAGGTCCCAGGGTAGATCCCTGTGGTACACCGGTTACAATTTGTTTATAAGTAGATGTTATACCATTTATTTCCGTAAACTGTTGTCTGTTGCTTAAATAACTAGAGAACCACATCAAAGTCTCATTTCTTATTCCATAACATTATAATTTATTAAGTAAAATTGTGTGGTTTATAGTGTCAAAAGCTTTTCGTAAATCTAAAAATATGTCTATGGTATAATTACCTTGATTATTTTCACAAATTACATAATTTAAATGTTTTATTATTGCTGATTGGGGTGAAGAGTTTTTTCGAAAGCCAAACTGATTCTCATTCAGGATATTGTTTGTAATAGAAAAAGCCATCAAGCGGTCATATACAAGCCTTTCTATAATTTTACTTAAAGCTGATAAGATAGATATGGGTCGATTATATTATTAAAGACTTGTAGCTGATCTCCCTTTATAAATAGGTATGATCTTTGCAACTTTTAGCTTATCGGGAAATACTCCAGTACAAAAAGATAAATTTAATAATTTTGACGACAATGGAGAGATAGCTGTACATGCATACTTGAGAATGTTTGCATCAATTCCGTCAAATTTTGGGCCAGAGTCTATAAGATTATTCATGATATCAGTTCCTTTATTAAAAGTGGTGGGATTTAACAGCATAGTTGGGTACTGTCCTGTCTAGTAGTCGACAGGAGATGTTTGACAAGAAGGTAGTGAGTCAGCTAATGTTTTTCCTATAGAACACAAATATGAGTTTACATGATTGCAAATAACAGAGGGGTTAGATTCATTAACATTGTGTATTTCCAATTCATCAATACTAGTTTTATTGGTTTTAAGCTGTAAAAGGTTGGTTATCACTTTCCAAGTATTTCTGCTATCTCCAGATGCCGAACTTAAATTAGATGAAAAGTATTGTTACTTGGCAGTAGCCAATTTATTATTCACCATATTCCTAAATTGTCGATATTCTTCTCCGAAAGTAATTAGTTTTGTAACACATTTTCTGTATAGCTATGTCTTCTTTTTATTAGATCGGCAATTTCCTTAGTGACCCATGGCTTAGACTGCCCCTTATAAGATATCTTTACAATTTTCCGTGGTACATTTTCCTCCACCACCCTGCCTATCTTGCTTATAAAGCAATTAAATTTTGTATTCACATCATCTTGAACAATCTGAAAATCCTGCAATGCTTCTTCCATACGGGTGTTCAAAAGTGTGGCATCAAGTGATTTATAATTTTTAAACGTTATAGTTTTATCATTATCTGAAAATGTATCACAATAAGTGCAGCTAACAAAAGGGGCAAAGTGGTCTGACACATCAGTGATCAATATGCCATTATTGGATGTTAATGTTAAATCGTTAGACCAAATGTGATCAATTATTGTCGCACAATCATTACTAACTCTAGTTGGTCTATTGATGCAAGAATAATATCATGCTCGAACATAATATCAGTAAAATATTGAACTCCTTTGTTGTTTTCATAATTCAGTAGATTAATATTAAAGTCGCCCAATATATAACACCTCTTCTTAGTTTTAGTAATGTTCTTTAAAAACAAATCAACAAGTTTATATTCGAACATGGACGTCGATATATGATACCAAATAAAACAAGTTTATATTCGAACATGGACGTCGATATATGATACCAATTAGATGAAGCTTGTCGCCTATCTCACATTCAACGAACAGAGATTCAAAGCATTCGTTCTTAACTCACAGACGGTCAATAGTTTTGCATCTTAAATAGCTTCTTACAAACAAACAAACACCTCCTTGGTGGTTTCTATTATTGGTAAATAAAGTAAAGCCATTCATATTGTATAAATGTTGAACATCGTCGGATAATCGAGTTTCACAAAATCTAAATATTTGTATTTTATTTTGAACAGGCAAAATATGTTGAAATAAAAACAGATCTAGGTTTCTGGGTATACTTCTTATGTTGTGAAATAAGATTGTTAACTTAGTGGAATTACTATGTAAACACTTTTCAAACTAAAGTTGATGATAGTATTCAGTGCTGGGAAGAGATAGGTCAAAGAGAAGGTTATTGTCTGGATCATAATTATTAAGAATCTCAGTCTCGCTATTAGTCGTAAAAGGATTAAACTGTAGTAGCTTAAAGTAATCAAATGAAACCAAATGATCGCCTATGCTATCATGATGAAGCAAATTGCTCAATTCTGCATCAGTTAATTGGGAAAAAGGGAGTATCGGTACATTATTCATCTTAAAGATAAAGATAATCGTATATAATACACTCTCTTACCCTTCATGAACAAACACTTAGCCAAAGTACAGCCCAAGACAAAAATCCCTGTCCGAATATTAACTCTAAACAGAAACACCAACATACGATATGAAAATACCAGGTAAGTATTAACCCGTACAGCCCCAGCGACGCGTCTGACGCGTCGGCGATGTATGTAACACACAGCCCCAGAGACGCGCCTGGTGCGTCACCCTAATTGCGCCGACCGTAACCTCAGGTGTAGCCACTCAAGAGGGCTCAGATTTGTATGGGAACTGTGAACGTATCCCACGCAACCATGCCGATGGTTGAAAACTCTCAAAGTCCACGTGCGTGCGCGTGAGCGCGCAATAACCTGGTTTTTTGGGGTAATTGCCTTAAATTTTTTACTCTTGTAAAATACGTTTTTCGGGGGCTCTGTAGGACCATTCTTTAAGCTTTTTGAGCGGTTTTTCGTGGTTTTTCCTTCATTCCTAACCCATTCGCTATTGTTTCTGGAATAAAACCATTTTTTGAAAACCGGCCTGGTTCTGGTGAACAAACATTACAAAACTAGCCGGGGCTCCACGGGTTAATCTATCTATTGCCTGACGCCGCGATCCCCGAAGGGGTGGCCACGAACGAACCGCCCCCATGCACCTCTGTCCCCAGTCAGTCGACGCCCCTCCCCCCAACCAGCACCGCCTTCGTTCATGTAGTTCCTCACTCCATCCTTCCACCTCATATTCGGTCTACCTCTCCCCCTCTGTCCCTCCACCTCGCTCTCGTACACCCTCTTAGTCATTCTCTCGCTTTCCATACGTTCCATATGGCCGAACCATCTCAAGTTGTTCCTTTTCACACTTTCCAGCACATCTACCTCCACACCACACCTCCTTCTTA
The DNA here is from genome assembly GCA_032716605.1 of Paralithodes platypus. Lineage (NCBI taxonomy): Eukaryota > Metazoa > Arthropoda > Malacostraca > Decapoda > Lithodidae > Paralithodes > Paralithodes platypus. Next base: position 17,428,716 of record CM064480.1, on the reverse strand, counting down.
CTTCCTCATTAGTCTGTCTATCCCTCCATGTAACTCCGCACGCACTCCTTAAGTAATTCATTTCTACTGCTCTCACTCTTGGTCTGAGTCTCTCAACCAACGTCCATGCTTCGCTTCCGTAAGTCAGTGTCGGGATTACCACACTGTCATGCAAGGACTTCTTCACTTCCATACTGACCACCCTATTTCTTGTTACTGCTTTTAGCGTTCCTACAACCCTCTTCCCCTGTTGTACCCTCTCCCGCACCTCTTCATCCATAGTCCCATCTTTACTCAACACACTGCCCAGATACTTAAAAGAGTTGACGATCTCCATAGCCTGACCGTTCAGCTTCACCTCACACTCTGTGACTTCACCCCTTTCGAAGACCATAACCTTGCTCTTCCCCGTATTTACCTTCAAATTCCGTTTTTCGCACACTGTTCCAAACTCATTTACCAGACCATGCAACTCCCATTCATTATCACTCATCAGAACTGTATCATCCGCAAACAGCAGTATAGGTAGCTTCCACTCAATTCCCTCCCTTTTCAGCGATACACCAACATCCACTGCTCTTGATAGTATTTCTTTCATGACTCCATCCATATATACAGTAAACAACCACGGGGACATCACACACCCCTGTTTCAAACCAACATTCAGGTCAAAGAACTCGCTCTGCTCACTCTCCACACGTACTGCCGCCTTTGCACCCTCATACATGCTCTTCACTGCTTTCAGCAACTTGCCCTCTACTCCGTATATTCTAAGTACTTTCCACAAACCTTCTCTATCCACTCTGTCATAGGCCTTCTCCAAGTCCATAAAGGCAACATACACCTTTTGTTTCTTCTCCAGATACTTCTCCACAACACAATTCAGGGTAAAAATCTGATCTACACCATCCTCTTCCCTTCCTAAAACCTCCCTGCTCGTCGCCTATCCATTTCTCCGTTCTCACTCTCACTCTCTCAATCACTACCCTACTGTATACCTTCCCTACTACGCTTAGAAGACATATTCCTCGGTGGTTACCACACACTCCTCTTTCCCCTTTGCCCTTATATAGGGGGACTATTATGCCAGTCTTCCAGTCATCGGGTGCACTCCCCTTCTCCCATGCTAGTTTGCACATTTTCCATACCCATTCTATCACTATCTCACCACCATACCTCAACATTTCCCCACACACTCCATCTGTTCCTGGTGCTTTCCCCAACTTCACTCTTTTCATGGCTTCCCACACTTCTGACCTCCTGATCCCCACCTCCTCCTCCACTACTTCTCTTCTTCTCCCTCCCATACCATATCCAGCTATGTTTGCTGGCTCTTCATTCCTTTCATTTAGCAACTCACTGAAGTACTCCCTCCATCTTTCGACTCTCTCTTGCTTCTCGGCTAGCATTCTCCCATTCTTATCTTTCACACCCTTACTGTTTCCCTTGCTACCTTCCCTAACTTTCTTGACTTCTTTCCAGAACAGTTTCTTACTCTCCCTCCATTTTACACTCAGATTCCTTCCAAATTCCTCATCTACTCTTCTCTTACTTTCCTTCACTACTCTCTTCACCACCCTCTTGCTCTCCACGTACCTCGCTCGTTTCTGTCTCTCGGAATCTTCATTCCCTCTACTACCCAACCACTCTCTATATGCTTTCTTCTTTTCTTCCACAGCTATGATATGATTAATTTCGCACAGTAAAGCTTCAATAATCCCTAGGTCGCGATTTATGTCTCTGACTGTACCTGAATACACACAATGATAGGCGGGAAAAAACTAAACATTTTAGAACGATACACACTAAGACAAAGAACATTAGAAAGGTGAATATTGGTGAGGTTCGAACAGTACCCCAAAAGAGTTTATTAACACCTTACGAGCGGGCCCGTCAGTTTTTTTCCACCACGCGCCATGCGGGTTTTTTTTTTAACCCTAAATGGCCATGTTTCCGTGCTCTTTTTCATGCATAAACAAGAGCCAGAGTGTAATACAATTATGTATCCCTGAAAGGGCGTAAATTGAGCTTTCCAATGACACAAGAACCATCCTTCTACGACCACACGTTCTCTTGCAACGATCGTGCAAGACGAGTGCAAAAACCCTAAAATACGGTAATTTCCTTATATAATTCCCTGTGTGGCAAGGTAGGGAGGGTGGAGTTGTGTGGAGTAGATGTCAGTAGGCGCGCGGGGTCCGTGCCGAGCGGTCATGAGGTAACCTACGCTCCTCCCGTCGCTCGTCTCTCTCTCAGAGCCATTCTTGCTCAAAAATTGCACACGGACTAAAGTCGGGCCCTGCCACATAGTCCAGGTTTTTAGATACGGACTTAAGTCGGGCCCCGATAGACAAGGGTTGAATATCATGTAATTACACTGCGAATAATTATCCATAAATTTCCGCTCACGACCATATATGGATGCACAATGGCGCTCATATTTACACAACACACACAACATAAAGTACCGATATTTATTTTCACCATTCATACATGAACATAGATCAACTACCTGATTGCACACTCTTACGGCGGACACTATTGCATAAATAGTTTTGATTCCAAATAAAAATGATGACGATAACAAGTACAACGCAATATTCTAAAAAATGAGGCAGAAACAGTTCACCAAAGAAATTCGTCAATTTTTCAAAATTACTTCGTTTACACGTGACAAAAAATTCACACCAACGACTGGGTAAATAATTACAGACTAATATATTTGCAAGTATACACAAGAATACACACAAACATTCAGGTACAACCACACTCAAAGTGAATAGCACCAATACTTGTATTTATTAGATTACTTGTACTTATTATTTATTCTGCTGACTCCTTGTCACCCTACCCTGATCGGCGAGTGAACCACCCCCCACAGCACCTTCAGCAGCAACCGTAGGACAAGGATGGTCCGTGGGGAGAGACGAACGATACTCCAACTCCCCCCTCACATCTTGAGAGGAAGGCAAACTGGTCTCACCTCCACTGCCGGATGTGGGAGGTATGTCCTCTGCATCCGCATCTCCCCCCCCCTCCCCCCTGCCCCACAGTCAGCCCACTCCCTCGTCCGTCCACCACATCCGGATACGAAGGGCCGATCATCTCGTCGATCACGAATTACTAGCTTAATTAACATGGTTGAAGTAGGCGATCTTCCCAGCCTCACGAGCCCTCTTCAAAGCTGGAAGTTGTTCATTACATGCACGGACTGAAGTTTCACATAAATCTTCATTTATAAATATCCTGGTATTCTTCAGTTTGCTTGAATTGCACATTGCCTGTTGGCGATCCACAAAATTTCAGAATCGAGCGATGATCGTTCAGCCTGATGATGACTCCTTCAGCCTGATGATGAAGCCCATCTCCGACACGGTGAGCCCTCTCCAGCTTCACCTCGCCAATACTTAGTTTCTTTCGTAACAGTCATTTAACTTTATCTTGAGTCTTCTCCTAGGATTCACGAGGGTCCTCTCGAACTCCTTCGACACGGATGTTGTTGCGTCTTGAATAGTCCTGGTAATCCATTCGACTGCTGATTTTCTAAAAAAAATCTTCAATTTGTTTGATTTTGAACATCACATTCTCCTGTTTCAATTTAGCTATTTCCTCTCTCTCTAGTCTAACTAGTCCTTAGTCTCTCTCCAGCAGCCAGGCAGACAGTGCACGTGCCGATCCTTTTAAACATCTTTGATATTTTACCTAAACTATGAGTTAGAATAAAAATACTATATGATGGGATTTGTTTTCTAAAATAGTGTTTAAAATTATATATATACATATATACTGTATATATATATATATATATATACTGTATATATATATATATATATATATATATATATATATATATATATATATATATATATATATACTGTATATAGTGTTAGCTAATGTCTGTGTAGCGTATACCTCGTTTGAATATATAATATATAACATTACGAGTGTTATTAATCATGTCTGATGAATGCCTGTTTATGAAAAGTCTTTTACAATGAAATATTATGAGTAAAGATTTATTCTCTTCCTCATTCCATGAGCTTTAAATATTACTATAATTCATAGCTCTAAATCACCCTCAAAGGAAATTAAACAAGAATTATATACGCTAGCGGCTAGTAAATACAAGTGCGAATCGGAGTTCAGCGAGCATTTACTTTTGTGCTATTATATTCATATGAAAAACTATTGACGATAGACAAATTCTGATTGCATGTTTAGAAAGTATGTGGATAATACCTTTCCTTTCATATATAAAAACCTAATATCGTTGCTGAAAATTTGGATTTACAACGGTGCAAAGACAAAGGATGTTGGAAAAACAAAACCTTTCTGGTCCGCATCACTTTTACCGATCATAATTTATTTTTGGGGGGAATAGTGATACTGTAATTAGATTGGCCTTTATCTTTTTTATTGAGATATAATAGATTGTACTAAACATAATTCATGTTGCTGAAAACCACTGTAAAGTGAATATTTTGGTTAGGCATGCATATGTATTATCCGAGTACAAATTTTGATTTCATTCATTTAAAAAGCAATTGTTGATGATAAATTAATTCTGACGATACATTTGGAATAACCGATAGAAATCCTGTTTCTTCCATATTACCTATATTTTCAATGCTTTGCATATTACGCAACTATGACCGTGTGAATTCAGAAAAACAATTAAATAGTTCTTACTATACCAATCTTCAATATGATAATTTGATCTTATGGGACTTTCTTTTCCTGTTATATAATAGCATGGACCTTGTTCTATTTTTGGGTGTATAATACATTGTATGTATAAGCGATTATTTTGAGATAAAACAAAGCAATAATATATGTGGCATCGTCTCGCGGTAGTGCAATTAGCACTTGAGAGTGAACGGTATTGGTCATAAGTTTCAAGGAAACTTATCCCTCTCACTAAACTAAAACTTATCCGTAAGTATGTAACTCACTCTCAAGCGCTAGTTACGCTACCGCAAGATGATATACAGTATGTGCCATCAGAATATATTTATCATCAATAGCTGTGTTTATATGAATAAAATAAAGATCTGTAATTAGCAAAGAAAATTATGCATGTGCAACCAAAATATTCACTCCACATCGATTTTCAGCAACAACAATTAGGTATAGTACAATCCAATATATCTCAGTAGAAAGATAAAAGGTTAATCTACAACATTTCCATAGCAAACCCCACAAACAAATATGTTTTGATTTGATGAAAGTGATGTTGACCGATTTGTTTTTTCCAACAGCCTTTCAATTTGCACTGTCATAAATAAAAATACGAGAAGTATTTTCCATTCACTTTTCAAGAATGCAACCATAATTTTTATATCATCAACAGTTATTTTAAATGATTATCATGGCACAAGTGTATAAGATCGCAGTTCTTGGGCTAGTTAACCCCTTAAGGGCGGGGCCATTTGTTGACATGACCTAGCTGCCAGGCAGGTATATTTACCAAAAACGAGCTTCATTCCATGCTCTTTTTCATGTATAAACAAGAGCCAGAGCATAATACAATTATGTATATGTGAAAGGGCGATAATAGAGCTTTCCAATGACACCTGAATCATCCTTGTACAACCACGAGTTATTCTGTAGCGATCGCGTAACCAAAGGTGAAAATACCGTAAAATAAGGTAATTTCCGCAGTTTTTTCCTTGTCTCGCGAGAACGAGTGTTGGTGGGAAGACGGCGGTGGTCCCAAACACAGCCCATCGGTGGTGCCGAGTGGTCAGAGCCCGCCTATTGTCCTCCCAACGCACGGAACCCCTAATGTGCTCAGAATGCCGCCCGTCATATGACGGGCACCGAAGGATAGGCCATTTATCTCTCGCCTGTCATATGACGGGCACTGCGGCTTGAGTATTAAGGTACACAGTAGCATACATTATTATTTTTTGTTTTCACATTTTTGATATGTGCTTTAGAGCTATATATTATATCGATTAATATAATTCATGGTATGTGGAAGAGAATAAAACAAACTCGAAGTGCTTACTCCTAATATTTGATAATATATGATTTTTTTACAAATAGGCAAACGTCGGGCAAGAATTTTAGACCTCATAACGGGTTTATATTGAAACTAGTTTTACTATACACTGATACTAGCTTACACTACATTATATATGTAGCCCTATCATTATGGATTAACCTGTAGTCTAGACAAAAATTCTGCCATGTTTTAACCCGTGAAGCGCAAGAACACTCTTAAGAGGTTTTGGTGGGCACTGGCGACAAATATCTTAAGATCCACGGCCTAAAAAAAAACGTTTAAAAGGCCCCAGTAGCACTTAAAACAAAGGAATAGGTGATTAAGTGAGATAATCCCCTCCATGCCTACTATCACTCCTCCACATGTGTCAAAACCCCCTCCTTCCCCCCCCCCTTCAATTATCACCTATTTTTCCTCTTATATCCATGTTTATCGGTTTATTTTCTGCGGAAGTATCTCCCACCCGGTTTCAAGGTCATCAGGGACGCATAGAGAGAGTGGGGGAAAGAGAGACAGCACTAGCGAGACATCAGTCTCGCCTCAGCCCTGAAGAGAGGAGGGTGTAGGGCTCACGCGACTTGACGGTTGGCAATAATTAGCTTTTTTCACCCAACAAATAGTATTCCCACTTGTTTTATTGCTGTTACATGTTAATATTTTCATATTAAACTTAAAATAGGTGCATATGAATAAGTAATAACAATATTTATCGTAAAATTACGATTTTAGGCCTAATATGGTTGCCTGGCAGTAGGGTGTTCACTACATACAGCTCGCAGTTAATACGTTAAGGCCTCACGTTGCCTGCTCTTACCCTGCCTGTCAGGAGGAAAATGATAACTCGCTCTCTCTCTATCGGATGGGAGAGCTGAGGTTGACTGGGAGCAGTGTTGATAACGGTTTTATTCAGCATGCCACTACTAAAACTTTTTGTATAAGCAGTTCAAGTATTCAGTGTTCATTAAAATTATTGTTTTAAGTACAGTAACCCCTCGCCATTTCGGACCTCTAATTGTCGGATACCCGTACTAGCCGGATCGGTGACGGCCTCCCGGATACGTACTTCCGTTTTTCGGACATTTCCGTCATCGTTCCAACCGTCTCAAAAATGTCGGATGACGCGCCCCCATCCCCGGTGAATGTCCGTCAAAACGGGGATCCGTCGGAGCTCCGGTATAAAGGCTAGGCTCTGAGTCACCCGCTTGAACGAGACGTGATGTCACAGGCGTCAGTAAGCAGTATCTTGTGGTGTTGTTGGTGTGTTAAACATATCCTCTGTGCATCTTCCCGTTTATAATGCCTCCCAAAGCGTAAGATGACTCGATATCACTTGAGATGGAGAAGGGAAGTGAGATGGTCAAGGATGGTGAGGTGGAGCAGGACAGTGAGGTGGAGAAGTGGGGTGAGGTGAAGTGAAGTGGGGGACACTAAATCGACTGTTTTGCAATGAAGGGGTGAGTGTTGATTCTTCGTTTCCGACCATCTGCTTAACTTATTGTTTTATATGCAGTACTATATGTGTTATTACTGAACAGTATATTAATCTAAAGTACGAATAGGGTAGCCTAGCCAAAAGTAGCCTAGCCTAGCCAAGATCGCATTTAGGCCTATTCGTAGGGTCATGGGTGCAAGAAGTTCGTTCACGTTTCCTTTCTTCTGAGGTTGCATTTATTCACATGCACGAAGTTCGCTCCCGTTTCCCTATTTAATCAACGGTGAAGTTTGTTCTCGTTTCACTATTACTTATTCGATATTCGTCGGATTTTTTTCTTTCAGGTCGGTTTTATATATATATATATATATATATATATATATATATATATATATATATATATATATTATATATATATATATATATATATATATACTGTATATACTGTATATATACCGGTATATATTATTTTATATTTTTTTTTGTTCTATGTGTATGGAGGAGACAAAAGGCAGGTTGCTTGTAACTTGTGTCTCCCCCTAAAGCCGAAAGAGTGACAGGGCCGAATTCAAGGGACGTTGGGGTCGAAATGCCTGGACTCACTTAATTTAAAGCAGTTTAAGTCATAAGATGAGGGAAAGATTGATTGAGGGAGAGAGTTCCAGAGTTCACTTGTTGAGTAGAAGAAACACTGAGAACATTTGCCAATTCTAGGGTTGGAGAGCTGGACAGAATAAGAGTGGGACTGTGTTACCGCCGACCGCCGTAGCTTCCAGCCACGCATGTCTTGTCACCTGAATATTTGACAATAATTTGATTTTTCTATTGCTCATCCCCTTATTTTGTTGTGCATGATCTGTAGTTAAGTGTTTGCTAAACCGCCCAGTATTTGCATTGCATGATTTTTGTGCTGTATTTGTTACAGATAAAGGTCTGTTTGTCAAACAGACCCCTGTTTTGCCTCTAACGAGGCCGGCGACACTAGCAACCGATTCACCCACCGGTTTGTAAACAAACTTGTTTACTTTTGCTTTCTTCATAATTATTCCAGGCTTGATTGTGTTTATGCTTCAGTAGTTGTATTTGTTTACATGGTAGTGTGGTAGTGTAGTATTTTTGACCGATAAACTTCTGTTTATCTCAAAACGACTCCTATAGTTTGTGAGGCAGTAGACAACGCAACTTGTAAACATACCTTATTTGTTTATTATACAGTATAATTATATTAACTGTAATAGTTATTGTTTTCAGTATCCTGTTATAGCTATACTGTATATATCAGTAATTTTAGTTGTTGCTTGCATGATTTTGTAGTAACCTTTGGCTGTTATACTTTGTTTATTTGACTAGCCTACAGCGACACAAGCGCCATCTGTTGATACATACAGTATATCAACCCCTTCTGTGCAGTTATACTTTTATTTTATATAATCTCTATTTGGTGAATTGTATATTTAGTTACATATTCTGTTATATACAGTATATATATATATACATATTTAGGTTAGGTTTCTGATTATTTCATTTTTTTTTCAGTTAGGCTATCACCGCTGGTAGTCAATTTCTGCGTATTTCTTCTTGTTTTAATTTTCGGTTAGGCTATCACTTCTGGTGGCCTATTTCTGCGTATTTCAAAATGTTTGTTTTCGATTAGGTTATATTACATGTTAGATTCAACCATTATTATAGGAATCATTGTTTACAACTCTCATATAATTTTAAGATGATTTACTTACAGTGGTCTACATAATTATACTGTATATGCGGGTGACTGTTCATCCAAGGGAGTATTCATTGTAACTCCCTGGTTCTTTTTGTCATGTCAGTTATGTTTCCCACGCATTTTAAGCTTACCTCGCACTTATGATTCTCTCCATGCTCTGTTCATGTGACCGGAAGGAGTGATGGGAATTTCCACGACCTAGAAGGTGTGTGGCAGGGAGGAGAGGTAGGGTGAGTGAGAAGGCGGGGGGGGGGGGGGGGGAACACTTAGACTCGAGATATGGGGACGATCATAGCCCCCCGAGATTCCCTCTCAACTTAGGGAATTCTCTTTGTAATATTGTATTCATAATTTGTTACTTGAATAAATCAACGTGGCTGGGATTCAAAGTTTCCTTTACCTAATTAAGTAGAGGAATGGTGGCGGCATATATATCACATCTATCTATCTTATCTACCTATCTACGAGAAAGCAGGACGTAGAGCAGAGAACCTACTAGTACTTCATTAACCCCTTCCTAACATTGACACTAAACGTCTTTGTAACAGTTATCACCCCTGGTGGCCAATTTCTGCGTATTTCAAATTTATTATTTTCGGTTAAGCTATCACTGCAGATTAAAAATAAATAAATAAGAAATTAAAATAAATAAAATATAATATATTGTTAGAAGCAGTTAAGAGTTTTTATGAAGGGAGCAGAGCATGTGTGAGAGTAGAAAATGATGAGTTGAGTGAATGGTTTGAGGTAAAGTTAGGTTTGCGACAGGGTTGTGTAATGTCACCATGGCTGTTTAATATGTTTATGGATGGTGTGGTGAGGGAGGTGAAAAGGAGAACTATGGGAAGAGGATTGGGTTTAGTAGGAAAGAATGGTAGAGATTGGGAGTTGAATCAGTTGCTGTTCGCTGATGACACAGCATTGGTGGCGGATTCTGATGAGAAACTGCAGCGGGTAGTCAAAGAGTTTGGTGTGGTTTGTGGAAGGAGGAAACTGAAGGTGAACGTCAATAAAAGTAAAGTAATGGTGTGTAATAGGGGAGAGCATAGGGTGAATCTAGATGTGAGGCTGGATGGGGAAATATTGGAACAAGTAGAGTGTTTTAACCCGGGAACTGTGGGGAGACTCTTAAGAGTTCCCCCGGCGGACTGCGGTGAGACTCTTAAGAGTGAGTGAAAAAAAAATCAACTTTTGACATCGAAAAAAAAAAAAAAAAAAAAAAAAAAAAAAAAAAAAAATTGGCCCCTGGGCCATGCAAAATCTCAGTCCTCTACCTCCCCTCCTTCCCCACTTTCCTCCTCTCCTTCAGTTATCACCTATTTTCCCTGTTATTCCCATATTCTGAGGTATATTTTCGTGCTAACATTAGCGAGTTGCAAGCAGGGTGTTGTCATCACTGATGGCAAGCGAGTGCAAGAGAGAGAGAGAGAGTATCGATCGACTGTGTCTCAGTGGCCTTGGGGGAAATTGGCGGGAAAGCAGCTTGCCTCACCCATACATTATACAACTCGCGGGCTATATCTCCGATTTTGACCATCCAAACGCTGTTTTCACTCGTTTTATTGTTGTTTCAGGTTAATACCTTTATAATCAACCCATAATAGGTGCATATGGATAAGTATTAATGCTATTAATGGTACAATGAATATTTTAGTGACGGAAACACCTCAAATACGTCAGCACAGGGGGACGTTTCCAATTACCCCCATGCGCACTTCAGAGGTTAAATATCTAGGAGGAACGATAACCAGGAGTGGAGGTATGGAAGTGGAGGTAAAACAGAGAGTGTGTGAAGGAAGGACGGTTTTCGGAGCAATGGGAAGTATGTGGAAGACGAGAAATCTCGGAGTGAAAGTAAAAAGTGCACTGTATCAAGGAATTGTTGTGCCAACAGTGATGTATGGGGCTGAGACATGGGCTCTGAAGAAAAAGGAGAAAAGAGGGCTGGATGTGATGGAGATGAGCTGCTTGAGGAGTATGTGTGGAGTTACTCGTAGAGACAGATTGAGGAATGAAGAGATACGTAGGAGAGTGGGGCAGCAGGAACATTTGTCAGCCAGAGTGGACAGAAGGGTGCTGAGCTGGTATGGTCATGTTGAACGAATGGAAGATGAAAGGCTTACAAAGAGAATATGTGAGTCAGGTACAAGGGGAGATAGAAGGGCAGGAAGACCCCCATTTTTTTTTTTTTCTATGTGATTGAGGGAGGCAATGGAGAGACTGTGTAAGAAAGGCTTTGGATGATAGAGGAATGACTATAGATCAGGCAGGGGAAGTGGTGGTGGACAGGAGTAAATGGAGAATGCTTGTGAATAGTTGAGTGAACACGTGGTCATTTGGAGTAAGGGGTCGGGCGCAAGTTGGACTAGATAATAGTCCATCAGGCGTCTGGCCCGGGGAGACGATTAATATGAAGGGTGCGCCTGGAAGTGTGGTGGGAGGGCTTGTGGCTTTGGCTCCGCTGCATGTCTGCCTGCCGAGATCAGAACCTCTCCGGGTGGTCGGGTGCCGGGGGAGTGCTGGAGCGACCTTGGTGACCCTGGTCTCTGGGTCTTCTCCTGGGTGACCTGGATGTGTGTGAGTTTGTGCTTTTTATCTGTGTTTATTTGTTGTTTTATTTTGTTTTTGTGTTTTCCCTGTTCTTGCTCTGTCTTGAGTCGGCTACCCCCAAAATGCGGATTGGGCCTGAGCATATAGATAGATAGATAGATAGTGTGTGTTGTAGAGTGCGTGTGCAACTGTGCATGTATGCGTGCTGTAGTGAGTGAGTGTGTGTGTGTGTGTGTGTGAAAAGGCGAAATGTGGAAAAGCTGGACATTCTGTGTGTGTGTGTGTGTTGTAGAGTGTGTGTGCAACTGTGCATGTATGTGTGCTGTAGTGAATGTGTGTGTGTGTGTGAAAAGGCGAAATGTGGAAAAGCTGGACATTGAGTGTGTGTGTGTGTGTGTATCTATGGATCAATGTATACACGCCTTATCCCGGAATTTCTGAACAATACTTGGGAGAACAACAATGATACACTGACGAATTATTCTGAACAATTAACAGTCCCACAGAGAACATTAACTTTGTTTTATATTTCACAATCTCGTTTACATAAGGTCTATTACAAAAACATATGCCCTCGAATCAAAATGTAAATATAATTGTGTGGGTATGTCTGAGTGTCTGTGCATCTATGGAATAGGTGTATTCCCACTCAAGATACAATTATGGATTTATTTTTGGTTTCCTTGCAATTATAAGACTATTGTATTCAGATTAGGAAGTGTAGATGGAGGTCAGAGGGTTAATTGAGATACTCTTTACCCTTCTAGTTCCACAGATCATTCCAAAGCTAGATAAAATCTTCTAAAGGTAGTCAGAATATACTGTCAAAATGCGTCCTAATCTTCAAAGGGTTAAGTAGAAGTCACTATTAAATTAACACTGTCACTATTATGATAGTTTGTTTCCTCTAATTCGAGTTATCATTTGTCGATTTAAGGGGAGATTTCCACTTGAAGGATTTTATTCTAAACCCCTTTCTCCGTCATGTTTAGCACCATTCCTTTTGAAATTTTAAGACGTTCGCCCCATTCGAACGTTCCCTTAAATACAGCTTAGACAGGGCCTTTTGAAATAACTATGCCTCACATACACACTCGACATAGCCACACAACAATAACACACACAACACGTGTTTCGGTAATGGTTCCGGTACACTGACTCTTAATTTGAACCATAGTTTGAACTTATAACTCGTGTTATATAAGTTTATTATGGTGGCCACGGGATTGGGCCCATACGGGATTGGGCCCACGGAATTGGGCCCATACGGGATTGGGCCCAGACGGGATTGGGCCCAGACGGGATTGGGCCCAGACGGGACTGGGCACACGGGATTGGGTCCAGACGGGATTGGGCCCAGACGGGACTGGGCCCAGACGGGATTGGGCCCACGGGATTGGGCCCAGACAGGATTGGGCCCAGACGGGATTGGGCCCACGGGATTGGGCCCAGACGGGATTAGGCCCAGACGGGACTGGGCCCATACAGAATCGGGCCCATACGGGATTGGGTCCAGACGGTACTGGGCCCATACGGAATTGGGCCCATACGGCATTGGGCCCATACGGAATTGGGCCCAGACGGGACTGGGCCCAGACGGGATTGGGCCCAGACGGGACTGGGCCCATACGGAATTGGGCCCAGACGGGACTGGGCCCATACGGGATTGGGCCCATACAGGATTGGGCCCAGACGGGATTTTTTTTTTTTTTTTTTTTAGTATTATTATTATATATAATTATATAATTATATACTGTATATATATATATATATATATACCGGTATATATTATTTTTTATTTTATTTTTATTTTTATATTGGGCCCAAACGGGATTGGGCCCAGTCCCGTATGGGCCCAATCCTGTCTGGGCCCAATTTCGTCTTGGCCCAATCCAGTCTGGGCCCAATTCCGTATGGGCCCAGTCCCGCTTGGGCCCAATCCCGTCTGGGCCCAGTCCCATCTGGGCCCAATCCCGTCTGGGCCCAATTCCATATGGGCCCAATCCCGTCTGGGCCCAGTCCCGTCTATAGTCAAACTCAACTGCAATGAGCTCCAAGGAGGTCAAGGTCGCCTTGTGTGGTGTTGCCCCTTTTCTACCAAAACAAACCTTTTAGAAAACGGGAAACCAAGGAAAACCACATTTAGAAGGGAAACTTGAAATAAATGTACAAGACATTTTTATGTCTGGAAGGGTTATTGGTATTCTTGTATAAAAGTTACAGAAACGAAATAATAGGTAGGCTATATTTGTATACACCTATTTACATTGTACAGCATCTCCCTTGCCTGGCTATGAAGATGAGAGTAAATTTTGTGAGTTTTTCCTTCCATGGTGGTCGCGCTATGAATGAGGGTTAGTGACCGTCTGACCTGGGTGATGTTGTCGTAGTTTGAGGCCATTTAAAGCGTTGCCATTACTCGTATCCAGCTCTCTCTCTCTCTCTTTTGATGGGATTACATTGTGCTATATTGCATTTTGGAGATTGTGTATGTATGTGTGTGTTTGTGTGTGTATCTGTAGGGGTGTGTGTGAGTGCGTGTGTAGCCAACAGAACCGCATTGACATTACTTGGCAACGTCGCATATCCTACCACTCATTAAATCTATTTATAGCTGTCCCCAGAAAAATGGCTGCATGTTCTAATTAGCGTGCCATATGTTGTATAAATTCCTTCTATATATCCTTAAAATGATATGTTTCTTAACACCACATAACCTTTAAAAATTGTAATATAATATATATAGTCATAAAAGCTAAAATTATTTTGTTAATAGCCTGAAAAACTAACATTTGTTGTTAAAGCTTTGAATATTTGACAACACCGCACAGGGCGAGGGAAACCACCTTGTAGCTCATTTCATAGGAGGATGACTATAGGCCCAATTCCGTATGGGCCCAATCCTGTGGCCACAGAGTAGGGTGATCATGTGAGTATAGTGAAGATGTGACTGTAGTGAAGATGTGAGTATAGTGAAGATGTGAGTATGGTAAACATGTGAGTGTAGTGAAGATATGAGTATGGTGAACATGTGAGTGTAGTGAAGATGTGAGCGTAGTGAAGATGTGAGTATGGTGAACATGTGAGTGTAGTGAAGATGTGAGTATGGTGAACATGTGAGTGTAGTGAAGATGTGAGTATGGTGAACATGTGAGTGTAGTGAAGATGTGAGCGTAGTGAAGATGTGAGTATGGTGAACATGTGAGTGTAGTGAAGATGTGAGTATGGTGAAAATGTGAGTGTAGTGCAGATGTGAGCGTAGTGAACATGTGAGTATGGTTGTCGAGAACAGAGTTAGTCGACATGAATTAATCTTCTAGTGAATAAAGAAGGTAAATAAAGGCTGGAATAAGATATATACCCACTAACGAATAAGGAATTGAGAGAACTCTAATAATGGAACAGAAGATAAGGATCCGAGAGTCTCATAATCTATATCAGCCAATGTATACAATAGCCAGAACGTACCTGTGTATATCTGTGAGTAATCATTGATCAGCTCTTGTTTGCATAATGAATTTATGATTTATAGTTTATATTAGAAGTTAATATATGTATCAATAGATTAAGTGAAGGACTAATAAATCAGTTTTAAAGTGTAATTCAGGTATCTACTGTGGAAGTAGATTAAGTAGCACTATATGTTAAATAAACACTACCATGTTGGTAAACACTGGAAATCTATCCAAGATTACAAGTCCTAATAGATTACTTCCGAGTTCAGAGTTTAATTACATAGAGTTATATATATATTTTAAACACGTGAGTGTAAACGTGGAAGCTATTCACACGTGAGTGTGGACGTGGACATATTCAATTGAGCCCTATATAAGCTCAAGATTAAAATTCAAACAGTTAGTACCAGTACCAGAACCAGCCAGCCGTCCAGAACACCACAGCCTAACTAAACAAGGCTCCCCAGCCATACACAGCTTCATCATGGACTCCAAAAGAGAGAGTCCCAGAAAGACACATTTAATCCTAGTGAGTACCAATTAAATATAATAGGAGATGTATAAAATAGTAATGGTTGGAACTTATAGGAAACAACGGTGTTATTAGTTATCATACAAGCTACATTAAATATAACTAAGAATTTTGATATCATTCAATACGTGTTATAACAATCCAAGTTGTCTTAGTAAATTATTCAGTCACTTACAACTCTGTGAAACTCTGTGAAACTATTATCTGAAGTGTAATAATATTTAAACTATATACTGTATAAATAAAAAGCTATACAAAAAGTGCAAATAATCAAAATTCATAACTTTGTTTTTATAAACGAAATATATTCTTATAAATATATAACGATACTCCAACTATAGTAAAACTATCATAATTCTCATATATCAATAAATATAGCAATTATAACGAGAGCTAGAGTAAACAAAGAAACTTAAAGATACGATACCTTACCTTTTGATACCTTTTGAGGTGTTCGCCGCTCTTCTAGCGGCACCAAGGAGCGCGACGCCCCTCGTTATGGGTGGTGATTTGGTGCAGTAGACTGTTTGAAGCGACAGCTTGCTCCCTTGCGAGGATATGCGATAGATCTGAGTATCTATCTACATCGTGTGGAGTATGGTTATCAGCCTATAACTATAACAGTAAGAGATCCTTCATAATCACAGGAGTATAAACAAATGTATTTCTATTGTTATTCCCTTATAGCCTCTTGGATATTGATAATAAAGTAATTAGCATTGAAGCTACCACTGAGACTTACATAATAAAGTAATAAATAGATAAGGGTTAATACGAAATACGATATGGTGAACATGTGAGTATAGCGAAGATGTGAGCATAGTGAATATGTGAGTATGGTGACCATGTGAGTAGTGAAGATGTGAGTATGGTGAACATGTGTATGTTCACGTATGTATGGTGAACATGGTGTAGTGAACATGTGAGTATAGTGAATATGTGAGCATAGTGAAGATGAGCATATAGTGTAGATATGAGAAGTGAAGATATGAGAAGTGAATATGTGAGGCCCATACGAGACTGGGCCCAATCCCGTATGGGCCCAATTTAAAAAAAAAACAAAAAAAAATAATATATATATATATATATATCTGGGCCCAATCCTGTATGGGCCCAGTCTCGTCTGGGCCCAATCCCGTATGTGCCCAATCCTGTCTGGGCCCAATTCCGTATGGGCCCAGTCCCGTCTGGGCCCAATCCCGTATGGGCCCAATCCCGTCTGGGCCCAATTCCGTATTTGGGCCCAGACGGGACTGGCCCGATACGGAATTGGGCCCAGACGGGATTGGGCCCATACGGGATTGGGCCCATAAGGGATTGGACCCAGACGGGACTGGGCCCATACGGAATTGGTCCCATACGAGATTGGGCCCATACGGGATTGGGCCCAGACGGGACTGGGCCCAATCCCGTCTGGGCCCAATTCAAAAAAATAGAAATAAATAAAAAAAAATAAAAAAAAAATAATAATAATAATAATAATAATAATATTAATAATACCCCCCCCCCAAAAAAAAAAAAAAAAAAAAACCGTCAGGGCCCAATCCTGTATGGGCCCAGTCCCGTCTGGGCCCAATTCCGTATGGGCCCAGTCCCATCTGGGCCCAATCCCGTATGGGCCCAGTCCCGTCTGGGCCCAATTCCGTATGGGCCCAATCATGTCTGGGCCCAATTCCGTATGGGCCCAATCCCGTATGGGCCCAGTCCCCCAATCCTGTCTGGGCCCAATCCTGTGTGCCCAATCTCGTCTGGGCCCAATCCCCTGGGCCCAATCTCGTCTGGGCCCAATCTCGTCTGGGCCCAATCCTGTGGGCCCAATCCCGTATGGGCCCAATCACGTATGGGCTCAGTCCCGTGGGCCCAATCCCATGGGCCCAATCCCGTCTGCGCCCAATTCCGTATGGGCCCAATCCCGTATGGGCCCAATCCCTATGGAACCGTTTATTATGAAATATTTTGAAGAATTAATTAGGTAAGTATACATAACCTACTGTTATGTATATAGTACTTGTGATTAAATTATCGTATGTCGGCGATTTTGGTCACTCGGAAAATCAGCTGATGAATCTCGGCGCTCCAAATTCACTTGCATTGAAATTATATTCTTTGTTCAAGACCACCCATTATTTTGCGGGGTTTATTTAAAGCTTAGAAATGTTTCTTTATACGCCGATATATACGGTATACTCAGTTTCATTTCATCTGGCGTTATTGAATCCCATTTCTCGATACTTAATGGATAAATATGATATCATGTCTCTGCATCATATCAACCCCTTCACCACCATGACGTAATTTTCATCATATTCTGGTTACCAATATACGATTTTCTTTAGTATATAATCTACCTCTAGGACTCGTATGGCTAAATACGATCTCAATAAACCCTCTGAATAACATAGGTCGTCTTGAAACTGTATAAAATAGTCTATCTTTAGCCAGAATGAAAGTTATGGGGTGAAGGGGTTAAGTCCAAGTTTATATAATTAGCACCACATTTCACTACAAAATCTTGAAAATAACTGAGAAATCCTGATGGGAACTTTGCATTTTTTAAAGTCAGTTGAAAAGAAACAGACTATAGTGAGAGACACATCAACAGTTACATAAAGCCCACCAATCACCTCAGTTCGCCACATGTCGCATGTCATTCGTATGGCATTGGCAATAGTTCGTCGACATATTCGCTGCATTCGCGCTACTGTCGCCCTATTTGCTCAAAAAGCAGCGTTGCCAATAATTGGAATTTGCAAATTGGCGAATCAGGGTGAATTGGTGCGAATTGTGCGACTATAGTGCGACCAAGGGCGAATGAAGTGAGACAAAGGGGGAACATTCGCCAACATTCGCCAAAATTTTCAGTTCGCCGCCGTTTTTTGGGTATGCTCAAAATTTAATGGCGAATCTGGGTGAATCTGGGCGAACATGGGCGACGCTAGGGCGACCGTTGTGCGATTTTGGCGACAATTGGAGACTGTTCGAGCGAATATGGCTATTTTTGGAACATAGACAACAAAATCCTGTCGCCCTCTGTCGCTGGACGTTCGCCATCGAAAAATCGCACGACTTTCCAGTCGTAAGTTGAGTTCACGAAGGTGAGTCTGGTTCATCTTGTCCCTTCGATTAACATATAAACAAATGCATAAGTGCAGTTCAGTATACTATACTATTGGATTACATATATTCATAGTTACACCAAAATAATGTTGGCTCTGTTGCATCATAAAGTTGCGGCAAAATAATATGCCAATATGGTGTGAAATTTGCGTATATTAAATAAGGCAGTTGGCACGAATTAATAAGCCGAACATAAGGCGGTGAGAATATGTAAGACAAAACAGACTATAATTTGTTAAATATGATAAATACATAATATCAATACGTCTATATCTATAACACGTGTGAAGTAGCTTATGGGATGTTGTTGCGTAGTAGGTAAATATCTATATCATAGAGCAGAGGACCTTGGTGGTGGCTAGGCCATGAATGGAGACTTTTTACTAACCCTTTTGGTACCGGGGATATATTTTATATTTCATTATAGCTATATTCAGACTATTTTATGTAGATTAGAAAGGGTCTGTGGAAGGTTATATTTGCAATAGTATGTAGTATTCTAAATAGTAGCCCTTCTTTATATAAATAAAATCTACTAATATTTTGTACATAATATTTTGAAAAGGATATCACCGGTATTTAATGAGTTAAAACCTCATAATCGTAGCGTTAATAGGATGAAGATATTAATGCCCACACCATTTTAATAAACACCAACCAAGTAAAATATTAAAAAAAACCCAGTAACCTCGTGCATCATGAAATAGGATATAGATGTAATGGTTAAGGAATCTTCTATACTATCAAAATATGGGAATTCACCAAATGTAAAGAACATGAATGTCATCCCTTTATGACATTAAATAATGAATGTCTAGTTAGTATATGGGTGTATCAACATAATTGATATTGAGTCAAACAGACCATAAGATACAACACCATCATTGATTATTTATAGTAGTACCGGTAATAATAATATAATTAAGCTGTCTTCCAAAGATATTTGATTTACACTGTAATAGTAGAGGTATTGTTAAACCTTTCAGTACCGGTGCCGTCCTATGAACATTATGTTGGCTACTATCAGGCGATCATATTAAGTTTAAAAGGGCCTCTAGCAGGTAACAGGCTTCGAACAATCTCACTTAACCCTGTATACTTTCACAGATCATTCTTAAACTGCACAACATCGTCTACATATTAGTAAGAATACAATTATAAATACGTCTCCAGAACAGAAGGGGTTAAACACGCAGCGGAAATATTTCGGGTTTGATTATCGTCTTGGCCAACAATGAGAGTACCGGTATAGTGTTTGGTTTTCCATGCAACACGTCATAAAACTAAGAGCACTATTGATATAAACTTATTTATAAACGGTAGCATAACAAAAAAAGTGATTTTGTTTATAATTATCATTATATTGTTTGTAGCTACTAGCTGTTTACACCATTAATTTTGTGAACATTATTCTCAAGCCAACATTTCTCAATTCATGCTGTGAATACTAAATGCTAGAGTTGGTTGCACATTATACAATACCCTTTTCTATCTCCCACATGAAATTAATGGATTTAGATAAATATACACACAATGTTCACGTGTTCGTATAGGCCCTATTAGTAGTCATTTTCCTGGAATCTGTGACCACTTTTCGGATACCTTTTTTTCTTGATGGATTTGACAAATAGGACCAATTATAAGAAAAATTAGCTCCCATACACCTCCCAAAAGTGATGGCTAACTTTTTTATAGCACATTTTTCAAAATGGCCGCCGACGCCATTTGGAAAAACATTAAAAGTTATATCTCTGGCATCACATGAGCTGTAACAATGAATGAGGTGTCATTTCTCACTATTTCTGGTATAACAAATATGTTAGAAAGGTATTCATAACGTTTCGGGACCACTGTGACCTCAACATACTACATGGCAGCTGGAAGCCTTCTTGAAAAATGACAAATTGTTGGATCGTTGGCCCCAAAGGAGCTAAGTAGACAAATAAAGAATAATAATGAGCTCATTCTGTGGGACTGATATCCAAATTGGGTATATTATATTATAGGCCTTTACCGGCTGCCTATCAGCCTCACTGCTGGGACTTCTAAAACAGTGCATCATCGAGTAGGGTTTTATTTTTACCAGCGATGAGCCTCTTCCCTACCCTCAGCAGTGTTTATAGTCGTAGAGCATGATGGTCAATGCTTTTTTCTATAATTCTACAGGTGCTTATTACTCATTTGTCAGTTTGAGCAATTTGTGTCTCATTAATAATGCATAGTCTTCTAAGTGTCCATATTTACTGAGCCTCGGTATCACTACAAGATTCGAGGTATGATCCACAGCTGTCAGAATCACTCTCATCACTTTTGCTGCTGTCATCTGCCTGTATGGTTCTGGTTGTAGGAAGCACTATAGATAAGGGAAGTGCGGCTTGGTTGTAACGGACGGGTAGACAAAGGTCATTCACAAGGTGCCATCCATGACCAATCGGTGACGGGTGACTCTGAAGCTGGTAATGCTTCTGCAGATATGCGAGATAGTTTGCACGCTCTAAGTGCAGATGTACAGTAGACTGTCCGAATCAGGCACAAGCCGAATAATCTTCTTGTTCTTCAGAGCTGCCCACTTTTCTGCTCTCACTTCTGCAAGGGTCTTGTTTTTGGTATCACAATAGACATATCTAATGAGAAAACGCTCCAAATCATTGATGATCTCTCTTGTTACTGGAAGCTGTGTACCACATGCTGCTAGCAAATTGTGTGCTTCTTCAGGCTTCTGCAGACGATCTGCGATGACCTTATTGCCTACTCCATAGGAGCCAGAATTGTGGTCACATCCAGTGAGAACATGTAGTACTATGATTGATGTAGCCATTGCATCATCGCACATACACCAGGCATTGATCAGGTGACAATTGCGTTTCACACCCTGGTGTCCTCTGGGCAACATATGTTGCTTGTACATAGTTGTCAGTATCCTCGGTGTCAATAATAACAGCGGCTGTGTAACCCTCTGATCGAAGCATGCTATAAATGGTGAACATGGCTGTGTCTGCCTCTGCATGGAAGCGAGTGAACTCAGAAATAAGCTGACCCGTATTGAGATTTTTTGCAGGGTTGCCCACTATGCAGTATATTATCTCAGTGATAGATGACGCTGCTGTTCTCTGAAATGCCGTTAAAAGAAATGCTTGAAGACGGATCTTGTTCTCAGGCTTACCAAGGAGTGTATGGAAGCCTTTAGTAGCAGGAAATTTATCTTCTGACTTCATGAACACGTTGCGGATTGACTGGTTGTTATGGCATAGTAGTCGTTCACTGTCTTTGATTGAGCAGCTCTGTTCATAAGAATCATTCACTAAAGAGATCCGTTCAGCATTCTTGTGTCTTTCTTGAACAAAACATACCAGTTTCTCAGCATAATCTCCCTATGTCTTTCCCATATCAATGATGGATGTGTGCTCTGATATGATAGTCATATTTAGTTTTTGCTGCAATTTACTTTTTTGTGTCTTGTGCATGCTTCCATTGGCATTGAAGATGGAAAGGCATTCATCTGTGACACGATGCTGCAGTAGGCTACATGTTTCATTTTTATGGCATCTTTCATTTTAACCAGTCTAAGAACAGAGACAAAAGCTTTACTTTGCATTTCCTCGGTCTTTTCCTTCACGTTTTCAGTGTCTCGTTTCTTTAGTTGTTGCGTTGAAAAATTCCCAAGCTTGCTATGTGGAACTCGGTCATTGAGAGACTTTGTTTTGGCATAGACCCTTTCATTCAGGAACTCCTTTACTTTCCTATTGCCATCATCTTTTGCGGATTTCAAGTCAGCACTGAGAACCTTGGAGGCCGGGATTCCTGATTGTAGGGATCGTAATGTCTGGTTTGTCAGGTCAAACGGATCACACTTGAATTCATCAAGACATGCACTGATATCCTGTTTAGCTTGTTCGTCTGTCTTCATTCTACTTGTTGAGGAATCAGCATGCTTCTTTTTACCTCTTTTAAAAACAACCACTCCAAAATGTGTTGTAGTGCAGAAATTTAAGGGAATGACACCAGCACAGCACATACAGCAGTTGCAAGACAACAGCACTTATCTAGAATTTGGTGAATATGGTAGTCACTGAATGTCAATATAACCATTCCAATAGATTATTAATGCCAGAATCCATAGAAATTGACACCTTATATATGTATTTAGCTCCTTTGGGGCCAGAGATCCAACAATGTGTCATTTTTCAAGATGGCTTCCAGCCGCCATGTAGTATGTTGAGGTCACAGTGGTCCCAAAACGTTATGAATACCTTTCTAACATATTTGTTATACCATAAATAGTGGGAAATGACACCTCATTCATTGTTACAGCTCATCTGATGCCAGAGATATAACTTTTAATGTTTTTCCAAATGGCGTCGGTGGCCATTTTGAAAAATGTGCTATAAAAAAGTTAGCCATCACTTTCGGGAGGTGTATGGGAGCTATTTTTTCTTATAATTGGTCCTATTTGTCAAATCCATCAAGAAAAAAAGGTATCCGAAAAGTGTTCACGGATTCCAGGAAAATGACTACTATATAGTTTGTATGCAAAGAGTGTCCATGTAGGGCCGAACCTGTTGTATACCAGGACAAATAATACGTCTTCGTTTTGTGTTTTATTTGCGGTAGCCTACTTAACCAACTACCTGCTAAATAAGAATCCACCGTAAAATTTAGTTATAGAGAGTCCTCAGTCAAAGTGTTTATTGTGGTTTCACCATATACTAAATTCCCCAGGCACTTTGTTTGACATATCTATCTATCTATTGCCGAACGCCGTGATCGCCGAAGTGGTAGCCACGAATTAATCGCCCCATGCACCTCTGCCGTTTTTAAATGTGTAAATGTGTGGTAGAGGTAATAGTAACGGAACTAAAATGTTTTGAGTGAGAGAATTACCTTGTCCGAAAGGAAGAGGATATTCACTGGCTTTTCTTGCAACACCATTAACTACTTGAGGTTCATGACGCATTTTGACAGTTTATTGTGGCTCCCTTCAGACGATTTTATACAGCGTAAAAAGGACCTGTATGAATTAAAAGGGCAAAGAATATACGGTGCCTTACTTGCCGTTGTAAAGGCTTATCCCTCAATACTTTCATCTGATCTGATCCCCAGTCAATCGACGACCCTCCTATCTAGCACCGCTTTCACGCATATACTTCTTAACTCTTTCACATATGATTATCATTATAATACGATACAGTGCAGTTATTACTATTTTGAGCTATACTGTAGGTTATTTGTTGTTTACACATTTCAAGCCGTGCAATTTAATATAACACATACTTGGAAGTAATGTATCAAAAAATACAACAGAAACAATGTGGACTCGTGTCACCATAATAACTAAGGGCGTGGGTGAAAACAAATATGTGTATGAAATAGTAATATATGGAGGAATATACAGGATGAAACACATTCTATGTGTTAATTTATTTCCATTTGTGTTTGTCTATAATTATTATATTCATACATTTGAGAGCTTATTTCTATAATGTTATCGTAGTTAAAGAATTATAGTTTACAAAGGAATACTTAACAGAATAATCTACTTGCATGTATCATGTTCCTTAACATAAAGTCTAGATAACAAAATCGTCCAAGTACAGAGTCCAGCAGCCTTCACGATCGATGACCTCTTGTAGTCGGCTGGGCATGGAAGAGACCAGGTCGTAGATGAGGTATGGTTTATCTCGGAGCCCCTTCCAGACCAGTGTAGTGTTGCTGCAGAAGTTGCTGCCGGGTCCGCTCCATCTCGGTTCCCCAGCTGTTGACCATGTTGCACCACACAGACTCAATGGGAGTTAAGTTTGGTGCCTTACTTGGCTAGATCCCATCAGGATCGATGATGCATTTTTCTGGCTATTATTAGGCAATTTTATTTTGCATAGGAAGAGTATATAAAAGTCAGAAGCATAATTGGGATATTCTTTGCCCTTTTAATTCATACAGGTCCTTTTTACGCTGTATAAAATCGTCTGAAGGGAGCCACAATAAACTGTCAAAATGCGTCATGAACCTCAAGTAGTTAATGGTGTTGCAAGAAAAGCCAGTGAATATTCTCTTCCTTTCGGACAAGGTAATTCTCTCACTCAAAACATTTTAGCTCCGTGTTCAACACTATTACCTCTACCACACATTTACACATTTAAAAATGGCAGTGCCGGCATTTCTTTCCTTGCATGTGTTTACTGTATGTCTACGTTATTTATGTGTTTCATGTGATATTTCCTTTTATAGCTCTTAAAGTTCGGATATCACTTATATATTATCATTAAAATCACTAAAACTAGTACTTTCCCTTATATTTCAACTATACACAAATCAACCCCTCATCTTCTCTCAGTATTCTCGATGTCTCCTTTTCTTCTGATCTCACTTCGAAGGACCATATTACCACCCTTGCTAAAACAGCTTCCCAGAAGCTGGGTGTGCTCAACCGTCTCCAGGGGTTCTTTACCTCTGCATATACTTCTTGCTCTGTACAGAGGCACAGTGCAGCCAAGTACTGAGTATTGTTCACATGTCTGTGGGGGATTCTCTCACACAGCACTTCTTGACAAAGTAGAAAAAAAAGCATTTTGTCTCATTAACTCACGTCCACTCACCAAATATATACCACCTCCTTTATGAAGAGTATGTGGCCTCCCATCTTGCAACACAATCCCACCCCTACTCTGTGCAACTCTCCAACCCAAGAGTGAAACGGTATTCCCAAACTTTCTTTTATTCAACAGCTGAGTTCTGGAACTCTCTCCCTGAATCCATCTTCCACTCATCCTATGACTTTAATTGCTTCAAAATCTGTGTGTCCAGGCATTTTGACTCGAACATTCCTTCATTTTGGCATGTCACTCTTTCAACTCTGAAGGAGGCACTTGTCACAGACAGTTCTGCCTTTTGTCTTCCTCATTCACATAACACAAATCTAATATAACTGTTTAATTAATATATATGGCACAACAAAGATAAGTTTAAGTAATTCAAATGATAATGTGATAATCTACACTTCTAGAGTGATATCCGAACCTTAAGTGCTATAAAGTATTACATGTGTTATGTTGTTGTGGACGAGGTGAAAACAGTCACAAACAATAGGCTATATTTAAATTCAAAACGAATGTCTACTTCCACTCTAAAAAAATCCAGTTTCAAGGAAACTAATGTATAACATTATTAGTTTAATTAAATTAAGTAATATACAAATACAATTAGAGGTTCTTCAGGACGAGATAAGAATATAAATTACACTAGGATTTGGCTTAACAACAAAAAATACCAAAAATATGCAAGTGAAATATAATTAATGATATGCCATTACTGAATTAATGCAATGTTTTAATAGATCACACACAAATTAATATATTCTAAAGATCACTGGAATATATGTTAATATATGTTTAATAGCTTAAAGAAATGCACAATACTTTAAAACAGACAATTCAAGTAACTAATACAGTTATTTAAATGTGAAATACACTCTAAAATATCACTTGAGAAAATATTCCTACTGAAAGTACAATAATAAGGTATAACTGAATTAAACTGATCAAATTCACAATCTTGGAAACTTATCACAAATTAATGCAATGCATCAATTAAATGCAATTACAGTAATCAAAGGAGATAACGAAATTATACTAATTTACAGAAAACTCAATGATAATTAATTATTAACTGATCACTAGATTACCATAGTTATTGACTTATAACTAGTACACAAAAATATCACTGAGAACAATAAATGCAATTTGCGACACTCTCATATACTCAACACCAGGACACAGGTAAGGATGCAGACTGCTTTAATCTTGATCGATTGTAGCCAGAGCGATATGTCACAACACTAGGTATAAAATACTATGTACAGAGAGGCAGAGGTGATGCTAAGGTCGTAGGTCTGAAGTCCCAAATGAGAGGAGGTGCGGGTATATATAGGCCTCACGGTAGCCAGAAACGTCTCCAAACCTCGCGACCACAACAGACATACCGGCGCCATCACCGTATGAGAAACGATCACGAGTGATGATGCAATCTCCACTCACGCGTACAAATCAAGTGACTCTCTCTAAACGCACATATTACCCATATCACCATTGTACTTATTTTATTTATATTATCATTATTTTAGCTCACATTACATAACACTTTGAACACATAAAAACATAGATATAATAAAGTAAACACAACCAAGGGATGAAATCTCGTCACTGTCTATTTGAAACATGTAAACAGTAAAGCAACGCCTGTGATTGGTTAGGTCACATGGGCCCAGTCAGTCAGTCTTCACCTCAGGCTTACTTCCTGGGTTTATCATTTCTTAATCTTGCTTGGGTTTACTTTGTAGTATAATATTATACGTTATTAATGTTTTTTTTTTGGATAGTCTATAACTATTAAGATTCGTATACCAATGTAATTTAATAATAAATAATTAAAAATACTAAAATATATCGAATTTAATTAATAAATAAGGAAGAATAAATATAATAATGGAAAATGTATCAGCTCTGCAACTCTTCCCGGCCTGTGAGCTAGGGTATTGATAAGACGGTGAATCATGAGCGTCGATACATGCACTAGTTAGGGGCCAGATGCATATGGTTTGAGTGAATGGAATATCGCTATAAGTATACGTTTTCATTCAGTTAATGAAGGAAGTGTTGCAATTAAAAGGGCTTCATACTACCTCAATTAACTCTTCTAAATACCACAGATACTTCCTTAGCTGCACAAAACTGTCTAAATATAACTAATATCAAACTAAGCACATCCCCGGTAAGGAAGGGGTTAATTTCCGAGGGAGCAGCACTCGCTGAGGCAGTTGAAAGACGCCGCATCTCCTCACGTAATTTAATAACGTGCAAGAATGTGTAATGTGAATCACATTTAATGTATGTGGCCATGTGTTTAAGTCCACTAGTTACGAAACATAATTAGATAAGTATGCATATACTGTAGTTAAGGGTGCGGTGGGCTGACAGGCA
The DNA here is from genome assembly GCA_032716605.1 of Paralithodes platypus. Taxonomy (NCBI): domain Eukaryota; kingdom Metazoa; phylum Arthropoda; class Malacostraca; order Decapoda; family Lithodidae; genus Paralithodes; species Paralithodes platypus. Next base: position 17,400,949 of record CM064480.1, on the reverse strand, counting down.
AATGCACACGTAACCAAATTTTATAACTTTTGATATTCAATTAATTGAATCAAGGAACCTATTATACGTGTGTGTCAATGATCTCTTTTAATAATATATAGACATGAACGATGAACTCCGTGAATATAAACACCATATGTAAAATGCTCCTCCTCATATGGTGCTTATATTCACAGAGCTCATCGTTCATGTCTATATATTATATTCATTCTGTCAACTTTTCAAAGATATTTTAACTATGAAATCCATCCTTACTCAAGATAGTGGGTTATATGGGCTTATATAATTATAACTGAATTGAAATGTGAGATTGCAAATGTAAATTCTAATATCAATTGTATCTGACTTAACCTAAGAAGTGCGTAGATATGGTATTTGAAACGTCCCGCCAGGCGAAGGTAATTTGGTTCATTCCGCCTTAAATCGTCATTATCAGATAAATATCGTTATTACTTATTCATATGCGCCTATTTTATGTTTATTATAAGATAATAACATGTAACAACAATAAAACAAGTGGGAATAGTGATTTGTTGGTCAAAAATGCGAATTATTGAAGACCGGTCATTAATGAAATGTGGAGCAGAAGCGAGGCACTCCCTCGCCTCGCGTGGCCTGAAGCCAGACTGACTCACTCCCTCACACTCTATGATACACCACACACTCGCTAGTCACATGACCACGCGTTAGAACCGGTTTGCAGATATTGGAATGATAAATACACCAATAAATATGGGAATAAGAGGACAAATAGGTGATACTTGAAGGAGGGGGGGGGGGGGGGAAAGGGGGAAGGAGGGGATTTTGACACATGTGAAGGAGTGAGAGAGGGTATGGAGGGGAATTATCTCACTTAATTAAACACCATTTCTTTTTTTTTAAGTGCTACTGGGGCCTTTTAAAAGTGTTTTTTTAGGCCTTGGCTCATATGAGGACGCTCGCCGTCCATGGGTTAAATACACATATGGTTAATAAACTTCCACCTTCGAATGGATAGTAAGTCAATAATATATTGTTATTTTTTTTTTATAATGGTAAATATGAGCATGAACTATGTAATGTAATGATAATTTAACAATATGATATGTCATGATAGGAAAAAACTTTTGAAACATTTATAAAAATGCCATGATTCGATGAGAGGGAAAACTAGAGAGACAGAAAGGAGAGAGAGGTTATTGTTGGAAACTAAACCTGGCTTATAGACATGAAACAAGAAAGAAAGTAGTATAGGGGGAAGGAGGAGCTGGCTGAGAATGGGTGGAAGAGTGGGGATGGAGTTGGGGGTAGGGGGAAGCGGCAATGTTACCAACACAATTTGCGATTCTCTGCCAGGCAGGTGTAGCAGGACATATGTCCACAATAGTACGTATTTCCAACTAAATTTTATAATATTACTTACGATCATATTTCAAAGTCCCTCTTCAAAATCGGAAATTTGGTTCGTGCGACACAAGTTCGAAGGATTTTCGAACTTATTTCCGAATTTCGAATTTAATACAGAGTGGATATTTACGAACGTCAAACCAATTAGCACTTTTCGAACCTAATTCAAACTAAAACTTTTCTAATTAAATTTCAACAACCTAGTTTTTGGCCTTTTCGAACTTACTGACGTTTACTTGGAAAGAAATTCGAACAAATACCTATTTCAAACTAAAATACCCTGCCCGACAAGAAAAACGGAGACGAATAGATGAAGGGGAAACTAAAACAGCGGAAACAAAGAACCAGAGAATGCAGCAAACACAACAAGGAAAACTTAGAAGAACAAACGAAGGAGAAACTAAAATAGAAGGAACAAAGAACCAGGGAATGCAACCAGTCAACACACACCGTACAAACAAGGAAGAAACCAGAAACAAGAAAAGGAAGCCACAACGGGAGAAGGAAAATTCACTACCACATAAGAAATCAACCACAATATCAAATCTCCACAGGACAAACAAAACCAAGACAAAATCACTACAAAATGGCCGCCCCAAATCCGAATGAGCTCCACTACGCCAGAATTGCCACAATTAATCCTCCTCTACCACCCACACCAGGAAAGACGATCAAAATCACGTTTGACAATACAGAACCTCAGAAGAAAAAGATCATATATAGTCAAACAGAACAAGACCAACAAAGACAAATATCCACTGGAGAGTTGCACCGCTCTTCCGCGCAGAGGACTCACCACCAGCCCGCGAATGTTTAAGGGGTCTACTTAATCCCCCCATGAATACGCCCCTGTACTTATGACCTGACCACCACACACCTGCCCTGGGAGATAGCAGCCAAAGTCATCACTATTCCGAGGAGAACCAAGGTAAAGCAAGCAACTCTAGGCCTTGAATAAACTTACAAGTAAGAGTTTGAGTCCAAGAATTAAACCTCCCATTCAGGAAGTGATTGAAACCATTGTTGATATCCTTTAAGGTCTTAGGAGTTTTTTTCCCTACTAGGTGAACTAATATTTTCACATGCCATGGTATAGTGCTCAACATTAGGATCTCTATTAGGCTGCACCTTTGGTATTAGAAGCATCACCGCATGACATGTCCCCACCTTACTTATTTTGCCAAAACCGCACTCTCAAACTATTAAAGTATTTCTTGCCATGGTAAGGTTACTCTAGTGGTGCTATCAAAAGGTCTACTTATGGTCAGCATGAATAATAATGTTCATTATAGTACACAATTTACGACATTAAACTGCCAGTCTCTTGTTCTTCTAGCTATCATCTCAACTAATTTAACCCGTGCAGCCCCGCCTAGTTTTATATTTTTTGTTCACCAGAACCCGGTCCGTTTAAAAAAAAATTGTTTATTCCAGAAACAATAGCGAATGGGTTAGGAATGAAGGAAAAACCACAAAAAACCGCTCCAAAAGCTTATAAAATGGTCCTACAGAGCCCCTGAAAACGTACTTTACACGAGTAAAAAATTGAAGGCAAAAAAACAGGTTATTGCGCGCTCACGCGCACGCACGTGGACTTTGAGAGTTTTCAACCATCGGCACGGTTGCGTGGGATACGTACACAGTTCCCATACAAAGCTGAGCCCTCTCGAGTGGCTACACCTGAGGTTACGGTCGGAGCAATTAGGGTGACTCGTCAGACGCATCGCTGGGGCTGTGCGTTACATACATAGGCGACGCGCCAGATGCGTCGCTGGGGCTGGACGGGTTAAGCATCTGATATACCAGTTTAACAAACTCCATTTTAAGACGTTGTACAATTATTACATTACAAGTGATCTTGTGCTGGTTCTCTGTCAATAATTAACTACAAAACCCAATATTGTATATTATAATATACGATCATATAATACAGTATAATTTTATATTATATTCAATACCGAACAAGTGCGTGTTCTTTTGGTGGTTTCTCCAGAGCCTCTCATCATCCATCAGTGCTGAAAGATTAACATGATTTCTCCGGAATTTGCATATTGATGGTGGCTGTCTCATTGGAGGTGTTGGAGGAGGTTATGTTTTTGCCTCCGTTTGTCTGACTGCATACAATATATCTAAAACAATATAGATAGGATATACGCCATACCTTCGCCATCATTGAGTGGTCATGCTCTCCCTAATGCCTCTCTAGTTCATGGTATTTGCGTCTCAGGCCCTTCAAAAAAAAGTTTGAGGTATGGAAATTTATAGGAAAGAAAATATACGACATCCGTTGTTGCAAAATTTAATATACAAGATGTTGAGAAAAGAAAAGAGTCTTTAACACTTGCTTAAGACGCTGGTTGGATCTCTCTCACATCACTTGATATCAGATTATCCCCACACCATTATCGGATAAGTCCCCGGTTGTTCATATTGGATATCTAACCACCTTCAGAACACTGTGGCTGTTGAGTAACCATGGTATTATGCATGCAACTGTTCACATTGTTATATATTTTAAAGTTACAACAATCCTGTTAAAATATATAAAATATAATTATCATCGCATAATATTTATCAAAATATATATATGATCCACGTATGTTTTTTTGAATTAGTCTATTCGATGAGTGGAGCCGTGACAGTTATCGATTGTGTACACATGATTCAGCACTATGATAGGGGAGACTGGGAAGATTTCCAAATATCTTCATAAACATTCCATGTACCTATTTGTTATTTTAACAATGCAAACTCTACCTTTGGCCACATTCACGATGTTATACAAATTGGAATGGAACATAGTTATTCCCATCAATCGACTAGTAAATCATCTAATATTTTATAAATAGTTTGCCTACAACTGTGCTAGAGTTACTGAACAAATAACAAAACGTTATAATGCTCACACAACGTCACAAACACAAGATTTCATTAACTACAACAAATATGTCAGAAATCATGCCCAAATCATATTACATCTAACCAAACTAACACATTTTTTCACAAGTAGGCAAATAAGCTAGTGAGCAATCCAAATGATAATACAATATGTTGGTCTACTTTTAACTCGTCGAAGTGTAATTTCACTACTGTTTCATCCATTCTACCATTAAAATATCCTGATGGCAATCTTGTAAGTGCCCGCGACGTAAAACCAACCTTCTCGCTGATATTTTCTACACCAACTCAACCTAAGATGAAACAAATATCAAGACATTTCTTCACTCAATTTTAACTACCCTGAAATTCAAGAATTAAAGATTCATACCAGACATGTAATAACCATTTTGTAGAATATCTAGGTAGATAAGCTCCTAGACCAGATGAAATTCCACCAATAGCAATGCTCCGTAGTGCTTGCTCCTGTTTTGGCAACAATTTTCTTTCTGCGTAACCATACCTCATGTTTCCCACAATACAGGAAAGACGCAAACATCCTTCCTGTTCCTAAAAAGGGGGCTTATTCAGATCCACCAAAATACAGACCAATAGCTATAACTTCCACCTTTGGCAATATCTTCGAAACAATCATAAATAATCACCTAGACTTGCATCTACAGATTAGTAAATTAATATTCTTTGCCTTCCTATGCATCATATTAACCAAGCTACAGACAGATCAACATGGTGAAACGCATACAACAGTACTGGATATTTCAAAGGCCTTTGATAGAGTCTGGCATCAATTCTTATTGTCGAATATCACCAAGTCCACTATTTTCTTCTTATCTTCATAACAGGAAACATTTGTGCAATGATAGATGAAATGTATTCTCAATTTCACTCCACAAATACTGGTGTTCTTTAGGGATCAGTTTGGGCACCAACTCTGTTCTTTATCAAAGATTTCCTGTTTATCACTCATAACCCAATACAGATGACTATGCAGAAGACTCAATACCCCATAGTTCCTTTACATTTAGTAGCATTTCATGCAACCTGATATTATAAATACCTAAATATGCACTGCACTTAATTAATCAGAACCAGGACCTTTCTAAAAATTAATGAATGCACAACAAAAATAAACAGTAGGCTACATCTTTCTGACTCCCAAATAATGATTTATGATGTAAAGATTCCCACCTCCTCTATTACTGATGTCACTGGTGTAACATTGAATGCCATCCTGAACTGAACACCTCATGTTACATCCATAGTTAAAAATGCCTCCCTTCTCTACAAATTTAGAGAATTCTACACTGGCGCCTTGTCTGGGCGGGGTCGTCGTGATGGAGGAAGGGTTGTTGGAGTAAGTGGTGGAGGATGGTGTAGATAGTGGTGAAGATTGAGGGAGCGAGAGGCTGGGTGGAGTGTGATGTCAGCTTTGTTGTGGTTGCATGCTGACCTCTGACCTTCCCTTCGTGATACACTATGTTTCCCACTGTTTGTTCGTTGGATATTACTTTCTATATGCTCATTTATATATAGGCATATATATATATATAAAACATGAAAAACATTGATTCTTGTGGTAAAAATATATGCGAATATGCTTCCACACTAAAGGTGTGTAGAAAAGGGTAGGTTCACTGCACAAAGTTTAAACAATTTTAGTGCTAAAATTAAATTGCATCTAAAATATATTACATGCACAAAATAAGGGTTTAAAAAGTATGTCCGAGTATCTTATTAGAAGGCTCGGACTGTTGTGTACATATTAAAATAATGTTTATGTAAATAAACATTATTTTAATATGTACACAACAGTCCGAGCCTTCTAATAAGGCTCCTAATTCTAATAAATGTCCTTCTCGGACATACTTTTTAAACCCTTATTTTGTGCATGTAATATATTTTAGATGCAATTTAATTTTAGCACTAACATTTTTTAAACTTTGTGCAGTGATCCTACCTTTTTCTACACACCTTTAGTGTGGAAGCATATTCGCATATATATATATATATATATATATATATATAAATGGTTTCTTCACTGTCTCTTCGTAGGTCTATTTTTGTTTTGTTTTACTTGGGAAAAAGAATCCCAGAGCTGCTAAACACTTATGTATCGGTTATTATGTTGATCTTACCTCTGAATCACAGTAGAATATTTATAGGTCCGTCGGCTGCTGCAACAATATTCCATAATGGATTTATAAAGAGGTGTAATTTTAAAGGAAACACTTGCTAGGTTATTTTCTATTTTAATACCAACAAAATAAAGATTTGATAGCATTTAGATTCTAGAGGACTGTATGGGAGCACTGTATAGAGTAACCACTCTGTAGAAGTACTGTAAGGATTTACTGTCTCTAATTATAAAGTTTATAGAAGCACTTTGCGGAATTTTGTTTCTACTATACTAGAAGCAACTAAGACGGAGCTACATTTCCTGTATTGATCTTATTCTGAAAGAAGAAAATACATATATTAGAAGGTATTCGATCCTAATGATGTCACACACTTATGATATCATTGCTGTACGCGGACACTAATTAATACACAGCGCGATAAAGGTATCGACCTTCCTATGGGACTGACTGAACTGCTACTGGTGGGCAGAGCTTGCTACTCCTCCTGGGAGCTGAGGATCGGGTGTGGCAGTGTCGTGTCATACTTTGTGTGACAAATAGTTGCTAGCAATTTCCTTGGGTGTATCAGCAATTGTCTGTGAGTCACGTTGCAAGAGCCGTGTGAACTATGCATTAACTTCCAGTTTTAGACTAAAGGAGTTGAAAGGTGATATGGTGAGGTTGTGATCTTCTAAAGGTAGGATCACACTAACTACAGTTCTATACGTATGTAAGTGTGTAACTGATATTGAGATGCTACTTAATGTATTAATGTTATATATGTGTCTATAGTGTACAGTTGACTATAGATGCGCTGTTACACTAGTATAATATTGTATTCAGATATATTAGTTTGTATTTATGTATTTGAATAGGGCATCATATTGAAACGGTTGAATTAGATAGTTAAACGATTAGCAAGGTAATCTTATATTTAGTTGAAGTGTTGAAGAAACTGACTAGCTATCATGATTGCTGGCACCGGTATCTTCTGTCACTTCCGAACCGTACCCACAATATAATAGTATATAGGCATACACCATCTCTCACACACAATGTGCACGCTCTCTCTCTCTCTCTTGAGAGAGAGAACTCACTCTCTCTCTCTCTCTCTCTCTCTCTTTCTCGGCCACAATCACAGATGCACCAAACTCATCCAACATAAACTTTTCACAACCTGATTTAAAGTTTTTCTCTGACGTTGGAGTTTCTAAAATAATGGACTTGGTATAAAATTTCTATAACTGTGTCAACTGCATGAACATGGACTGATTATTATTGATGTAAGGCACAAATAGAGATAACAATATAGTGTTAATGCTCTCTAGACCTCCATCAAGTTTAAACACAAATATCCCCAAGATTCCATACATCTTTTGTAAATTTGTCGTCCGATTTCTCCTAAATTACAGCCTTGCTCACCATGACCAAAATTGACACGTAAATGGCACTAACGATCTTAATATTGACAACAAACTAATGGGGTGAAAGGTCTTAAAATCGCCAAAACTAATGGGCCAAGTGCCATATAATCTGAAAACTAATGGGACTAAACTTGAGGGACTAGGGGGCCAGAACAAATCAGCCATCATACATCATTAAGTCATACAGGCTGCAGGCACCAGCCGAAGTATTATAATGAGTTGTTGGCTGAGGATTAAGTAAAATACAAGAGAGTTATTATTATATATATATATATATATATATATAGAGAGAGAGAGAGAGTATAGTTTAATGGAAGAATATCTATATTAATCTGCTTACATTTGGAAGAAAGCGAGAGAGAATAGTACATAAATTATCAAGTACAGAGCGCATTTTATTATACAAATGTCATCCCTATTCGCCTTGCATGAACATAAAGACTTAAGTTGTCATAATGTTAAAACCACCGTTCAAGATAAAATTGTGATTAATTATAATAACTGTCACTATCAATCTACAAGTCTAAGCTATATTGCAGTCAGAGAGAGAGAGAGAGATCAGTACCCAAGATTTAGTAATAGAGTGAATGTCTCGTGTTTGTATGGTCAGTAATAGATTACAAGAACGTTACTAATTGAAATCTCTTTACAGGTAGCTAATCCTTTTAAAATAAAATTACAACCCAAATTGATATGATTTAGAAATGCATATCCTAAAACTAGTAGAGATAATAATAATAGCTGTGGTGTCAGGATTAAATTAAATTACAATACTCGAGAAGAAGCTAGCCAAAAACAGAGGTGCCGTGCTAACCGTCAGTGTAGTCCGGCAGTATCTTACAGTCCTCCCCCCACATACCCCCCCCCCCCCCACCACCACAAAAAAAAAATAAAAAATAAAAAATAAAAAAGGAAAACTCCAGCTTTAGACACTGTTAACCATATTACGTGCAGTAATAGTTATTGTGTTATCAGTACCTCATGAATGAAAGCACATATGAATTAACAAGCCAGAACATAAAGGAGAAGGGAAAAGTAGCCGGTTGGGGTTTGAACAGCAGGTACATCTGTGTGATGCGTCTGAAGGAACAAGGAAGAAGGACAGTATTTGTTATATGAATATGTTAAGGGGAGATTAGTCGTTTTTAGGCCTCCTTCTCCCTCGTGTTGAGCCCCATTAGTTTTCAGATTTTAAGATGTTCAGCCCATTAGTTTTCAGATTTTAAGAAATTTTGACCCATTGTTTTGTCAATATCAAGACCTTTCGTGCCATTTAGGTGTCGGGTTTTTTCCTAGTGAACGATAGCGAGCCTGTAAGTTTGAAAAACCGGAATAATTGTCTACCGAAATATGGACAAATTAATCGAATTGATTTTTTTTTTTTTTTTTTTTTTTTTTTATGGAGGTCTAGGGAGGAAACTTAACAAAATAATATATATATATATATATATATATATATATATATATATATATATATATATATATATATATATATATATATATATTCTGACATACGGAGCCCTGTATGTTAATTTAAGAGTTAGAATTAGAGTTGAAGGAGTCACACTACCCAAACGGTGAAGCAGACTAGCGAGCGAACTAGCGAGTGGGGAAACCAGCTTGCCAGCCAACTAGCCTTCACACCTGCGTTCGTCATAGGGAACCCTGCAAACTACTTCGATGACGCTATGACGTATGATCGACGCCAGGAGCTGTGATTGGACCATGCACCTGCTATGCAACTCGGGGAGCTGTGATTGGAGCGGGCACCACCCCCCGCCTCCTGATTCGTTCCTACACCATCATTGTTTAGTATATAAGACCCGAGTTGTGGGCATTCAAATCAGTCTCATTTGGAGTTGGGGAAGGTGAACTTGCAGCTGGAGGAAGACGGGGTGAAGTATTATAATGGGATTGTGACTGTCAGTCAGATTATATAAATGTGTGTTAAGTGTGTTCGGTGTAAACACTTACGTTATGTTGGTTAGTGAGATATGTGATTGGGAATTAACGTTAACGCTACTATTATGTGTTTAACTATTTGATTGCGAATTAACGTTAACGCTACTATTATGTGTTTAACTATTTGATTGCGAATTAACGTTAACGCTACTATTATGTACTTAACTATTTTAGTTGACTAACTTGTGGACTAAAGCAACTCTTTAAGTAATTGGGTTATGATGAAAGTAATACTATTGTTTTATATTAATACTTACGAGTTCTTTCATTTTCTTTGAATTAAGCTTACATTGCTTAACGGTGCTTAGTACGGTGATGCTATTGTCTCATATTAGTAATATCGCCTTAGACTAACATGGCTGTGTTAATATTACTTATAGTGATTTCCTAAGCTGAAGAAAATTCTTTTAGCTTCAAAATATTATTTTTGCTTTTCATATTATTTGAGTGAGACCTGAATCGAATCTATGAAGCGATCCTGTAACATAATTTACTCATAATTAAACCTCATTGTTACGTGGTTAAGAAATACATTTAACTAATTATTAAATATATATCTAACTTTTCATGTGACTTTGATATAAATCCTGATGATAATAATAATATAATACTGTTAACGTAAGACAAGAACCAAGAATAATTACATTAAATATAAATAAAAGGACATAGAAGAAAACTATCTATTCATTTCAAAAAGGGTAAGAGACAGAAATATTCTTACTTTAATATTTATCTTTCAAGACTTTTTATAGAATTAATAGTCCTTCTTTAGATATACTTCTTCGGTTCATAACCATAGCCTACTAAGCTTCGGTTAAATAATAATTCTTTATAAATACTACATAACTTTAATTAGTTTCAGTATTTTTCATAATTAAAGAGTATCAGTCAATAGAGGATACCATGTCCGAAGATCCAAAAGGAAAGGAAGCAACAACAGGAAACAATTTGTATTAGATTTTACTTTTGTTTTGCCTTCAGCTGACTGATACCTTAATATATATATCTGTGCTATCTAGATTCATCAAGTTAAACACTTGAGGATCAAAATACGTAACAGAAGAGTGGCGACCTTGCCAGGATCCGTTTCATACAGTTTCACTCAGTTTCATTAACGTTTCACTACTTAAAAATCAAATATTAATCATGCCTCAACTAATTAATAACGAAGATGCTCGAGTTTTCATAGAATCAGAACCCACAGCCCCTGATAAATCCTGTCTGTCAAAATCCGAACTGAAAGTGCTTGCCTCACATCTCCAATTAACTGTCTCAAACATGTCCAAAGTAGAGGTGGCTCAGACCAGAAAAACCCACATGTTCCCTGTAGAAGGCGCGGAGGGTGACGGAGCAGTTGGTGGGATCCCGAGTAAACCTAGCCAACTTGATGAACAATTGCCACCTGGTTTGACCGGTGATCAAATATTAGAACTAGCCAGAATAAAAGCAAATACCGACTTAGAACTAGCCAGAATAAATGCCGAACAAGCCAGAGCAAATACCGAAGAAGCCAGCATAAAAGCCAGAGCAAATATCGAAGAAGCCAGAATAAACACCGAACATTATGAATATCAATATCGTACGGCTCAACTAAATGTCAATACAAATGCTCCCGTAATTGCTCCCCCTCTGGGATTGACTATGACTAGTGTCATTCCACCTTTCACTGAGGATAATGTGCAGGATTTCTTTGCTTTGTTTGAGCAAGTTGCTGGAGGTATGAAGTGGACAAGAGATCAATGGCCTTTTATGTTACAAACTGGTTTGACAGGGCAGGCTCGAGCCACGTATTTGTCAGAAGTAGCAGAGATTAGGCAGGATTATGACAATCTCAAAGAAGCTATCCTAAAAACCTATCAATTGCAGCCTGAGGCTTACAGGCAATCTTTCCGTAAAAAACAGAAGAAAGTAGAAGAAACCCATAAGGTATTTGCCAGGACCATGACTAAAACTTTCAATCATTGGGTCAAGAGTAAGAAAGTCACAAGCTACAACGATCTGAAGGAGTTGGTCCTGTTAGAAAATTTCCTATGGAAAATTGATTCTTCTGTATCCCATCATTTAAAGGGGAAGAAGGTAGATTGTCTTGCCGACGCTGCTGACATGGCCGACACATACGTGCTCAACAACAAATTTCGTGGAAAGAAGCCCTACGATAATTCTAGTTCTAATTTTAAGTATCCCAATCACAAATCTGACAGACCCAGTCACAAGCCTATAACGTCTTCCCCAGCTAGCCAAAATAGAATTGTTCCCCCAACTAAAAATGCGACTCAGGGCAATGGTAACAGAGGTGGGCCCCAAACTAATAGTAATGCTCAAAGAGGGTACGTTCCCGTATCCCCTAAAGTATGTACTTTTTGTGGCAAGAGAGGCCACCTAGCTTATCAGTGCTGGGCCAAGGAGAGAACCGAGAGATCGGGGCAGACAGTTGCCGCCGTATCTCAAACTCCATATGTGCCTGTAATGCAGGACTCCCGACAGAAGGAGTACCTAGCACCAAAAGTTCCTTTAATGCAGGACTCCCGACAGAAGGAGTACCTAGCAGCTAACGTAAATCATCTAGATAGGGGTGTAGTAGCATGTGTGGTGCAACCCACTAGGGTTAAGCCAATAATAATTTCGCCATCAGTGCAGGACAGTTACCGTCCCTTTATTTCATCTGGCAACGTGAGATTAAATGGTTGTATGCATGAGGTAAAAATTCTGAGAGACACAGGTTCTACTAGCACCCTCATGGTGAATCCTTACACTGAGTGCCCACCTGGCGAACCAGTTGTAATGAGAGGTGCTGGAGGCCAGTTTTATGCATACTTGGTAAAAGGCGAAATTGAATGTGAGTTACTACAGGGTGAGGCCACCATAGCTTTGTGTAGGTCCCAAGATATCCCTGTGCCTGGGGTAACGCTCCTTTTGGGGAATGATGTAGCAGGTGAGAAGGTCCGACCAGACCCCATTTTGTCACTTTCCCCTGTTAACGAGCCACTAACCGGTGAGCTCGAAAAGGAGATGCCAACAGTTTTCCCTGTGTGTGCTGTCACACGTTCAATGTCTCAAGTAGTAGTTCCCTCAGACAGAAATGTACCGAATGTAAGAGTTGATGAAAGGGATGATGAGAGTGTGAATGACGCTCCAACTGTGCCTGATGATGTGACTGAGGTGGATTTATCTGACACCTTTATGGCTCATCTTGACCCTAACGATGACCATGAAACCCCTCCAAATTGTCCTAGTGGCCTGGTAGAGCTACAGAGATATGATAGTGAATGCAAGGAGTTAGCTGCCAGGTCCGTGAGTGAAGAGGAATGTGAGAAGGAGGGTGGTGAATGTTTCTACCTCAAAGGAGGAGTATTGTGGCGTAGATGGAGACCGCCACACAGACCAATCGATGACGGGGCTTGGGACGTCCATCAAGTAGTAGTCCCCAAACCTTGTCGTAGAGATATCATGGAAATGGCACATTGTATACCATTGGCAGGACACCTAGGTGTGAGAAAAACTCTAGACAGAATCAGAGCCCACTTTTACTGGCCAGGAATGCGTGCAGATGTAGTGGAGTTTTGTAGAGTGTGTCACACTTGCCAGATGACAGGAAAACCCAATCAGAAGGTGCCTGTACATCCTCTGGTGCCCTTGCCCGTTTTCGAGAATCCTTTTACTCGGGTGGTAGTGGACATTGTAGGCCCATTGCCTAAGACTTCCCAAGGTAACATTTATTTATTAACTATCATGGACATGGCAACTCGCTACCCAGAGGCTATACCCTTAAGGACTACCTCTGCTCCAACTGTCATCGAGGAACTGCTCAAATTCTTCACCAGAATGGGTTTCCCCCATGAGGTGCAAAGTGATCAAGGAACTAATTTTACCTCTAACATTTTCCAGCAGTCCCTGAAGGAGTTGGGTATCGAGCATGTTAAGTCTAGCACCTACCACCCAGAGAGTCAAGGGCTTCTCGAACGATATCATCAGACATTAAAGGGAATGTTACGTAAGTATTGTACAGAGACTGGAGTTGAGTGGGATAAGGGGGTACCTTTTCTTTTATTTGCTACTCGTGAGGTTCCAACTGAATCCCTGGGTTTTTCCCCTAATGAGCTAGTTTTCGGTCACCAGGTAAGAGGTCCTTTGCAACTATTGCAGGATAGCCTAGTTGGCCAGGAGGGGAACCAAAACCTCCTCAAGTATGTTTCAGATTTCAAAACCCGGCTGAGATCCTCATGTGAGTTTGCCGCTCAAAACTTGACAGTGGCTAAAAGCTCCAGGAAGAAATGGTATGACAGAAAAGCCCGTGAGAGGGAGTTTCAGCCCGGTGATGAGGTTTTGGTCCTGCTCCCCCTTTTTGGCCAACCTTTATCTGCCAAGTTAAGGGGCCAATATAAGATCATTCGGAGGGTGAGCATTACCGATTATCTAGTGACTACCCCAGACAGGAGAAAGCCCACACAAGTATTCCATATAAATATGTTGAAACCCTACCATAGGTCCCCTGATTCCTCTCCTCCAGATTCTCCCACTGTGGCAGTGAATGTCAGGACCTGTGGACAGCCTGGTGCGGACAAAGTCTTCAGTTCTCTTACTGACCCGCAACAGACTGTTCCAGAGCCTGAAGGTATCCATGCAGACTTTGACTTGTCATGTAGCCTATCCAACTTTCAGTATAATTCAGTGGCATGGAGGGAATTACCATCTAAACTATGTCATCTTCCCTCTGATCAAGCGAACCAACTAATCTCTGTTTTATCTCAGTCTCCCAGTGTGTTCCGTGATACTCCAGGGCTCACTTCTTTGGCCGTGCACGACATCGACGTAGGGGATGCAACTCCCATTAAACTATCCCCCTACCGTGTCTCGCCACAACGCAGGAGTATACTGCAGGTCGAGCTTGACTTTATGTTATCTAACGAACTGATCACTAGGGCCTTAAGCCAGTGGAGTAGTCCAGTCATACTTGTGCCAAAGCCAGACGGGAGCCATAGGTTTTGTAGGGACTATAGGCAAGTTAATGCTGTCACAAAGAACGATACCTACCCACTGCCACGGATCAAAGATTGCATTTACCAGGTTGGCCTCATACCGCAGTAAGTTTAACTTAATGAGAGGATTTTGGCAATTAGCTCTCCCTTGTAGCGAGGTAAATATCATGCTTTTGTAGTGCGCTTTTAAGCCTTCAGCTGTGAGATGCCTTGCAGTTCGAATAACGCTCCAGCTACGTTCCGGCTATGTTCTGATGTGGTACCTGGAGACGTTGCCTACTTTGGGTGATATCCTTATTATATCCTCATTATAATCTTGCTGTTGCCAATCTGGTGGTGAATCTATTGATGTATTATGTTTCATATTTTGTACTATACTCCTTAAACTCTTTTCTAGGGGGGAGGCCTGACATACGGAGCCCTGTATGTTAATTTAAGAGTTAGAATTAGAGTTGAAGGAGTCACACTACCCAAACGGTGAAGCAGACTAGCGAGCGAACTAGCGAGTGGGGAAACCAGCTCGCCAGCAAACTAGCCTTCACACCTGCGTTCGTCATAGGGGACCCTGCAAACTACTTCGATGACACTATGACGTATGATCGACGCCAGGAGCTGTGATTGGACCATGCACCTGCTATGCAACTCGAGGAGCTGTGATTGGAGCGGGCACCACCCCCCGCCTTCTGATTCGTTCCTTCACCATCATTGTTTAGTATATAAGACCCGAGTTGTGGGCATTCAAATCAGTCTCAATTGGAGTTGGGGAAGGTGAACTTGCAGCTGGAGGAAGACGGGGTGAAGTATTATAATGGGATTGTGACTGTCAGTCAGATTATATAAATGTGTGTTAAGTGTGTTCGGTGTAAACACTTACGTTATGTTGGTTAGTGAGATTTGTGATTGGGAATTAACGTTAACGCTACTATTATGTGTTTAACTATTTGATTGCGAATTAACGTTAACGCTACTATTATGTGTTTAACTATTTGATTGCGAATTAACGTTAACGCTACTATTATGTACTTAACTATTTTAGTTGACTAACTTGTGGACTAAAGCAACTCTTTAAGTAATTGGGTTATGATGAAAGTAATACTATTGTTTTATATTAATACTTACGAGTTCTTTCATTTTCTTTGAATTAAGCTTACATTGCTTAACGGTGCTTAGTACGGTGATGCTATTGTCTCATATTAGTAATATCGCCTTAGACTAACATGGCTGTGTTAATATTACTTATAGTGATTTCCTAAGCTGAAGAAAATTCTTTTAGCTTCAAAATATTATTTTTGCTTTTCATATTATTTGAGTGAGACCTGAATCGAATCTATGAAGCGATCCTGTAACTTAATTTACTAATAATTAAACCTCATTGTTACGTGGTTAAGAAATACATTTAACTAATTATTAAATATATATCTAACTTTTCATGTGACTTTGATATAAATCCTGATGATAATAATAATATAATACTGTTAACGTAAGACAAGAACCAAGAATAATTATATTAAATATAAATAAAAGGACATAGAAGAAAACTATCTATTCATTTCAAAAAGGGTAAGAGACAGAAATATTCTTACTTTAATATTTATCTTTCAAGACTTTTTATAGAATTAATAGTCCTTCTTTAGATATACTTCTTCGGTTCATAACCATAGCCTACTAAGCTTCGGTTAAATAATAATTCTTTATAAATACTACATGACTTTAATTAGTTTCAGTATTTTTCATAATTAAAGAGTATCAGTCAATAAAGGATACCAAGTCCTAAGATCCAAAAGGAAAGGAAGCAACAACAGGAAATATTTGTTATTAGATTTTACTTTTGTTTTGCCTTCAGCTGACTGATACCTAAATATATATATCTGTGCGATCTAGATTCATCAAGTTAACCACTTGAGGATCAAGATACGTAACAATATATATATATATATATATATATATATATATATATATATATATATATATATATATATATATATATATATATATATACTGTAACTGTATAAATATATATATATTATTACATCTGGAGCAACGGAGATGTGTTACGTGACAGACAAAATGTGATCCGTGACTGTACAGCAGAAACCTTGTGGCAAGTTTTCCCTCCTTCTTTCTACCTGACACCTAGGCCTACGTGACTTGGAAAACCTGCACACGGGGCGAGAGAGCGCGGAAGAGAGAGAGAGAGAGGGTGGGACGCCAGTGACGTAGTGAGCAGCACCCCTTCTGCCTCTAGATTCGAGAGCCTGTAGTGGCTCGCACACCTGCCTCCCACCTGTAATTGGCCCACACAACCTGCCTGTAGTCTGATTGGATCCGGCACGTGTATCGCGTTCTACGTGACTTCTGATTGGACTAGCGTGGAGAGGAAATGTGATAAATAGCCAGATATTCGAGAATTAAAATAAGTTGCATTCTTAGGTGGGTGGAGAGAGCAGTATGGTGAGACGTGACTATTACTAGCTTGTATAATAGGTGTTATTTTGTGTTTAAGAGCGTGCCTCATACCTCTTACTCGTTATTTAGGGATTTCGCGACTAGAACGAGGTATGTTGTGAATACTTACTCTCATGTGCTGTAGGATTTGTGATTGAAAATTATATATTAAATATAGTGATTAATTTATATGGCTGAAATTGTACTAAAGGTACTTAAATTATTTGATGTAAAACTATTGTGTCATTAGTAATTAAGCATTGTTTTAAGTCCTATTAAATTATTGTGACTTAAATTATATTGTAAAGCAAACTAACTTTGTTCTATATAGTTAAAGTGAACCAAAACGGATACAACACGATCCTGAAGTATTAACTGTTAATTTCTTTCACTTATTTTGTTTAGTTGTAAAATACTTTATTTTATAAATACAATTCCATTTTATATGTGACATAGTTATATTCCCTTATCTATCATATTGATTAATTAAATGTCATGCAGTGATAAGAATAAATAAAATATAGGCTAACAAGAGAATAATAATAAATTAAGAGAATAACGAAGAAAGAGAATCAGTGAATCATAATCTTTAAAGGGTTAACAAACTAAATTAATTATATATAAAGATCTTAATAATATTTATACTTTAATACTAATAAAGATTCATTAAGAGTCCTTACGATCATACAAAGCTTTTCTCTATTCTTAATTTATAGTCTACTGAATATTAAACATTGAAATGATTCTAAATATGACTTGAAATAATTTCATGATTGATCATAATTGTGGTGTATCAGAGTATATAGGATAAATATTCCCAACAGCTAAAAGGAAAGCAATAAACAAAATATTTTGTTTTAACAATTTAAGTTCTATTGGCCTTTAGCTGTCTGATACCTTTTTATATTGTCTGTTCGGTCGAGTTTCATTGAGTTAACCACTTCTGAATGAAGATACGTAACAGACAACTGGGGACCTCGCCATGATTCGTTTTGCAAAGATTCACTTAGGTTTCATAAAGTTCCACTGCTTAATTCATCATGCCTGATTTAATTAATAATGAAGATGCTAAGAATTTCCTAGAGTCAATACCCAAAGCCAATGATATTGACATCCTGTCAAAAGACGAGCTAAAAGTGCTAGCCTCATATCTGCAGTTAACTGTCTCGGACATGACAAAACCAGAAATGGCACAGTCCATAAATTCCGAACTATTTGGGATCCATGACACCGAGGGCGGTGAGCGTAAGGGAGCAGCTGGAGGGGGAGTCAGTGATACTGTGCAGTTTGGTGACAATTTACCAGCTGGATTTACCCCTGAACAGTACCTAGAGTTAGCTAAATTAACTGCTGCCCAGACAGACTCCCAGGCTGGGCAGACTCAAGCACAAATAGAGACTCAAGCACAAATAGATTTGCAACGAACCCAGCTAGATCATCAGTACCGCATGGCCCAATTAACTGCTCAAAATAATTCTATTGCTCCTTTAATTGCTCTCCCTCCGGGATTAACTATGACTAGTGTGATTCCCCCATTCACTGAGGATAATGTTCACGACTTTTTTGTGTTGTTCGAAGAAGTTGCTGCGGGAATGGGGTGGACGAGAGATCGTTGGTCTTTTATGTTGCAAACAGTTTTGACAGGACAGGCTCGTGCTGCTTAAATTTCAGTAAAGTCTGAGGTTCAGCAAGACTATGACAGTCTCAAAGCAGCTATCCCAAAACCTTACCAACTACAGCCTGATGCTTATAGGAAACTTTCAGGAAAACCCACAAGAAATGTAAAGAAACCCATACGGTGTTTGCCAAGACTATGATCAAAAGTAAAAATGTCCCTGATTTAAAGGGTCTGAAAGAGTTAATCTTGCTTGAGAATTTCCTATGGAAGATAGATTCATCTGTAGCCTATCATTTGAGAGGGAAGAAAGTAGATAATCTTGCCGATGCTGCAGACATGGCTGATACCTATGTACTAAATAATAAGTTCTGTGGGAAGAAGCCCTATGATAATTCTAAATTCTCTAATCACAAATCTGACAAATCCATTCACTCTCACAAGCCTGTAACGTCTCCCCATGCTAGCCAAACGAAAAATGCTCCTCCAACTAAGAATGTGACTGCTCAATGGTAATGGTAACAGTGGGGGGGCCCAAACTAATACTAATCATGCTTATAAGGGGATTGTATCTCAGAAAGTGTGTACTTATTGTGGCAAGAGAGGCCACTTAGCTTATAAATGTTGGGCCAACGAGAGAGCCGAGATATCGGGGCCGACAGTAGCCGCAGTATCCGACTCTCCAAATAATCTAAGCCACCCAAATGTGTCTTTGATGCAGGACTCCCCACCGCAGGAGTAACTACTGTAGCTACTAACGTAAACCCGATGGAATGGTGTAGTAGTGTGTGTGGTGCAGCCCGCAAGGGTTAATTTAAGCCGGTAATAATATTCCCATCAGTCCAGGACAGTTACCTTCCCTTTATTTCATCTGGAAATGTGAAACTGAATGGTTGTGTAAATGAGGTAACTTTTTTGAGAGATACTGGTTCTACTAGCACCCTCATGGTGAATCCTTATGCTGAATGCCCAACTGGCGAACCAGTAATAATGAGAGGTGCTGGAGGCCAAATTCCTGCTTACTTAGTGAATGGAGAGATTGAGTGTGATTTGCTGAAGGGTGAAGCCTGTATAGCTTTGTGTAGGCCTCAGGATATCCCTGTGCCCAGGGTAACCCTCCTTTTGGGGAATGATGTGGCTGGTGAGAGGGTCCGACCAGACCCAGTTTTGTCACTTTCCCCTGTTGACTGGTGAGTTTGAGAAGGAGATACCAAAGGTTTTCCCTGTGTGTGCTAGGTCTATGGCACAAGTAGTAGTTCCCTCTGACAGAAATGTACCAACTGTGAAAGGGATGAAAGATTAGTGAATGATGCTCCAACTGTACCTGATGTTGAGACTGTAGAAAATCTGTCTGACACTTTTATGGCAAATCTTGAGCCTAATGATAACCATGAAACCCCTCCTAATTGTCCTAGTGGCCTGGTAGAGTTACAGCGAGATGACAGGGAGTGTAAGGAGTTAGCTGCCAGTGCCGTGAGTGAAGAGGAGTGTGAGAAGGAGAGGGGTGAATGTTTTTACATGAAGAAAGGAGTTTTGTGGCGTAGGTGGAGACCGCCACACATACCTATTGATGGCGGGGCATGGGACGTATATCAGGTAGTAGTTCATAAACCTTGTCGCAAAGATATACTAGAAATGGCCCATAGTATACCCTTAGCAGGGCACTTAGGTGTGAGGAAAACCCTAGATCGCAATAGAGCCCACTTTCACTGGCCAGGAATGCGTGCAGATGTAGTGGAGTTCTGTAGAGTGTGTCACACCTGCTAGATGACAGGAAAAACCTAATAAAAAAGTACCTGTACATCCTCTGGTGCCCTTGCCGGTGTTCGAGAACCCTTTCACTCGAGTGGTAGTGGATATAGTTGGCCCATTGACAAAGACGTCCCAGGGACATATTTATTTGTTAACCATAATGGACATGGCAACTCGCTACCCAGAGGCTATACCTTTACGAAATACTTCATCCCAAGCTGTTATTAAGGAACTGCTCAAATTCTTCACCAGAATGGATTTCCCCCATGAGGTGCAAAGTGATCAAGGAAATAATTTCACTTCTAACATATTTCCGCAGTCCCTGAAGGAATTGGGTATCGAGCATGTCAAGTCAAGCTCCTACCACCCAGAGAGTCAAGGGTCCTCGAACGATACCATCAAACTTTAAAAGCTTTGTTGAAAAAATATTGTGAAGAAACAGGAGGTGATTGGGATAAGGTGGTACCCTTTCTTTTGTTTCCGACCCGTGAGGTTCAGACTGAATCTCTGGGCTTCTCACCTAATGAACTAGTTTTCGGTCACCAGGTACGTGGCCCTATGCAGTTATTACAAGATAGCCTAGTTAGCCAGGAAGGGAACCAAAATCTCCTTAAATATGTGGCAGAGTTCAAAACCCGGCTGAGATCCTCGTGCGAGTATGCAGCCCAGAATCTGAAAGTGGCTAAAAACACCATGAAAGTATGGTATGACAAAAGAGCGAGTGTGAGGGAGTTTCAGCCCGGTGACGAGGTCTTGGTTCTCATTCCCCTTTTTGGCGTTGGCCAAAAAGGGGAATCAGCAAAGTTCAGAGGCCTATATAAAGTAAATAAAAGGGTGAGTATTACTGACTATCGAGTGGCTACCCCAGACAGGAGAAAGCCTAAGCAAGTGTTTCACATTAACATGTTAAAACCCTATCATAGGGCCCCTGACTCCTCTCCTCCAGATTCTCCTTCTGTGGCAGCAGTAAATGCAAGGACCTGTGGACACCCTGGTGCGGGTGATGATGTTCGTAGTTCTTACCAACAAATCTCGCAACAGACTGTCCCAGAGCCTGAAGGTAGAGATACTGACGTTGAATTGTCTTGCAGTCTCTCAAACTTTAAATGTGATTCTATAGCATGGGGGGAATTGCCAAGCAAACTATGTTATCTTTCCTCCGAGAAAGCTAACCAACTAGTCCATGTTTTATCCCAGTCTCCCAATGTGTTCCGTGATACTCCAGGGCTCATCTCATTGGCCGTACACGACATAGACGTCGGGGATGAAGCTCCCATTAAATTATCCCCATACCGTGTCTCACCACAGCGCAGGAGTATTCTGCAAGTTGAACTAGATTTCATGTTGTCAAATTATCTAATTACTAGGGCTTTAAGCCAGTGGACTACTCCGGTCACACTTGTGCCTAAGCCAGATGGGAGTTATAGGTTTTGCATGGACTACAGACAAGTCAATGCAGTAACAAAGAATGATACCTATCCACTGCCACGGATTGATGATGGTATTGACCAGATTGACACAGCCTGTTACATAAATAAAATTGACCTTATGTAAGGATACTGGGAGGTATCCCCGAGCAAGGGAGATTTCATGTTTTGTAGTAAATAATCAAGCCTTCTGCTGTGAAGTAATACCCTATAGCTTGAAAAACGCTCCAGCTACCTTTCAGCGCCTAATGAATCAGGTGACTGAAGGAGTACCTGGATGTGTCGTCTACATCGATAATATTCTGCTCTTTTCTAATACATGGGAAGAACATCTAAATCAAATTCGATTGTTTTTTTCCAATCTTGCTAAAGCAAAGCTAGTTGTAAATTAAAGAAATGCACCTTCATCAAGAGTACCGTCCAGTATCTTGGATATACAGTAGGACAGGGTCAGGTTGCACCTCCTCAAGCTAAAGTAGAATGATTGGGTATTAAAGGAGGTTTATTCTAAATTTGTCAAGGTTAATAGCACCTTTAACCTAAGAAGTGCGCATGGGTGGTATGAGACACCACACTCCTGTGCTGACGTATTTGAGCTGTTCCCATCACTAACATCGTTATTTTACCATAAATAGCATTAACCCTTGTCTAATGGGGTGTTTTGGGCTCATTTGGGCATATTCAGGCCATCCTGAATGATCAATCAAGTATCTGCATGAAAAGAAATGTATTCATCAAAAAACTAGGCGCTAAAAGCTTCAAAATGAGACCAGAACGAGCTACGTAGCACTCGTGGTTCTCTTGCAGTGGTGCCACGAACATGGGAGTTTAGCGTATAGCGGTATATTTTTCCCAGCTATGCTCACTACTGGCTACACTGCCGGCCTCTCGAGAACACAGGGAACATGAGTTAATAGGCGGCGGTAAGCCCTGGGAGTCGGCTGTCTGTCCCGTTGCGCTCCCGATCATTTGCACTCGATTTTAACCCTTTAAAAGCCTTAATAATGCTCCTAACTTGCTGCAAATTGGTGAACGACTTAAATCGAGCGCCGCCAATAAGGGGTTAATACTTATCCATATGCACCTATTATAGGTTGATTATAAAGGTATTACCCTGTTACAACAATAAAACAAGTGGAAACAGCGTTTGGATGGTCAAAATCGGCGATACAGGCCGGGAGTTACATATGGCTGAGGCAACCTCCCTCCCCACCACTCTTTCCCAAGTCTGGAGAGAGACTGTCGATCGATACTCTCTCTCTTCCACTCGCTTGGTAACAGTGATGACAATGCCCAGCTTGCAACTCGCTAATGTTAGCACGAAAATAGACCACAGAATAAGGGAATAACAGGGAAAATAGGTGATAACTGAAGGAGGGGAGGAAAGGAGGGGAGGTGAAGGAGTGATATTTGGCATGGCCCAGGGGCAAAACAATTTATTTTTATTTTTTTTTAAATGGATTTTTTTTTTCCTTACTCTTAAGAGTCTTCCCGCAGTCCGCCGGGGGAACTCTTAAGAGTCTCCCCGTAGTTCCCGGGTTAACAGATATCTGTAAGGATGTGAAGTTTGAATGGTCCTCCGAATGTGAGGAAGCTTTCAGTGCTACTAAATACATTCTATCAAACTATCCTGTTCTCTGTGCCCCTGATTTCCCCAGATCTTTCTCTCTAGCTGTTGATGCAAGTAATACCGGGGTCGGAGCATTGTTGCTACAGGAGGATGACTGTAAAGTATTGCATCCTGTTTGCTATTTCAGTAAAAAGTTAAATTCTGCTCAACGTAATTACTCCGTAATAGAAAAGGAGTTGTTAGCATTGATTTTGTCTCTTCAATACTATAGTGTCTATGTTCAACCTGCCCCTGGTTCCATCACTGTATATACTGACCATCACCCATTAAAACTTTTGCACAAGTTCCAAAATAAGAATCAAAGACTGATGTGACGTCTACCAGCGTTGGCAGAATCGCCTCTCGTTGGCCACTAGCGCTCGCCAGGGACATCGAAATGGGCTACAGTTATCAGATAATGTTGTTATTTCTTTCCTAGTAATCGCATTGTCACAGACAGTCCAGTGGTGGTCTTTGTTTTCGTCTGTGACAACGGGTTATATTTTATATCAACAGTAACAGTAATAGTACCAGCGTGTGAATGAGAAAGACTTTCAGAGCGAGGAGGTAGTGAGTGTCTGTATGTACGGGTGTATTCCTGCCTCTCGCTCGCCATTGGGCGACATGTCTGGCTGTGTCCTGTGGCGCCTGCTGTCTTGTGACGTCTCGGCCCGTGATTGGCCGACCATCGCGCCTTTGCGGTCTCCTGTGTAACTTACCTCCTCCATGAGGGTCCCCAGGAGCTGTCCTCGTCAGGACAGGCTTGGCGCGCGTGCTTCTAACATCCCTTTGCATACTCTCTCCCGATCACCACCTTTATCACTGTTTCTCTCACTCGATTCTCTCTTTCCATACTCTAACCTTTATTAACTGCACAACACTCCCCTTGGGTTCTGCATACGGTTTTCATAGCCAGCCCATTGTATTGCATGCGCCGTCCTCAGAGATATTTACATGTACTTAGAATAGGTTTGAGGGTTCTTAGTTAGTATAGGTTAAGAACTTTGTGTGCCTCCATTATTGATTTAGTGTTTCTGCTCTTTTATTTAATGCTAGACTGGGATAAGGAAACTGTAGTCGTTGTCTCCGATGTGTGTACGGTTTGCTTATACCTACACGACTTCGACCGGTCCTGTGGTAGCCTGGGTTGTCTTTTCGGTTGCGTCCTTTGCGAGTGCAGCATTGTGTTGACTGAGGGTTTTGGCCTGTACCAGTTCCACACTTTGCTGCCTCTTTGCTTGTCTTTAGACGGTCGCCAGGATAGAACCAGATACTTGTGATCTTGATCTATCGAGAGAGCCCCCTAGTCAATTAACGTAACTTAAAGGATGCAGTCTTAAGGACATCGCTAGGCTGTGATCCTGTCTTGCTCAACCCCAGTTCCTTACCTAGAGTATCCCAGCTAGACATTATTAATCAAGTAGACACTTGTTAGTATTTAATATAAGCTCTTTGATATGTGCGCATTATTATTCACAGCATTTATTAGTCTAGGTTGTTGCTGAGCCGCACAACCATAGCAGACTGTTTCGTTGATGAGGAAGTACTTCTTTTAGTGTCGAGCATTGCTACCGTTGCGCATTTATAGTATTCTCGTGTCAGTTAACATTATATGTCCTATCTTTTAGTATATTCGATTTACATGTGTGGTGTCCTGCCTCCTGCCTTTATATAGTTCTAAGTATAAGTACGAGCATCTTATGAGCATCAGACTTTCTTCAGAAGTTTCCAGGTCTATGCTGTAGGACTATACTTCACTTTCTTTCAGATAGGAGTGAAGAGTTTATTGTTGTTTAGAGTAACTGTATTGAAGCATCTTTTTATTGTATTAAATCTTGCAGTGATTTAATTGATCTTTCCATAGATTCCTTTTTATGCATTTTAACGTAACTTGCATCTTGTTTGTTATCAGGCTATACCAGTGCCGGTTAGCCTGAAGTAGAGTACATTTATGCCCAGTTAAGGATACCCCACTATCGCAGATTAACCCTGGAGGGTGTAGGTGTTTTGTTCGCCGGCATATAAGTTCGAGGGTTTGGATCTAGCGTACCGTTGTTGCATAGTGCCCTATTACTAGTCCAATCATTGAGTGCCCTTGTTTTATCCGTAGTCCCGGTCGTAACAAATGGCGACCTTGCCTAGTATCTTATCTTAGTCGTCATAACAAATGGCGACCTTGCCTAGTATCTTATCTTAGTCGTCATAACAAATGGCGACCTTAGTCTAGGATTTAGTGAACTAAGAAATAATTGCAGGATTTTTTTGTGGAGATGTTTTTTTGTAATCACCGTTTGGGGGTCGATTGTTAATTTCATACAGTTTGGCAGTGGACATTTGTTTTTGAGGAATATTTTGGACACGTTGGAATTTTGTTTTAGCAACGTAGTATAGCACTTGAGTTGTCTTCAAGCATTTTTTGAGTGAATAGTGCTACATGAGAGTTTAGGTACTTTTTTTTTTATAAACGTTGAGGATTTCCGGTGGACACTATGTCGAACGACGGATCAGTGCACAGTGAGGACACAGTACGGGAAGCAGGCTCTGAGGTGCAGAAGCTGGGTTTGTTAGATGACATTAGAGTAGTAACTAGTGAGGATGCAAGGAAGTTTCTGAAGATGCCTATTATTGTTGACCGGGTGTCGGGGATTGATCGGTATGGTCTCCAGTGTTTGGCCACGGTCATGGGGCATGTTGGCACTAGCAGCATGACGAGAAGTGACCTGGTGGCATGTGTGCTGGGCGGGGTGCGTGGTGCACAGGGTGGAGCGGGTGCTTTGACACCTTCGGCCAACCCCCCCTCCACTCTACTCCCATCATGCTCTCTAGAACACCGGATCCGAGGACGTTCCCGCAGGCCGATAGTCACTGGCAGCGTGGTTTGTCCCTGGGTGGATCACTGGGTGGGTCTCCAATTGTTGCATCTCCTCCTCCTCAAGGTTTAACTCCAGATATGCTCTTCTAGCTTGAGATGGCTAAGCAGCAGCGGGAATCTGAGCTTGAGATGGCTAAGCTTAGGATTCAGGCTGAGGAGAGAAAGGCCATACATGAGGCTGAGCTTCAGGTTGAGGCTACGAAGTACTGTGCAGACATAGAGCTTGAGAAGTCTCGGGTGGAGTCGACAGGTCAGCGTCTCGGTTCTGGGAATCGAGGTCTTGATCAGTCTTTATCGCACCTTCTTAAGTTAGTCCCTGCATTTGACGAGTCGGGTGTCACCGAGTTTTTCCTGCGTTTTGAGAAGAAGTGCCGGGAGCACCAATGGCCCGAGGTTAAGTGGGCAGCCCTTGTTTCCTCTAGGTTGGTTGGCAAAGGACTCAAGGCATATGATGCGTTGCCCTTGGAGTCTTGCATCGATTATGAGGTATTGAAGGAAGCTGTTCTGCGGGCGTACGAGTTACAATCAGAGACATATAGGTTGAAGTTTCGGGGTGTTACGAAGGGTCGTGAGTGCACTTTTCTAGAACATGCCCGGGAACTGTCTGATGCTTTGAGAAATTGGCTGAGGTCAGAGAAGGTGACGACGTTCAAAGAGCTTGAGCAGTTATTCCTTCTAGAGCAATTTTTTAAATGCACAGGCGGCGACCTGACTTTGAACCTCAAAGAGAAACATCCTAAAACTCTACAAGAGGCAGCTGAGTTGGCTGACCTGAGATTATCGCTGCTTCGTGGGTGCAGGTCTGCACAATGGACCGGTGCAGTTAACAAGGGGCGCAACACTCCATCCCCCCGAGTCAGTGATGCAACATTTAATAACAAAAGTAAGAGCAATGATACTAATTTTGATCACAAACCAAAAACCGTCCCGTTTAAGAAAGGTCAGGGCCCTTCCCCACCTCAGGGGAAGTCCAAGGGTGAAGTAGAGTGTTTTAAGTGTCATAAAAAGGGGCATTTTGCACGTTCCTGCCCTAGTAACCAACCTTCAGCAGTCGTGTCTTTGGCTAGCAACATTGGGGTGTCTCTGAGGTCTTCTGCGTTTACCTGGGGTGATATGTCAGATGCAGGGGCACAGCCAGCGAAGGAGTGGCCCTCCTAACTCGGCCCCTCATGGTAGGCCCAGTATCGCAGGGGGTCAGGTGCCGCCCTTGGACAAACAACAGCGCACAAGAAATCGACCAGACAGATACACAACTAGGTAGATTCAACATTGAGACTATATTACGTTTTGATAAATATAGTACTATTTTCCATTCATGCCTTATAATGATGTATTTCCCTTTCATAATCTCAATGACCATCAATTCCTAATGATAAATAATGATCCTTTAGAAAATAATGATATAATACCCTTTGATATTCTGGACAATCTTACATTCAATCATGTAAATATAAATGAAGATAGGCATGACAATGAAATAGACCCTGATAATTATTTGGTAAATTCGCTGAACTATAAATTCCCTTCATGTAATTATCTCTTTCCTAATACTCCTCAAGTTCAGCTCCCAGCTCAAAATAGCTTTAACATAATGTGTTATAATATAAATAGTGTACCACTACATTTTGAGGAATTTTCTGAGAACTGTCTGAGTCCTCTTGCATACAATTTTAATGTTATCGGTTTATGTGAAACCAAATTAACCAACGAAATTGAGCAATTGTACACAATTCCTAATTATGAATAGATTACTAACAACTATACACGCAACAGTGGTGGAGTGGCGATGTTTATAAAAACAGGATATAAATATACCATAAGAAACGATTTAACTTTTCAGTACGATAGCATTGAAACTGTGTTCATTGAAATTCATAATAACGATTCAAAAAATACTGTTATACAGAAGGCCCCATACTGATTTTGGTAGTTTTTTAGATAAATATAACACTATTTTTTCAAAGGTGAGTGAAGAGGATAAACTGTGTTATATTGCAGGTGATTATAACCTTGACTTATTGAAGAGCGCAAATGATAATTGTGTAGACAATTTCATTTCCCTATCTCATTCAAAATTGTTCTTTAATTCAATTATTAAACCTACAAGAGTGACGTCAACAACGGCTACTATTATAGACCAACTATGGTCAAACAATTTCAGCCAGCACATAATGAGTGGCATAGTGTATTCTAGAATAACAGATCACTTTCCAATATTTGCATGTTTCCAAACTAGTACAAAATCATCACTAGAGCAAGCTGAAAAAGAAGAACAAGATATTACCTATAGAAACTACAGTACTGATAACATTAACCAATTTAAAGAAGAAATAGAAGAGGTTTCATGGGAAATAGTTTATAGTTCAAATAACCCCAATGTAATATATAGTAATCTTATGACAATATTTACAGCTTTATTTAACAAAAAAAATCCTATTATTACAAAACGAATTAAGGTAAATCATCTATATAAGCCTTATATAACACCGGAAATACAAGAGATGATCAAAGAAAAACATAAATTAGCGAAAAAATATGCCATAAAACCTATCACGTTTGGAGAGAGATACCGTAGGCTTCGTAATCAAGTTACGACCTCTATACGAACAGCCAAAGGAAACTACCATAAACAAAAGTTGGAAGAAGCTGCTGGTGACGGTAAAAAGGCTTGGAATATAATTAACTCAGTTCTAGGAAGACAAAAATACAGCAAATTAAGTGATACATTTATTCATAACAACAATGAAATTAAAGAACCAGATGTAATAGCACACCAGTTTAATTCATACTTTGTCAAAGTCGGGAAAATCTTGCTGAAAACATCAGAGAGTCAAATGTTTCCTTTAATTCATACTTAACTAATCCACAAGCATCAACATTCTTAATGCCTCCAGTTACTACAGAAGAATTAATAAATACAGTTAGCCAACTGCGGGATTCCTCTCCAGGACATGATGGGATACCTATGAAAATATTACGAATCGTGATGCCTTCTATGTCACAAGTTGTTTTATACCTCTGTAATTATGTCCATTTTCACAGGTATTTTTCCCGATCATCTTAAAATTGCGAAGGTGTTACCAATATATAAATCTGGTGATAAGACGCTATTTAATAATCACCGGCCCATATCAGTTTTACCTGTTATGAGCAAAATATTAGAGAAACTAATGTATAATAGACTAAATTAATTTTGTTTATCGAACCGTATAATTTCTGATGCCCAGTATGGATTTAGGTGTGGAAAATCAACGGAAACTGCGCTAATAAAATTTAGTAATGACGTACTTGCAGCCTTTGATGATAGACTGTTTACAATTAGTGTATTTTTAGATCAGTCAAAAGCCTTTGACACAGTTGACCACCACATTCTATTAGAGAAACTCAAACATTATGGTATAAGAAATACTACATTCAGGTGGTTTGAATCTTACCTGTAAACAATATGTAGAATATAATAATATTAAATCTAGTGAACAATCTTTAGCCTTTGGAGTTCCACAGGGGTCCATACTGGGCCCATTATTGTTTATTATATATGTGAATGATTTAATTAACACAAATGTACTATTTAAAACAATTATGTTTGCAGACGATACAACACTTTATGCAATTTAAATACTCTAGTGCAATCAGTGAATAATGAACTAAATAATGTCTATTGTTGGATGACCGCAAATAAGCTAACCTTAAATATCGACAAAACAAAATATATTATTCATCACAGAAAAAAGAATGTTCCTCCAAATGTAGATTCCATTAAAATAGGAAATTCAATGTTAATAGATGAGCAAAATATAAAATTTCTTGGTGTTGTAGTGGATAGGCAATTGACTTGGCAGTCACATATACAAACATTAACAAACAAGATAAATAAACAATGTGGTATATTATATCTAACTCGTAACTGCTTTCCTTCGGAAGTACTTAAACAACTTTACTACTCCTTGGTGTACCCTTACTTTTCATACTGTCACACAGTTTGGGCAACCGCAGGTAAAACTAAGATAGAGAGAGTCAAACTAGCGCAAAAGAAAATTATTAGGACAATCACTTTCAAAAGAAAATATGATCACACAAATTAATTATTTAAATCTCTAAGGCTTTTAAATTGGGAAGACATAAACATATATTGCACTGCTATCTTTGTTTATAAAGCCATTAATAATTACAATCCCATAAATATATTTAAATTCGTTTAAATGAAAGATATATATATACCTTAAGAAACACAAGAGATTTAGAAATTCTATTATTGGCATCAAATCAATCTCAAAAATCGATTCATTATCATGGTGTAAGGGTCTGGAATGCACTGCCTCGGCATATTCTGGATAAACCCTCCCTGTCTAGTTTTAAGATGTCCCTCAATTCATTTTTATTGAGTAAATATTAAAACATCCGTCAAATTGTAAGTTACTTTTGTGCTGAATATGTTTATGTAGTGTAAGTTTATGGGTGCGAATTGAAAGAGTATATATTTTATGTATGTAAAAATGTAAATTAATTCGGGTTAAATCAAGGTGCCTTAAAGAGAGTTTTCTCTCATAAGGCTTAGCCAGTTGACTTCCATGTATTTAAATTCTGAACTTATTGTATATCTGAATGCTAAATAAATATATTTGAATTGAAAAAGTGTCCGGAAGGCTCGAAACCTGTCCGCGATGCTTTTTGCGACCATAGAGGGCGTGGCTGCATGAGTTGGGCTGGTTGCAAGCATGGGTTGGAGTTGTTGCGTGATACAGGTGCATCCCAGACTCTGATGAAAAACTTTACAGGCCAACCTATAAACGCGGCACGGGTAGTTGTGGTGCAGGGTATTAATGCTACACGGTCATACCGTGTATGACCGTGTATGGGTCGAGTGGAGCTGGAGGTTGATGGTGTGACACGAGAGATAGATGTTGGAATCGTAGAGAAACTGCCAGTAGAGGGCGTCGACCTTCTTCTCGGCAACGACTTTGCGGTGCCTACTTCTGAGGTTCCACCCTTAGTCGTTGCCGAGAGGGCGGCCGACGTGAGTAGGGAGGGGCAGGAGTTGGTCGAGAGGTGTCAATTACAGCAGATGGCGTGTGTTGTCACCCGATCTCGTGCATCTAAGGTGTCACAGCCTATTCCTCAGTCTCTAGACCAGCGGAGGAACGGTCGGAAGGAGAAAGCTAAAGTTGGGAGAAGTTTTGTGAGTTTTGATCCTGCGGCTCTTCTTGGCGACTCAGTATTAGCACCAATGTTTAGGTCCGGAGTGGCCCCAGAACTTGTCACACTTGGTGAGGAGGTAGGTAGAGCGTGAGAAAACTCCGAGACAGCAACGTTACACACTTAAGCAAGATAGGATCGAACAGTCCAGTATCGGGGGAGCCCATAAGTTGCTCCGGGAGCACTTAGATAGATTGGCTCCTTCGGATATCTGTCGGCTGCAGATAGATGATCCTAAGCTTCAGAAGTGTAGTAACGGTGCGATGGAAATTGATGAGGACGGGGATGCAAAGCCGGGGGACTTCTTTCGTGTGGACGGCATATTGTACAGGCGTTTTCTAGATCCCAGACGGAGTTGGGAGGGTGGGTCGAGAGTGGTTGACCAGTTGGTAGTGCCTAGTGTGTGCCGTGATAGCCTATTGAGCTTGGCGCATGATGTACCGTTGGCAGGGCATTTGGGTGTATGTAAGACGGTAGCAGCATTGGCGAAATTGTTTTGGTGGCCAGGTATGAAGGCACATGTGGCGTCATGGGTGGTAATGTGCAGTACCTGCCAGACAGTAGGTAAACCAAACCAGTGTATTCCCAAGGCTCCGTTACACCCTATTCCTGTAATCGGGCCACCATTCAGTAAGGTTATAATCGACATGGTTGGCCCTCTACCCCCTACTAATGCAGGCAACAAGTTCCTCCTCACAATCATGGATGTTGCCACTCGTTATCCGGATGCATACCCCATGCGAAATGGTACTGCTAAGACTGTTGTTCGTAACTTGCTATTGTACTGTTCTAGGTACGGGTACCCGCAGGAATTGCAGTCAGACCAAGGGTCCAACTTTACTTCTAACCTTTTCAAACAGACCATGCAGCAGCACGGTATCAGTACAGTTGTCTCTTCAGCCTATCACCCAGAGAGTCAAGGGGTGTTGG
The DNA here is from genome assembly GCA_032716605.1 of Paralithodes platypus. Lineage (NCBI taxonomy): Eukaryota > Metazoa > Arthropoda > Malacostraca > Decapoda > Lithodidae > Paralithodes > Paralithodes platypus. The sequence continues at coordinate 17,368,340 of CM064480.1, read as the reverse complement.
AGAGGTGGCACTCGACTCTGAAAAGCATGCTGCGTTGTTACTGTGTTGAGAATGGCAAGGATTGGGATCTTTGGTTGCCCTATGTATTATTCGCTGCTCGGGAGGTACCTGGTGAAAGCCTAGGGTTCAGTCCCAATGAGTTAGTTTTCGGACATCAGGTCAGAGGCCCCCTCAACATGATTAGAGAAATCTGGGAGGGCACAGCAAAACCATGTTCCATGTTAAAGTATGTCCTCGAGAGTAGAGAGAGAATGCTGAGAAGCGTAGAGTTGGCAGGTAGGAATTTGGTAGGGTCGCAAGCACTTATGAAGGACAGGTACGACGAGAAGACAAAACTCCGGGAGTTTAAGGTGGGGCAGGAGGTGTTGATTCTGTTACCTCTGCCAGGTCATCCGTTGTCTGCCAAGTACGCTGGTCCTTATAAGGTGGTAAAAAAGATCTCTGACCTAGACTATCTTGTGGCTACTCCAGATAGGCATAAAAAGAATCAGCTGTGCCATGTGAATCTGGTGAAAGAGTTTGTGAGGCGCCCCCTTGAGCCTCTCGCTGTCCCTGTATTGACCTGCAGCGGTCATGGAGGATAAGGAGTGAGGGACAGTGAAGCCCAGGTGGAGGATAACTGGGAGTGTCATGTCTCTGCTGACCAGTGGGCGGGAACTCCAGACAGGTGGCTGACGATGCTCTAGTGCACCTGCCTGAGCAACAGCGTGTAGCCGTGCAGCGCCTGTTTGCTTCATACCCCACTGTGTTTGCAGAGCATCCAGGCCTCACAACTCGAGTGGTGCATGACGTGGACGTGGGAGATCACCCCCCCTTTAAATCAGTGCCCTACAGAATTCCACCCATTAAACTCCCAGCCCTCAGAGCGGAGTTAGAGTATATGTTGGAACGGGGGCTGATTGAGAAGGGGGCAGTTAGGTGGACATCTCCTGTCACTCTGCAGCCCAAGCCTGATGGGAAGGTTCGCTTCTGCATTGACTTTCGGAGATTGAACGGGTTGACTCCCACCAATGCTTATCCCCTTCCCCGTGTTGACGATAGTGTAGACAAGATTGGTAAGGCACAGTTTCTAACTAAGGTAGACCTAGTGAAAGGCTACTGGCAGGTGCCCTTGTCTGAGCGGGCGAAGGGGGTATGCGGGCTTGTGGTTGATGGAACACCTACCGTTGCAATGTGATGCCGTATGGCCTTAAAAATGCCCCAGCAACCTTCCAGAGTCTTATGAATGAGTTAGTAGCTGACATCCCTAACTGCACTGTCTACCTAGATGACGTTATAATCTACGATAACAACTTTGAGAGTCACTGTGAGCACATAGAAGCCTTGTTTCGGAAGCTCAGTGAGGCCAGCTTGGTGGTCAATCTGGGCAAGTGCGACTTTTTCCGGGCAACTGTGCAGTATCTTGGGTTTGTGGTCGGGTTAGGCCAGGTGTACCCCCCCCCCCCCCCCCCCCAAAAAAAAACAAGATACAGGCTATTAACCAGTTCCCCAGGCCGTCCACCAAGCGGCAGATCATGAGATTTTTGGGCATTGTCAGTTACTATCGCAGCGTCATTCGGGGTTATTCTACTGTGTTAGCTCCCCTGGCAAAAGAGAAAAAGTTAAAGTGGGCACCTGAGTGTGAAAGGGCTTTTTCGCTGGTCAAGCACCTACTATGCACTCACCCAATCCTCAGGGCCCCTGACTTTGAAAGACCGTTCCAGCTGGGAACAGATGCAAGCGGTGTAGGGGCTGGTGCCGTCTTAATGCAAACAGACGAGGAAGATTTGGAGCATCCAGTCAGTTTCTTTTCCAAGAAGTTTAATTCCGCTCAGAAAAACTACTCTGTGGTGGAGAAAGAACTGCTGGCAATAGTGTTGGCGCTCAGGCACTTTGAAGTATATGTTCCTGCCTACGGGCCAGTCGTGGTGATTTACACCGACCACCACCCTCTTAAATTTCTGAACCAATTCCACAACCGGAATATGAGGCTGACACGTTGGTCACTCATGTTGCAAGAATACAATCTAGACATTCGCCATATTGCCGGTCGTGAGAATGTGATTGCAGACTGTTTGTCGAGGGTGGAGGATCCGGCGTAGATCACCACAGGTGTGTGGGTTTGAGTGGAGAAAAACCAGGCTTGCCCCTGTAGAGCAGCCATCAAAAACAACATTCAAATTAAATAAAAAATCACATAAAAAACTCTTTCTTTTTTATAGTTAATTGTAAGTTGCCAATGTTATAGCTAAAGTCCTAAGTTGAACCTATCTTTCACTTAGTAGGCTGGGCTCTGTGAAGCTCGCTCAGGGAGCATAGCAGGCTAAATTATACTATTGTGTTTGGGAGGGGTTGTAAGATTTTCTTTATGCTAATATGTTGTTTTATTTAAGATTGAGCTTTGCATTTCATTTCTGGTAGAGTGGCTAGGTGTGGCGGGTCTTGTCGGCATTCTGCCTTGTCAGATGTGGTGCTCGCCTAATGTTGAGCATCCCATATCTTGGGCGGGGTGTGACGTCTACCAGCGTTGGCAGAATCGCCTCTCGTTGGCCACTAGCGCTCGCCAGGGACATCGAAATGGGCTACAGTTATCAGGGAATGTTGTTCTTTCTTTCCTAGTAATCGCATTGTCACAGACAGTCCAGTGGTGGTCTTTGTTTCCGTCTGTGACAACGGGTTATATTTTATATCAACAGTAGTGATAATAGTACCAGCGTGTGAATGAGAAAGACTTTCAGAGCGAGGAGGTAGTGAGTGTCTGTATGTACGGGTGCATTCCTGCCTCTCGCTCGCCATTGGGCTGCGTGTCTGGCTGTGTCCTGTGGCGCCTGCTGTCTTGTGACATCTCGGCCCGTGATTGGCCGACCATCGCGCCTTTGCGGTCTCCTGTGTAACTTACCTCCTCCCCAGGAGCTGTCCTCGTTAGGACAGGCTTGGCGCGCGTGCTTCTAACATCCCTTTGCATACTCTCTCCCGATCACCACCTTTATCACTGTTTCTCTCACTCGATTCTCTCTTTCCATACTCTAACCTTTATTAACTGCACAACACTCCCCTTGGGTTCTGCATACGGTTTTCATAGCTGGCCCATTGTATTGCATGCGCCGTCCTCAGAGATATTTACATGTACTTAGAATAGGTTTGAGGGTTCTTAGTTAGTATAGGTTAAGAACTTTGTGTGCCTCCATTATTGATTTAGTGTTTCTGCTCTTTTATTTAATGCTAGACTGGGATAAGGTAACTGTAGTCGTTGTCTCCGATGTGTGTACGGTTTGCTTATACATACACGACTTCGACCGGTCCTGTGGTAGCCTGGGTTGTCTTTTTGGTTGCGTCCTTTGTGAGTGCAGCATTGTGTTGACTGAGGGTTTTGGCCTGTACCAGTTCCACACTTTGCTGCCTCTTTGCGTGTCTTTAGAGGGTCGCCAGGATAGAACCAGATACTTGTGATCTGGATCTATCGAGAGAGCCCCCTAGTCAATTAACGTAACTTAAAGGATGCAGTCTTAAGGACATCGCTAGGCTGCGAGCCTGTCTTGCTCAACCCCAGTTCCTTACCTAGAGTATCCCAGCTAGACATTATTAATCGAGTAGACACTTGTTAGTATTTAATATAAGCTCTTTGATATGTGCGCATTATTATTCACAGCATTTATTAGTCTAGGTTGTTGCTGAGCCGCACAACCATAGCAGACTGTTTCGTTGATGAGGAAGTACTTCTTTTAGTGTCGAGCATTGCTACCGTTGCGCATTTATAGTATTCTCGTGTCAGTTAACATTATATGTCCTATCTTTTAGTGTATTCGATTTACACGTGTGGTGTCCTGCCTCCTGCCTTTATATAGTTCTAAGTATAAGTACGAGCATCTTATGAGCATCAGACTTTCTTCAGAAGTTTCCAGGTCTATGCTGTAGGACTATACTTCACTTTCTTTCAGATAGGAGTGAAGAGTTTATTGTTGTTTAGAGTAACTGTATTGAAGCATCTTTTTATTGTATTAAATCTTGCAGTGATTTAATTGATCTTTCCATAGATTCCTTTTTATGCATTTTAACGTAACTTGCATCTTGTTTGTTATCAGGCTATACCAGTGCCGGTTAGCCTGAAGTAGAGTACATTTATGCCCAGTTAAAGATACCCCGCTATCGCAGATTAACCCTGGAGAGTATATGTGTTTTGTTCGCCGGCATATAAGTTCGAGGGTTTGGATCTAGCGTACCGTTGTTGCATAGTGCCCTATTACTAGTCCAATCATTGAGTGCCCTTGTTTTATTCACTGACGTAACACTGACCAGGTGCAACTTGTTACTGCAGGAGTACGCCCTAGATGTAAAATATATTACAGGTGTCCAGAATGTGGTAGCAGATTGTTTGTCAAGAGTCTAAAATATTGTCATATACTTTCCTCCTCTTGAACTCTTTTCTAGCGGGGGAGGTATTACATCTGGAGCAATAGAAATGTGTTACGTGACAGACAACAAGATATGATCCGTGACTGTACAGCAGAAACCTTGTGGCAAGTTTTCCCTCCTTCTTTCTACCTGACACCTGGGCTTACATGACTTGGAACTGTTAATGTCTTTCATTTATTTTGTTTAGTTGTAAAATACTTTATTTTATAAATACAATTCCATTTTATATGTGACATTGTTATTATTCCCTTATCTATCGTATTGATATAATTAAATGTCTTCCAGTAATAAGAATATATATGATATAGGCTAACAGGAAAATAATAATAAATTCAGAGAATAACGAAGAAAGAGAATCAGAGTGAATCATAATATTTAAAAGGTTAATGAACTAAATTAATTATATACAAAGATCTTAATAATATTTATACTTTAATACTAATACAGATTCATTAAGAGTCCTTACGATCATACAAAGCTTTTCTCTATTCTTAATGTATAGCCTACTGAATATTAAACATTGAAATGATTATATATGACTTGAAATAGTTTCATGATTGATCATAATAATTGTGGTGTATCAGAGTATATAGGATAAATAGTCCCAACAGCTAAAAGGAAAGCAAGTAACAACATACATTTTAGCAATTTAAGTTCTATTGGCCTTCAACTATCTGATACTTTTTATATTGTCTGTTCGATCGAGTTTCATTGAATTAACCACTTCTGAATCAAGATACGTAACAATATATATATATATGGAATCATAGCATATAAAATAAACCCGTCCCACTTAAAGACAGTAAAAGAGTGATAGGTGAGCAACAAACACCTAATAAAGCATGGTGGAATGACGAATATCTGTAAAGTTGTGTTGGACCTGTCCGTCCTACTCTGCAAAGAGATACTCATAAACATATAACTCACGTATATTGGGCAAGCCCCAATGCCTTCATGTCCTCCTCCAGCTCCTTTCGTCGCCCACAACTACTTACCTCTAACCTTGTATCGAGTCATTAAGGTGATACAAATGTATTGTTTGTCCCACCTTTCCAATATTCATGTCGTGATGTCAGAAGGGTAAGGGTGGGTAGGAGAAAGAAGTTGGAATTGAAATAATACTTTATAAAGATGGATGTGAAAGTGAGAAAGGTGAAAATAAGAAGGTAATGAAGGTGGAAACGAAAATAAAAGTGGATACTTATATGAAGATGTCAGTTTGCTGTTTTAAAGTCTTCCTTTTGATTTTATATCACCTTCCTCCCAGCCACCAGTTCCACCATCCAAGCTCTGTCCAATTTACCAGGCACTATGTACCTCACCCATGAAGGCTTCTTGAACACAACGCACTATTCTCACCAATGTCCAGCCTATATGGGGGTGGCAAATTTTTAACCATACACGTTCTCTCACATACCGGAACGAACACCCTTTAATAAACAGGCATAGAACAACTGCAGACATTTTACTGTTGGTTTCCATTATACACTAGTATTACCATTCACATATTTGTTTGAACACGTATCAAGCGAATGGTCATAAATGCGAATTGTATAAGCAGGTTCCCGTGATCAATAAATTAAGGATTGTCCTTTCTTGACCAATAATGTTCAATCAACCTTCACCACTCAAGTTCTCAATCTCTGCCCTGTTAAAACATTATTGTTCAGTCTAATAGCCATGTTTTAATAAATGTTTCCCCTACACCTACTTCCCTTCATTTGATAACATAGATCTACTTTAACCATTTAACCGATTTGCATGATTAGAGAGTATGATTTTGATGCCCTAACACATTTCCGAACAAATATATTTAAGCATACTTATATATGTTAAGTTATTTACAATTTCACACAACCCACCCGGGATTCGATCCCTGGACACTTTGATTACCAGGCAAACGTGTTAACCGCTGTACCACACTAGTAATAAAAAAGTTGTTGTAACTTGATAGACATCTGCTGCCCACGGGTCATATGGGTCGACATTAAACGGCACCCACACTCTCAGTCAGGCTACAACAACTATTGTGTGGCTAGTGTGGTGTAGTGGTTAGTATGTTTGCCTGTTCAATAAAATGTACTGATAAAAACAGGTCACCTGGTAATTTTTCTTGCACCATGACAATATTTTCATTGAACTATTTGTGGCTTGTCTCTGATATGCATATAATATTTTGAAACAATAGCTTAGTCCATGTCTTTTGGAGATGGCAGTGATTAGAGTAGCTCATGAAGCCCATTCAAAACCTCCTTTTCACCACCTGACTAGGTCCCCTTCATCTTTGCTTGTTTCCTTGACGAGCTTTTCTCCTCCAATCCCCTCTGACCCACCCGTTTTCCCCTTATGAGCCTATATACTTCCATCATTCTGACTTTGAGCTCTCGGGGGTTACTACCCTTGAAACTCACCCCCCCCCCCTACCCCCGACCGCCACGAACCCCACCAGACACACCCAACCATCCATCAACGCCTGAAGCAGCGCCACTTCCCGAGACCCCCAGCATCACGTGCGAGGCCCACCTTAACCCAGGGTCACGGTTACATCAGGCCCTCAGAAAGTACGGGAGAAAAGTGAACCAGGGAATCCACCAGTTGACTACTGCCCCTGGACTAGTGACCCTCCGGTAGCTTTGGCTTGATCCTCCCAACCCCACCATCTCTCCCCAGGCCAAGCAGCAACCCCAACACCAGATAGGAGCAAAAGTGAAAAGGAGACCAGAAATGGTCAAGCCCCTCGCCCCATGACCACAACCATCTTCTCTCAATATTCTTGAAGTATCTTTTTTTCATCCGCCCTTTCTTAGAAAGATCATATTACCACTCTTGCTAAATCAGCTTCCCAGAAGTTAGGTGTGTTCAACTGTCCCCATGGGTTCTACAGCCCCGCACAGTTTCTTGCTCTGTATAGGGGCATAGTGCGCCCATCTATCAAGTATTGTTTGCATGTGTGGGGAAGTTCCACCCATAATGGACCTCTCGAAAGAAAAGAGTAAATAGTATTTTGCCTCATCAACTCACTTCCTCTTACAATCAGTGTTCTTCAGAGCTCTCTCAATGCATATTCCCTCCCTTGTGGCGAGTGGGAGGCACCCACCTTTCAACAAAGTCACACTCCTATTCTGTCTAGCTCTCCAACCCAAGAATTAGCAAATTTGTTCAGGCTTTCTTCTGCTCAACAAATGAGCTCTGGAACTTTCTCCCTCAATCAATAGAACAAAATAATAATGATCCACCTCTCTTCCACTCTTTCTCTCTCTCTCTGAAAGAGGGGTATCATTAATAAACAGAAAAGCTAAGTGCAAGGATGCATTAACATCATTGGAAGAAGAAAATTTATGAAGTAAATGTGTTCGTGATGAGAGGTTAATGAGCCCAGGAGCCAAGGGGTGTTTGCATGCATGAAAGGGCCAGAAAATCACCCGCTTGATTTAGTTAGAGGGTCCACTGGGACACCTTTTCAGCGAGGGTAGACATCCCGAAACCCGGCAGTTATCGTGTTATTCGGGATTTTCGCTGAATTTAATGAAATCAAAATAACTCCTTTTTTTACGTGTGACGGTTACATAAATTGCAATAACTCGGCAATTAAATGGTCTACAGAGCTCTTTCACCACTCAAAATAAAGCTTAAAGAATTATCTATTCAATGGATACAAACACAATAAGATTGGTCAATACCCAAGGTCACAAGAGGTCAAAGTATGACCTTTTCTGATGAGGAACTAAAATTTATGACTTTTCAAATTTAAATATTTGTGAAAAATAGGTAAATGGATTGAACGTTTAATGCTTTTATATTCTGGTTAGGTACACCATAGGCAAGTTTTTGAAATTAGTTGGAAAAGTGGATTACGTATTTTAACCCCTTGGCGTCCAGTACAATAATATGAAGTATGCGAATGATATACCAATAATAGCTATGTATTGGTTATATAATTATGGTACTACTGAGTCAGCTAAAGTTCTATCAAAACACTCTGTATCACAGTATCACACATTGCATATATATCTTCAAAGCAGATTTCAATTATTTGTTGTCACATTAATGAATGACCTACTTTTGGGCAGAGGGGTGAGCCGGTGATACAGTTGGAAATGTATTCTGTGATGTGTCACATTAATGGCCTAGGTTTTGACATCCTTTCACCTGACATTTTCAGTAAGGGCAGCATTTCATATCTAGTTGTCTGCAGACACAGCGTTTAGTAGAGCAGGAGGTACATTTACAGGGCATTGCAAAGTCATCCGCAAGACTTGAAGATGGTCCGGTTGAAGAATGCCATCTTCTTCAATGAAACCAAAGTCTCTGGGATCCAGTTGAGGATTGCTTAGGCAGTGTAGCTGTAGATATGTCCCAAAGAATGCCCTGAGGACATAAGAACATAAGAACATAAGAAAATGGGAGTCTGCAGAAAGCCGATTGGCCTAAGCAACCCCAATTAATTTACAAAGCCCAATTATAGGCTCCACACTCTAATACCCTGAGGATCATACCAAAACGGTTAGGGATTAACGCAGGATTATGGGGGTCTGCAGAGTGCTGATTGGCCCAACCCGGCTGACCTTTGACTGATCGGCTGGTGGGAGGCAGTTCCAAAATGGTCTTTTTGCTGTGGTGGTAGAGGTAGTACCGTAATTCATCCATTGTTCTGCATGAGGTTCCTGATTTGTACACATTCACAAGGAACTCTTCCACCAAGATGAAGTTAATACAGTTCAATTCCTTTCCTAAATCAATCAGATAATGCACCGGATCTGCCTTCAGTGCAGCAGCCTTTGTACCAAATTTACTTGTAGAATCACAACCAGTGAGATGGTGCAGGGCAACTAAGATTTTGCAAGTATCTGATCCCAACTTATAGCCTAGAACATGAAGGGGTATGTATCTTGTGGTATTACCAACATGAAGGGGTATGTATCTTGTGGTATTACCAACACCAGCACGAATCCACATCTCTCGTAGGCCATGTGCCTTCAGAAGCGACCAGTAGTGTAGGGCCAAGATTACTACATCAGTATCATTTGATATAATAACCACTCTCTTAGTCCTATTCTCAACTGCATGACAAGCATGTGGGATAATTCTGACATCGGCCTCTTCAATCGTTGTGACTAGATCAGGTAATGGTGTCTCTTTTCCATTCAAAATAGCCAGCCGTGGGTCAATTTCAGGTGGAAGTCCAATCGAGCTAACAACTGTATCTGTCATCGGTTTTGGCTTGGTTAAGATGCATTGTCGAATGAGTTTCTGTAGCTTGGATTTGTTTGCAGATGAGGCCCAGAATGCATCCATTGAGACTGGCAATTGCGTTCCTGTACCTATCCCATATAAATCAATTAGGCTGCAACCACACCTTCTAGTTCTTTCGCTGTCCTTCACTGAACCCTCAATGTATGTGTCAAAGACGAAGTCGACACGTTTAGAGTTGCTGCCAAGTCCATATGACACCTCCAAGAACTTATCACAGAGTTCACCAAAGGTGTTCATCTGGGATACCCGCATACGACGAAGGCCTGCCATTACATCAATGATAGTCACTGTATTTGCTGGCTTCCATTTAGATGGTGGTATATAGTCTGTTTTTTCAAGGTGTTTTTCTAACTCAGTGCACAGTTCACTTTTGTTTGGTTTGGTCATTAGTCCATTCTTGTCAAAGAGGTAACTGCTGTCAATCAGGTCAAACCCCAGCAAATGTTTCATGTCATATCCTCGGACACGAGCAATGTCATAGATCTTCTGGGTTTCTGCCATTTGCTTCATGGTCTCTTTGCTTGTAGACTTATAGGTACTTTGGTCTCCCTTCATGGATTTGAATGTCTTAAGGTTCGTCCTGTGAATGGTATCAAAGATGGATCTGTGTTTCATTACGATTCTTTCATTTCGGAATGTTTCATACTTCTTCCTAGATCTTTCATCAAATTCGAGCAGATTGTCACGGATTTCCTTTGTCATGATTTCCTGTGTGAGGATGTTGTGAAGCTTGTCTTTGTCTCCTTCACACGGTAACGTCATGGGGTTGTCATGTTCTTTTACATACTCAATCATATCCTGAATCAATGTCTCAGATGACCTTGTTGCTGATAAGTTGAACTCGTGGTTTACTAAAAGTTCTGTGCTAGGTGTGACGACTCCACTGACCTGACGTTGGAAATTGACAACAGCTAACATTTCATGGTAAATGATCTCCCACTGAGCAACGAATTGCTTCTTTTTGGTGCTACCGATGATACCCCCAGCACTCTTCTGGGATCGATTTATCGTCTGCTCAAGACACATGTCTGCCCCTACAGCACTGAATGGTCCATCTGTCCACTTCACCACGAACTTGCCTGCCAGGAAACTCTTGTACACATCTTCTGGTAGCTTTCTCATATCTTCTAGGTATAATGAAGCCCATCTAAAATAGTTGACCCTATCACATCCAGCAAATAGCGGCAGCACAGATTGAACACTTTGGAGATGGAGTTTCCAGTCTCCCTCACGGTCTGCCCTAACCAAGTCCTTTAGAACAGCCACCATTCTGACGAAGTGGTCCCAGAATGTTAAAGTCTCTGACGCTGCACTTCTCTGACATCTAAATTTATTGAAGTCTTCAACCATGACTTCTGAGTTTGACATAAATGCCTCCAAATGAACCTTGCTTTCCTCCCTCTTCTTTTCTGTTACAGAGTTTTTCAACAGTCTCAGATGCTCAAGCTCATCCCTGTACCTCTCAATTCCTTCCAATTTGAAGAACTCCGCCCACTGCAGCCTTTCTATATAGACAGGGCTAAACCTAGAACAATTTGATAATCGTCACTACCAAACTTTTCCCAGTGGTTTCTAGGGTAATTTTTCCTTCAGAATCCATTTCTGCTTGGGGGATTTTTGTATCGTGCATATTTAATGAGATAATTTGCATATTTGAATAAATTAACGGAAATTATGAAAAATACCATAGTAGTTGTGTTTTGGTGAGCATTTGAGGCAAATAAATGAAACTTTTATCCTTTTAAGGTGTAATGATATCTGCAGGGTAATATTTGGGCATATTTATGGCGATTAATTAGCATAAATTATGCATATTTAACAAAATTACTTATTACGACTGAAACCAAACACATTACCAGTAAAATTCTGTTCAATATTAGTTCATTTACCTTCCTGTACACAAATTACATCATATTCTTTCACAATTGATCATTAAACAGGCCGATACACCAATACACTGTTTTAGTTCATGTATAAATAACTAATATATACAGTAGCCATATGAATATTAAAATATAAGCATGCTTTGCAAGAGAGCGTAGTTGGTAACCATGTACTTTGCAAAAACTAAGAAACATCAAATTACCCTTGAATCCACATACAAAAGTTGGGTAGTGACAATTATTAATTATTTATTATTAATTATTTAATTATTTATTAATTATTTATTAATTATGATTTTTTTTTTTTGCAGATGGTGTTTGATTGACAATGGCAGCGCAACCATTCCTGGCAGCTCATTCTACAGCAAGCACCGAGTGCTTGCTTTGTGCAAAAGTTATTGCTGATAAAGAGAAGAAGCAGACCATCGGAACATCTGGCTTGAGCACAATAGATGAAAAAGCAGTTCTCTGGGCCATGGTGCAAGTACCAAGATGGTGATGAGCCTCATCAAGAATTTACCTGTGTACAAGAAAGAATCAAGAATACAACCACAAGAAGTTTTCAGGCTCATTCGTCATGCAGATTGATGTTCAGAACACATTTAGAGAGGAAACAAAAGGAGTATGGAATCAAAGAGGACACTGGGAGTCACAGATGCAGATACACCAGCATTAGAAGAGTATAACAAGCAGGAAGAAAAGAGAACGTCTGGACGAGTGGTCAAGGATACAAATCTTATATGTTTCATCTGCAACACCAAAACAAGTAAGGATACAAAGCCCTATGCTGAAGGTGGTGTTGGCCGGTGTTCTGAATACAGGTCCTTCAAGAAACTGCATGACCAAATGACTTTACGAAATGTACCTGGAGACAAGTATGAAGGGGCAGCAAAGAGACTTGAGCTTCTTTTGAGTGGGCAGTCATTTGATGTGTTTGATGTGGACGTATACTACCATAAAAGCTGCTACCTTTCATTTGCTAGTCCTTACAAAAGTAAAGAAACTGTATTGGATAAAGATGAAATGGCAAGAGTAAATTTGTTGAAGAATAAAGTCACTGAAGAATGTCTGACATTGGTTGAGAGGAAAGTTATCAAAGACAAGGAGGCTTACCTAATGACAGATTTGCTAGCAGATATTGAGAATATGAGTACTGAAAATGGATTGCAAGAGCCTTGTATAAAGTACACATATGAGTTGAAAAACAAATTACAAGGCCAGTTTGGAGAGCAAATTTCATTCTACAAAGCAGGGAGAAATTTGGTAGTCCATCCAACGTCCATAAATCCTTGCATGTATGTTGTTGCGACACTAAAAGGTTCTGGGCTTCGTGATGACGACCTGACAAAAGCATTTGCACACATGATAAGGCAAAAATTGAAAAAGCAATCGTGTGAAGAATGTCCAATAACAGCTGAAGAAGTGGTTGCAAGGCTTGACTCCAGCGGAGCCATGGCATGCCTTTATAATGCTATTGCTTGGACTGTGAACCCTCAATCTCCAAAGAATGACAAGGGCTATGTGCTTACTACCAGTACATCTTCGGCTCAGAAGATTTGGTCTGTTGCTAGTGACTGGGAGTCTTTGCTTACACATCAGAGGTCTGCAAAAAGCACTGCTTTGAGCCTGGCTGTGCATCGATTGACTGGCTCAAAGGAAGTAACCAAGCTTCTGAACAAATGTGGTCATGGAGTGTCCTATTCTGATGTGCGTTTGCTGAACAATACATGGGCACAGCAAGTGACTGAACAATCTACACGAAAGATTCCACCTGGATTTGTGAAAGGAAGAGCTGTGCACGTCACAATAGATAATTCAGATGGGAAACAGCAGACCGTGACAGGTTCACACACAACACACTACACAAACGGAACCTTGTTTCAGAATAAATTGCTGTTTGAAGATGACAATATGCCTACTGGTGAATATCGGCAGGAAGAGGAAAACCTTACACTCGTTGATGCCGAGTCAAAAGAACGTGATTATGGAACATACAGAATAGGGAAGAAGAAGGAGCCTCCTCCTGTTCCAGAGTATAATGATTCTAAAGAACATGACTTGTTGGACTGGTGTTTGAAGCGTGATATTGCATGGGTTATTGTTAGTGCACTCGGAGACCAAGTGGTCGGTCAAGATGGAGAAAGTACCATACCACCTGTAGGGTCTTGGACTGCATTCATGAAGGCAGTGACAACCTCAGATACAAGCAAATCTTTGATTGAATATATGGAAGTAGTACCGCTACCACCAAGTGACACAGTATGCAAATGGTACCTGGATCTCCTGATTGACATGGCTGAGGATTTTGGACTGCAGTGTATATTTTTGCATTCAGATGAAGCCATATATTGTAAGATGGTAGTCTTGCAATGGCTTAACGAAGGAAAGTATGAGAAAGTAGTTAATCTTCTTGGAGGCTTTCACATCATGGTGAAACTCAAAATCATGTACAAAAAGTATGGATCACTTGATTTCAGAGACTGGTGGGTAGATGCTGGAGCAATTGCAGAGGGATCAAGTATACAGGCTGTTGAAGGTCGTCATTACTTTCGAGCAATTCGACTGCACAAGCAGTCATTTCAGGCACTGCTTAGATACAGAATGAAGAAGATGGGAGATGTTTCACTGTTTGGACCAGATTTCAGGCATTTGCTGGGATTACTTAGATGTAGCCCCACTCCTCAGGAACTTGATCTCTTAATGTCAAACCCAGAATTCGAGAGACTGTGCACTGATCTGATGTCCAGCACAGGTGGTACAGAAGCCGAAATGATGATTGAATACCTGAAAGATGTTTCAACCATGCTTGCTTTGATTAGTTCAGTACAAGAAAAACACATTGAGAGACACCTACAAGCAGAACAAGCATTACTTCCTCAACTGTTTGCCTTTGGACATTTCAATTATGCAAGGTACCTTACATATCAACATGTGACTCTGGCAAATTTGCAGAAGACAAATCCTACAGCATGGAAAGAACTGAAAGATAATGGGTTTGGAGGGAGTATCACAGGAGGTTCCTTCTCCACAGTTCATGGGGACTTCATAACTGAGGTAACTGTAAACAGAGAGGTCAAAGTCAGGGGCGGCCCTATGCAAGGAGGCTTCAGTACGTCACTCAAAGCAGAAGATGCTTTCATCAAAACAAGTCATCTGATGGCAAAAGTGAGGACAGCATTGAAAGATAAATTCAACCTAATGACAATTTCAACACACAAAGAAACAACCCAAGGTGCTAAAAAGGAACATGAGAAAACAGTGCAGGCCCTGGTTGACCAAATGACCAAGTACATGGATCCATTCGCACCAGGCGTGGCAAGGCACTTCAAGACTGGTGAGGCCCTTGATGGAGAAATTGTGAAAGGCTTGTTGCATTCCACTGAGACAGGGGACATTTTACTGTTGAAGTTTGTACAGGAAAGGCAGGGGAAGGGAGCAGGGGAAGATCGTGTCAACTTCTTCAAACCCATACCGAAACCAAAGATGAAAACAGGATTAGAAAAACCCAAGAAAGCACCAAGAGCTGTTAACATACTGAAAGAGGAGAAGCAGGCCTTCGGCACTCTAGTAGGCAAAGCTACAAGTGCGAGGGAAGTTCATTCCTACCCATTGACCTCTGTACCACTAGCCCTTTCTACAGAAGATAAAGATTTAAGACAAGGATAAAAAGCAATGCTGCGGAACCACATGATCACAGAGGCTGCGGCAGTGGGTGAACAAGCCCCAATCAGAGCAGAATGGATAATTGATGGCATGGCTGCTGTTCAGTCTGTTTCCCCAAAGGACACATTGGGGGAATATGCAGATAGTCTGCTTAGATTTTGCATGCCACCAAAGATGTTCAATCCTTCGAGACTAGAGATAATCATGGATACTTATGGGAAACACAGAATCAAGGGCATGACACAAAAGAGAAGAGGTCATGCAGGAAGAAAGGTTTTGATCACAGAAAAGGGACAATCGATGCCAAAGGGCAAAGACTGGAATACCTTTCTGCAGAGTGGCGAAAACAAAACAGAACTGATAAACTTTCTTGCTAATCACTACAAGAGTGACTCATTCAGATCAAAGCTTGACATCCCACTAGTATTCACAGAAACGAATAACACTTGGATGATCACTACTGAAGATGTACTTCTCATTGAACAATGCAATCACCATGAAGCAGATACAAGAGTTGTTAGGCATGCATTCCTTATCTGAGAGACCTGTTGTGGTTGTTGCCACAGATACTGACATATTTGTTTTGCTTGTATATGCCTTCAGCAAAGTTGCCCCTGCTGAGAAATGGTACATGAAAATAGACAAAGAGCGATATGTGGACATAGGGCGATGTTGCAGAACTTATGGGAAAGAAGTGTGTGATGTCTTGCCAGCTTATCACATTGTGACAGGATGTGACACAACCTCATACCCATACAAAGTAGGAAAGGTGAAGCCATTCCAGAAATTAGTGACAACAGAACAAGTTTAACTTGCTGTCTTCAGCTGGAATGTTTCCGAGCTCACTTCAACAACGCAAAACCATACTTACCTTCATGCAGACAGTAATGTATCCAGGAAAAGAGAGTGAAGATTATATTGAAACCCGAATCAGAATGTACGATTAACAGAAGGTGAAATCAAGTTTGAGTCTTATCCCTGACAAACATAGTTCAGATGAACCTCTGAAGAGGTCTAATTTACAAGCATATATCTGGAAGCAATGTCTCAAGCAGGATATTGATTATCCTCCACCCGAGGACAATGGATGTCAGCAGTCTGATGATGGTCTTATCCCTGTTTGGTTCTCCTGCTCACTGTTTCAACCAAGCTTGTGCAGGAAACCTCCCAGGAAATCAAAGTGTGGGGAGGAGGCTGATGATGAGAGCTCTGAAACTGAAAGAAGGAAACAAGGAACTAAACCTCCAAAGAAGAGACAGAAAAGGGAACATGCTACAGCATCACCTGACGAAAGTCATTCGGCATCTGCTAATGACGTTTCTTCTTCATCATCAGAGAGTGACAGTGATTTTCTATTAAGGGTAGGGCACACCTTGACACACCCCAATCTTTCAAAAATCCTAAAACCCCCTTAATTTTATGTGTTTTAAATATGTTTGTTATTATATTAGTTAGTAGTACTATCCTCTATATGTTCACACCGAAATTGGTTGCTTTTCTATGTTTTTTATTTGTTTATTTAATTAATGTTGTTCTTTCCATTACAATAAGCACCAATTTCATCTATAATAACCTCTTGAATACCTCTTGATGCAACGTGGATAGGCATTGGTAAAGGCGACATATTACTACAAAGAATCGGTCCAGCACATCTGCAAGGCGGTTTTCATTAACGAATATAAAGTGCCTCAAAATTAGTTTGTGTAGGCATTAATCGTATAATTCAAATTCATGAATTCCTCGAAATACCTTTCCTACTAAATTATGTTGCAAGTCCTACGTTCGCGCATCGCCCCATGAATAGTGCCTCCCCCACCTTCCCTCCGAAACGGCAATTTTAGCTACGACTTTTATTTTTTGTTAGGCTGTAATCTCTCAAGGTGTGTTGCACTATGTGTGGCATGCATTATAGCATATAATAAGTCACATAAATCCCCCCCAGACTGTGTCGGACCAGAGTGCTCCTATAAGCGAACAATTGGGAAAAATGTAATTAATAAGTTACAGGACGATTCCATTTTCAAGGCATCATATATTATATTATTTTAGTGGCCTTGGCGAAAAAAAAGATCCCAATAGTTCACATTCTCTCTTATTATCGTTTTCTAGAGTACAGCCTCTTTAAGAGAAAACGAATTATCTGGGGGGGCGAATTTTCATGTTTGCTCAACATATAAGGGTTGTCTGTCATGGCCCGCAACACCCCCCCACAATATAGACAGACCACACCCCAGTGTCACCAGCGAAACGACCCTTATCGTTTCTTAATATTCTTAGTATTTCAACCTATGAGTTGCTGAAATTTGTGATTTTGTAGGCTTCTTACTCAAATGTTTATGATAGACTCAAAACCATGGACATTATGACATTATTTACCCCTATATAAAATCTATATACCCTATACCTATAATGTATATATCCAATACCTTTTTTTTCACACTACTATTATGTAATAATATGAACCTGATACGGTAGTATATGAGGACTTTATCTCATATAATGCCTGGCATATTCATCGCTGGCTCTCACCTCCCCCAACTCCAACCCCCCCTCCACCTTTTTTGAACAGCAAGTTTATTTACAGTATTTATCTTTGCCTGCTACATAATTATAATTGTTCACACATTTGGCATTCTTATTTATTTATTTATTTAATTATTATTTTTCGCACTTCGGTTCCCCCAATTACACACCCGCACCCCACACTATAAGGTAGCATTAAGCCACCAAAGATTTGTTGTGCTGGCAAAAAGGCACGATCAGGACGTCACAGCGACGCATACAAGGCCCTCCTAGTATGGCCGCATGTAGGACAGGCCACTCCAAACTCTACCTAATTGAAGCGAGAGAGGTGTTGATTTCCCACCCAGCCTTCCCATCTCAGCTAGACACCTTGAAACACTGATCCGTCCAGCGCAAATCAAGGTTCAGAGACTTCCCGCTCTCGAACCCCACCCCCACCCCCCACACGATAACATATACTCCGCCCCAGTAACACCGATGCATCCTCCCTAAGAGAACCAACAGCACCCGATTCCTGTGGGTCTGCCAGAGGGCTCGGCGACTGGGCGGCCAGCTATCCTGGCAGATTCTTCTCTCACTAGACAACTAACACGCAACTGCTGGTCTTGATACCTACTACCTCTACCTTCGACACACCCAACGACGCCCACGATCCCCCCACACACCCACACCACATACCAACCACCACACAAATTCTCTACCACACTCGTCTCATGGATGGGCCGCATCTTAATCCTATTTAATCTGATTAAATGCTCCTCTATCTCGTTTCATTGATCCCACTAACTATCATTGGTAAGCCTTATTCAACCCATTTACAAACTCTGTTTTCCATGCCAAACCAATATCAGACACGGTTGGCATCCACACCGCCCACTCGGGTCCCTATACTCTATTTATCCTGTACACCAGCGAAATTTACTCGTCTAATTTTAGACACCATATTGGTTTTTATGCCGAGTTATTTCGCTATCACGGAGGGCTTTAGTAGGAAGCACTTTTTTCATGTCTCCTTAGTACTCAAATTGCCATCCTAAAACTCCACTTGAGATAGTTCCTCTATCACCTCCATGTTCACGCGCATCATTTCTAACTCTAACGTCTCTCTAAACGAATGTAAGCACTAATTTCTTCAAAGCTTGGTCCTTCATGACGGAAGATGGCCTAATATTCATGGATAGAATTTTTGTCTAATTCTACACACTCTACCTCTACAATGAATCTATATGTCCATTCTGTAATAAAGGACACCCAAAAATTGAACAGTAAACAGCATAATCCCATATGGGGGTCTCACTAAATGGACAAGTAAAGTTTTAAGATAACATCAGGCAGTTTCGTTAGCTGCACACCTCCAAACTTAGATATTGAAACTGGCCCGCGATAATCGATTTCCTGTTTGCCCTTAGTTAGGGCGAACTGCTTATAACATTGGTTTTTCTAGGCTTGTTGCACTCATTGCCTCTACCCAAGTTGCTAACAATACACCATAGATCTTTCTCAGGGCAGTCTGAGTGTGTTGCTAATTCGCATATTGACGCTAGTTTATGTTATTAAAAATTGTGTAATGCTATCTTCCCCTATCTAGATTTTAATAATAAATACGCGTTTGCATTTGTTGCAAGTTAGGCACTCGATGTCACTTTGGTTAAACGTAGGCTTCTGCCATTTTCTAAAAACTCGGGACCTATTCATGACCATTCGTGTATAGGCTGCTATATCCGCTTTGCAGACACTGCCCAATAATATCGCTTAACTGAACTGTCAATTTTTTCTCCGTAGAGTGCGTGTCATTTTGGTATCGTCATGGGGGCTAAATTTACTTTTTTATCGGCTAGCTAGTTATACCTAATACTCAATGGGGGAGTCATTTATGTACTATAATAACGAACAATAACCCTATAGCAGGATAGCATCTAAATAGGCAGTATACCCTGGGGGAGGCATCCATCTCTTGACTGATCACTGCCATTCTGACCTTAGTACCTATTTATGATAGACAAATCTACCTGTGCTTCCTAACCAATTAGCCATGACGCTACATTCCATCATGAAATCAACGCGTGCCACTCGTATTCCATGTGGCCTCAAACCTTTCTCCAAAAAAAAAAAATGGCAATCTCTCATGAGGGACTCTTGTCGGAAAGCTTTACCTGAAAATCCATAAATATATAATATGCAACTAGTGACTTGTCATTATCTACTGGCTTCATAATACCTCGTGAGAAAAAACACTAAGGGCAAAATAGTAATGTGGGGCCAAGAACGTCCTCTGAGTGGAACTCCATGGTAGGCTGAAGAAGAATTGATTAAGTTAAATGTTTCCTAAGTGGTTTCTAATATTTCTAGGAGGGCAATAATTGACCTCATAGTAGACTTGTCCAAAAACTATGATTGAAGTGTAGAGCTAATGGGACGGTAATTGGATGCTTAGGGATTTACTCAGTCATTTTTTGAAAATGTCGGAAGGCTACCATTTGCCAAGCTTCTCAAGCATTCTGGAGGGGCTATCACTCATGTTTCTAAAATCTAATGAATTGTTAAAAAAGAAATTGGTGTTAATGGGTAACGTTAACCTTCATTCTCTGGGCATTCTTTTTAATACTCTAAAGCATGATACCAAAATCATGTGCGGGATCCAGTGCGTCCCGTGCGATTTCTGAGTTGGTTCAGTTACTGTCCAATTTCTTTAATGGCACATGCATTTTCTACTTGATATTGTAACCGTAGCTTATCATATTTTCTTATGAGTGTAATACCATATCTCAAGCTTAATTAAAATAGCGGCAATAGTCGGAGCTTCTGGAATCTGTTGCCAAATTTTCATTGGTGAAAAAAACGGATAGAAACTGACTATTTATATGTATCTGCAGCATTTCTAAATAATGTTCTGTCAGATTCTCCTACATCAGAAGAGTTTTAAGGGGAGCTCCTACTTTTATCTGGCTAACTTCTAGATGTGATATAGCTGGTTTTAAACGCCCTTTAGGGTTATTTTTTGAGTCATTGGCTATCTTTGATTTCATAATTTCTTTGGTCTTGTCCTTATTAGGCGCATCTGTTTAACCTCTCTTATACGATTCTGATAGTAAGCAAATTATTGGATGAATCTTCGTCCTTTGCTTATTTTTCGATATATTCCTCTGCCTTTTTTCCTAGAAGGCTCTAGTAATAGTCTATTATTCATCGCATTTGGGTTGGTTCTGTGTTGATCTAAATTTTTCTTTGAGGGATATATTTATATTGGGCGCATTTGTTTCTTTTTTTTTTTTTGGAGATGAAGAAGATACAATGATTATATGTAGGGCTGTCAAATGATTCCTAGAGTTAAGACAGGTGATCTGAGAGAGAGTATGTTCATTTAGAGCGTCACCCTGGAGTGCCACTGTGAATAGTTTAACCATAGGATCTCGACTCTTAAGGCTCTTCTTTAATCCTAAACGCCACCATAATTGGCTTTTCTGGGGAAAGCTGGGATACGAGGAGAAGTGTCGTATTCTCCTTTAGGCCTTTCCTGTCCATTGTATGTTTAAAATAAATTGATTTATGATTACAACTATATTCCTAGTTTAGGTCTTCGCTATCTCTAGCATTATTTATCATTTGTTGGCATTGATACTGAGGCAACTAAATCGAGGATAGTATTAGCCTCTTATAGTGCGAGTCTATGATTGGAAATTAAAAACTATCGCTGTACGGCAAGCCGCCTGAAAAAAAAAAAAAAAAAAAAAAAAAAAAATCACATATAAACTCTTTTGAATCTGAGTCAGGCGCGCGATTTGATGCTAGGTCGGCATATTCAATATTTCAGGAAAATTAAAATCCCCATAATATTAAGGCACACACGACTTTTGTCTAAACCTTGATGCTATTTTC